>QJSC01022095.1:1204197-1456202 GCA_003697955.1 Calidris pygmaea | reverse complement strand
GTCTGATAACCCTTTCAGTGAAAAAATTTTTCCTAATATCCAGCCTGAACCTCCCCTGGCGTAACTTGAGGCCATTTCCTCTCGTCCTGTCGCCTGTGACTTGAGAGAAGAGACCGACCCCCACCTCTCTACACCCTCCTTTCAGGTAGTTGTAGAGAGCAATAAGGTCTCCCCTCAGCCTCCTCTTCTCCAGGCTGAAATTGGATGTAATTGAGATTTTTAAATCCAAACCAGAATGGCTTAAGACACCTATTAGTGAAGACTATCACCATGAACACAACGTGGCCTTCAACACTATTCTGATGAAAAATGAACCCACTTATTTCTGGTTCCGTACTCTCCAATGCTCCTCTACCTTTGAAATAGGTCAATGCCACCCCAGAAACCCATATCCCTTCAGAACTTTTTTTTTTAATATATTTTATTTCTTTTCAATAGTCTTCCACTGTCAAAAGATGCATTTTTCTTTACAAATGTCCTGCTTCATAAACCTACACTGAAAATTGAGCTGCTTCAATTAGCGTGTCTTTTTGGTCTATGTTTCTGTTTCTCGACTGCATGTTCTTAGGTCTTCAAAGCAGATCTTCAGGGCAAATTCTTGTGGATATCTATTCCCAAGTGCATTTCCCACAAATAGCTTGTAAGATATATTTAAAAATCAGATATTTTGTTTAACATTCTTTCTAGCTGACCTTTCGCTTGTCACAGTAACCTCATCCTACCCTTTCTTCCAGCCTGTGTTTCCTCTTATCAGCTCCCTTCCTCTTTCCTTCACCTCTCATTCTCCTTTGATTCTTTTCTCTCCTCACACTCCAAAAATGCCTTGTTTCTTCACCTATCTAAAATCTCCCACCTTTAACCCTACTTACATCTACAATTTCCACCCCATCTCTCTTTTCCCTGTAAGCAGACTGAGATGCCCTTTGCAAGAAATCCCTGAATTCCTCACTGATGGTTCCATCTCGTATTCCCCACGTGCCCTCTTCCCCTTTCACTTTGCAGAAACCATACCGGCGGCTCCCTCGGTAAATCTCAGCACTCCTATTCCATCTTCACCTTCCTGGACCTGTCACTATCACTAATATTATCAAACAGACTCCTCTTCACCACTTTTCCCTTCTTGATTCCAATATTCCAGTATTCTTCCAAGTGTTTTCCCTTCTCCTGCTTTCTGTAGGCATTCCACAAGATTGCCTTCTCTTTCTCTTCCACGCATTGTCTGTGGATAAACTCATACACCCACACAAACAAATCACAATTTGCATAATACGGATTGAGAGCTCTGTTCCATATCAATTTATTCCAGAGATGTCTCCTCCTCTCCAAATGGGGGTCTAGGTCAGTCTCCGGATATCACGTTTAGGGTGACTAAAAGCCCTGAATGTTCCTAAGTCCTTTCCCTTATCTTCATCTCCGATCGCGGTGAGCAACACTGCTTCCAGCCGTGGATGTTCACATGCAGAAACACGAGATCCTGCCTTCTTGCTGAGCCTTCCATCTGTGTTCTGATTCAGTCCGCATCGTGTTTCCACACACTGTATCTCTGAACAATAGTCTTTATTGTCTCCACTTACTGCTGAAGTTCTTGTCCGGCCGCTCATCTCGATTAGCGCAATGCCCTTTTCTCTGGCCTTCACAAAAGCCCCCTTGCCCTGCTCGTTTCGGGCCCCAGCTATATAAATCATTTTCCTGGCCTGTTGTTCTGACTATACCCATTATCTTGGAACCCTTTCAATGATTCCTTTTTCCTCTGGGACATCAAGCTTATTGTGACTCTCTTAACTTTCAAAGCCCTTCATGGCTTACTCCCAACTTGTCACTTTTTATTCACTATCAAAATATAAATGCCCAGCATCAGTCGGCCCCAGATGCCAGCTTCAATTGATCAATTTGTTAAATTTTCCAACAAGCATCTTTTGTGCTTTCTCCCTTGCTGCCCCTCAGGCTCGAGAAGAGCCTGCGTGTGCATTCATAAAACCAACTGTTATCCTCCTTTGAATCCCTTATTAAAATTCTCCTTTGCCAAAAACTTGAAAATGGTTAGCTTACAGGCGCAGGGAAGCACCCCCTCGTATGATCTCGTTATTCCCTTATTCTTATCCATCCGCGGTCACCTCTCTTATATTTCGATTCTATTATCCTAAGCCCTTTGGGACGGAGGCCGCCTGGTTCATGTTTCTCCAGCGCTTGGTGCAACATTGGTTCTAGACCACAATTTGGACCGCAAGGTGCTGTGGAAACACAAATGAGAAAAAAAAAAAAAAAGAAAAAAGAAGCCAGTTTAAAGAAAAGCAGCAGACTCATTTGACAAGTAGCCTCATAGCTACTCGTACCTCCGAGAAGCGACCCAGCAAGCTGTGGAGAGTGATTTCTTTTAGCATTTTGTATGAACATTTGCAAGAAACTTCCTGCTGGCCCCGCACGGCGCAGAAAGGAAGACTAGACCGCCTGTTCCAGGCACAGGAACAGGAGCAGGGCAGACAAATAACACACCAGTAAAGACCTTTCCATATTCATGGCTATAAGCTAAACACAGACTGTATTTTCTAGAAACTGGGCTTTGGAAATGCTGACAGAGCCAGGTCGGTTACAGCAAACAGAATATCAAACAGTTTAAGTTGGTTTGAGCTTCCAGTGCATAAAAAGTTGCATACTTTCTTTCTCCAGGTTTCTCATTTTTTTTTTTTTCAATTGGTAATTATTTCAAACTAGACAACAGCACAATAATAATCTGCTATTCGCCTGCTGTTTTCAAGCACCCGTCTGACTAGCAGAGCTGAATTGTTGGGAGTTTCTTTCCATCGCCACGCTGCTGAGCAAAGTTTTATGCTCAATTTTTCAAAGGCAGATGTAGGATAGCAAAAAAAAAAAAAAAAAAAGGCAACTCGAGCACACACTGCACCGACTGTGTGCTTTCTGGGGGACTGTCCAGAACACTCCTGGCCTTCCTTAATTTTAAAGAGATGGCTGGGAGAAAAAGTACCCCACACCCTATCCAAGATTTTAAAGTAACCACAGCAAAGCCCTCTTATAATTAAGCCACTCCCCTCCATTCACTTTCTTTCTAAGTTCACTGTAACCAAAATTGCAGTGTCCGCAATGAAAGAATTCAGGAGCTTTATCCTCTTTCATTATAGCCAGGCTTTTGCTACATCGGTGACTCTCAAAAGGAGAATTGTTAGTGGTGGTTTGCTTGCTGGCTCACAATCACAGCACCTATTTCTACTTCTGTGGGCACAGCTCACCAGGGCACACGCTGCTTGAAGGACACTCTTTCTCCTGCTCTGGGCCAGCTTTACAGGACATCTACCTCTATGACCTGGGTGCATTAGACCTGTGTTTTCTAAGAGCTTCACCGATGAGAAGCAGGGTGCTAGATGATCGGACTTGGAGAAACAAAGGAAAAATGCATTGGTCACATGAAAAGCTCTGGGTTTGTTTTGACTTAGATTAATTCAATTATGCTTAAAAAAAGTTAAGTTCCAAGAAGGAGAAATAAGTAAATTTACATAGAGATTAGGCAATAAAAGGTCTGTTGCACTGTATTCTCATTGGATGTCATAGCTTGCACTCCAAGTCAGAATTACAAAATATCACTTGTAAGGGGATATAGGTGTCTTAAATTCCTTTTTTTTTCATTTATTTTCTTTTCAACCTCACCTAAGAGCCTACCTCCTTTGCCTTGCAACTCGGAGTGCTATATGCATATAGAATCCTTATTGCTGTGCTTTTAAGCTGCAATGCCCTGCAGGCTCCCCCTCCCTCTGCCTTGTATCCTATTTGAAGACCTTATTGAAAGGGCCTGGTTCCAGAATCACAGCAGCTTGTCTGCACAACCAAATTCCATCTCCTAATGAGTTCCTCTAAATCTGCCATCAGGTGACTTTATTGACTCTATGATCATAATGAGGTAGCAGCTCACTTTCTGCAGTTTTGTTGGTTTCAAGCCTGAAGTTCTCCCCTGCTCCCGGACTTTAGCTGATATTTAATGATCAGGAATCAAGCCGGGTTTTAATGTCTGCAAGAAATGTCCCCGAAGTGCAAAAAAGCCCCAGACAGCAGTCTTGAAACTTTCCAGAGCCATATGACTCTTTAATGGTACGCTAACAAACAGGAAATCGGCCCATCAGTAGCTAATTGACATATCTGCAGGTTTAATTGCTTCCCTATTAGAGAAGGTGATGCAGCATTCAAGTTGCCATTAAAACAAACACACTCTTTAATACACGAGGATTTACCTGCGACACGTATCCCTCTGTATTTCTCCACCTACTCTCCAAATCCTGTGCGGTTTAGTTCGAAACTGCGCACCTCCCGACGCTGTGTTTCATCCTTTCGTTCCAGGGCAATCGGAAGATTATCCTATGAGCACGTGAAGAGGTACAAGCTGTTTAGGAAAAAAAAAAAAATGCAACCTTTAATGAGTGGTGCGCAGGCAGCCCAGACACACGGGGAGTCCCATTACCCTCAGGAGCCCAAGAGAAATTTTAGTTAGAGACAGCATCCTCCCACGCGGCTGTAAAGCATCAGGCACACGTTTGCTCCCATATCTCTAATAAGGAGACGGAAGCGTGGGATCGGAAAGTGAAGAGGCCACCTGCCTCCCACTGGTTTTGTCGGGGTTCTCTTTAACTTTCTCACCTGTAACATTTAAATAGTTTTCATTTTCTCCTTCTCTATTAAAAACGGGTGACGCAGTTCTGATTACGTTTGAATTCTGCAAACTCCACTCACCCTGAACTCAACTCGCGCTCAGGGTTTGGAAATCTTTATCTTCACTTCCATTTTTTTCTCTCCATTTTTGGTCTTTGTTTCACTTGAGATTAGAATTGGGGGTGTCCAAGTACCAGTAAAACATATGTTCTCAAGAGAATTCGCTTTCACGCCATAGAAGCAATCATCTCAGAAGTTTTGCAATATCCCCTGTGGTTTTGCAGATTGGATTAAAACTTTAGGGTAAACTCTCAGCTTTTCTTACCTCTAGACTGAACAAAACTGAAGTTGAGGTTCAGATCTTCTCTCTGCTAATTTTGGTAAGAACTAAGAGCTGTCAAGTGCTCTTCTGGAAATTTGAGGCACTTAGCTAGGGAACCTAAACATTTCCATTTCTGCTTTAAACTTGAGGAGAGGTATTTTTACAATTCCATTTTCACTGATGCAGTGTTTTTCACTTTTTCCCCTCCAGACTTGTAGAATTCCCACATTGCTGGTGGGAATATGTATGCATATATGTGAGAGTGTGTGTGTAATGTACAGTTAGTGTAATCCTTTAGGTATTAGGTCAGGACTGTTCCAAATAATATCTTCTCACAAATCACACCTTTTAGCACAACATCTGGAATCAGCACTGATGCTACTACACTTTCCCCTGTTCAATCTTTAAATTCCTTCCATACCACTGACACAAGGAAGAGAAGATGATACTAAGTGTATCACTTTGGGTTCCCAAATTTTATCCCACTACTTTAAAAAGCATTAGATACCAGTAACTCTGTGTATTATAATAATAGAATCATAGAATTGTCTGGGTTGGAAGGGACCTTTAAGATCATCTACTCCAACCATCAACCTAACTCTAATAAAAACCATCACTAAACCATGTCTCTAAGCACTATGTCAACCCAGCTTTTGAACACCTCCAGGGATGGGGCCTCAACCCCTGCCCTGGGCAGCCCATTCCAAGGCTTAAAAACCTTTTCTGTGTCAACATTTTTCCCAATCTCCAATCTGAACCTCCCCTGGTGCAACTTGAGGCCTTTTCCTCTTGTCCCATCACCTGGGACCTGGGAGAAGAGACCAATGCCCGCAACATTCACTGGCTCCTGTAGCTCTAACCATAATGTACTTACAAAACTCATGAACTTGAATGAGGCCAAAACAGCCAAGATGAAAAGCAAAACGCAACAAAATGCTAAAGCAGAAAGGTCAGCCACATCTTGGCTCAGGAGCAATGTGGAGACTGATCATTGAATAGTTCATTAGAATTAAAGGATGGTTTTCAGCTGTAGCTATGTCATCATGATAGCACCTACTACACCACAGAACTTAACAACAACAAAAAAATGAACTGGAGACAGGAAGTGAAGGTTGGTAACGGTGATTTGAGCTCCAGAGACAACAGAGATGATATGCTTTTCAAACCTATAATCCTACAAAAGACCAGCTGATGACCCCAGCTCTGAAGGGTGTTGGGCCAAGCACGGCAGGAGAGGAGATCCAGCTGGTGAGAGGGCTAACCTGGCTGTGTGTTGTGGCTGCTCCTGGGATCGGCCACGTGATTGCAACACCACTCTCTGGCCACTGTCTTGGCTGCGGATATTCCCTCTGGGTCAACCTTTTGCCCATATGTTTTTGCGGAGAGATGAAATTTCACCAGTAGAGACGTTTTAGCGGTACCTTGGATATTGCTGCTGCCTGAGGACTTCATGAGAGTCCTTTATTTTTATCAGGATAGTTGACTAGGCAGAGACGCATTTGGAAACAATTAAAAAATAATGGGCCAAACTCACCCCAGTATAACCCCACTGAATTAAGTCACTGAGTTTACCCTGGGGAATTAGTTTTATTGCTTCAATGATGGTTTTGACCTCAAATGGTTTTTCCTTAGTCTGCTTTCGACTGGGAAAACTGAGTTTAAGGGTATTTAATTGTTCTCCTGTTCATCTCTACACAGTGGTGATTCCACTTCTGTAAATACAAATGCGGTCCACAGCAATCTTGTAGATCACATAAGCATTAAATAGGCAGGATATAAGATTGGGATTTTTATTCTTAGGCACAAAAGTGATTATTTATATAATTGTTGTTATTGATAATATTATTCAAAGGCTGCAGTTTGACTAGGGTTTCTTTGTATTTATCATAATAGGGAATACTTCTCCTCAGACAAATACAGGGAAAAGGTAGATAGCAATATGCCGTGATAAACAGGTCTGGGTTATGCTAGCTACATGCTTCATAGAGTTGAGTGTTCTGTGGTTTTAATTAAGGTTACAATGAAGGTGAATGTGCAGAACAGGAGAAAAAAGGGGAAGAGTCCCCACTTCTTTCTGAAATCGGTTTTTCTGTGGCCCAGCAGGCTATGTTGGCCAGGCCAACAAACCTAAGCCTGAAGAAAGGAAGTGAAGGAAGAGAAGTTTCATACTTTTTCTTAATAGGGACAACAAGGCAGCATGGGAAAAGAACAAAAATTTTTAATGGAAAAGGAAGTACAGTGATGTGAAGAGGATACCTGATGCCCCCATAAAAGACCACTGAGGCTGTTGCAAAGGATCTTGACAGCAAGACCGTACGCACAGAAAGATTGGCTTTCCCTTCTGACTACCTTCTCCCTAGGTTGGGTGTATATCTGCGATCCCCAGAGCAGAAAAATTTCAAAACCATGAAACAGACTTTTTTTTTCTCTCACCCATAGTCAACCCAACCGCCACAGGCACCGAGAACTTGCCTTGATTTCAGATCCCAGCTCGTGGCTACAGAGCTGGCAGCTGAGGGGTGGGCAAAGGCTTTCACTAATTCTAACAGCGCAAGAGGAATCAAACTTCTCCCTTGAAATCACTTAGATTAAACCCAGCTGAATTCCCCGCATTGCTGACGTGATCACTAGTGTTATCCCTCAGTGCAAACAAAATTAATTAGATTTGGAGTAATGAAGCTGACTGGTAAATAGGAGAATGAATCCAGTGGACATTTATCTCTTGTCTGAGCAGGTCAAGGGATTTGTCCAGTACCTTAGGCATCTCTGGTTTTTGTTGTTCATAGAGATGAATAATTAAAGGCTACAGGGCGTGAAGTCTACCACAGACTCTTTGCTACTGGGAACCAGCCAGTATGTGTGCTTTATTAAAATTCTGCTTAAATTATTGGTAGCGCTGCATTACCAGTAAGAACAAACTGATCTGCATCACACAGGGTCATTTGCTCCTTCCCGCTCCTGCTTACTAATTAATTCTGGCTGCAGCCGTGCATTAGGGGAGGTGCTGGAGGCATACAGATGCTGTGATATATTCAAGTCGTACATCAAAGGAGGTTACTGAACTATTAGCCTTGAAGAAAGGATCTCTGGCAAGATTATTAACATTCATGCTTCTTCGCCCTGGATTCCTTCTTTTGTTTGGATGCACACCAAGAGTTCCTTGCGTACACCGAGCTTTTCCCCCGTTGCTGTTTGCGCTGGCAATCTGGCAAACTTCTAGGAGATCCAGAGGAGATAAGCACGGTGCTGCTCGCCTCCTGCAGTTCTGGGGATAGGAAGCTAATATTTTAGTGCGTGAGTCCTACGTGAGCTTTGCATTACACTCACGGCGCGCGCTTTCTCCGGGGTTGTTTGCCCGTTGGCATCACCATGAAAGAAACGCTGGCGTTGCTAACGCTTCGGAAGCGTATGCTTCACCTTCCCCAGGATTTCCCACGTCTACACTAGGATTTCCACGTTTCTACGCTCCTTAGCTAGACAATGCTGCAAAGCTAGAATGCCTCTGTTCAGGGGGGAGGTGGGAGGGAACGTAATTCTGTAATTATTTTTGCCACAATTTGGTTTTCCTTATGCTTCAAGCATTACGTTTTAGACGACTACCCTAGTCTAAAAAGATTAGGTTCTAGTTCCTTACATATCTAAAACCTTTTGAGTTGGAGCAACTGAGACATGAATGAATTCAAGCTTGAGAGAAATACAGCTGAGAAGAGGATCTGAAAGAGAAACTATCAATAGGCAGTCTGAAGCCCCGGGGAAGTATCACAGAGAGAGAGTATGATCAGCAAAGGTTTGAGGATGAGGACTGCAGAACCAAGAAGAACTGGAGGACAGTCAGACTTCAAAGCCTGGGAAGCCGGGTAACAGGGAGATTCGACACACAACTTGACTGAACTGAAATAGGAGAATAAAAAGAACCAAGGGAAGACTGGAGAAGGTGTAAATTGCACCAATATGAGCGACGTTGTGCCCTCATTAAGCTTCCCAGAGTTAAAGGTTCATTGATTCTTGAAACATGTGGGTTAGCACAGTTAAAGTTTGCACAATGCTTGCTGTCTTACAAAAGAGGAAAAAAAAGTGTTAATGTGGAGTTCTGTATGAAAATGGGAAAAGAACTGAAGGTATACATAAAATTCAAGAGAAAGATGTAGACCCTGCAAACCTTTGCTTTTACTGAGAGAGTCAACAAGGGAGTCAAGGAAAAAAACCTTACATCTAGATGAGCTGCCTCTTTACATCAATTAGCAGCCTGGCATCCTCAAAATGTGAACTTGAAAAAGTACTGGCTAGTAGGAATTTAGGAACCTTTCGTTAGCAAATGCACATTCATTAACACAAAAAATCAATCTTTTATGGAAAAAGATCGGTTCTGAACATTTCTCATTTTGACAAATTTTGGAAAAAGTTTTGAGGATATCAAAATATTGTATTTTGACAGTTTTAAAGAAAACCACTTTTTTTCAGTGTAAAATTTTGCTGTTTGGAACATTTTGAGTGATCAAATTCAATATCTGAGATTTTTTCATCTCAGTTTGATTTGGGAATTTTTTCAAAATCTCAGCAACTTTCAGCAGATAAGAAGGTTGTTTCTAGCCCGCCCACAGTGGTTGGTATCTATTTCAGCAGCAGTCAACTTGCTTATCCGCCCCATATGGACATTTGCTGATTTGAGCCAACTCCAGCTGTTTGAACTGTCTTCTAAACACCCGATACCGCGGACTCACAAGTGAAAATACGTCCCCTTTAAATTTCTCTCCTAAATATCATCAGTTATAAAACTTTCGAAGCAGAAGCACCTCAACTCAGAGCTACACAACAGAAGTGAATGAAAAAGGAGCCACCCCTGAGACATCTCCAAACAATGCTCAAATAGTAAATCACGAATACATCTCAGTCACGAGTGCTCAACTTTGCTTTTTTATTAAGCAATAGTCTAAGGAAGTGTTTCTGGGCCATTTTTAATTGAAAAAGCACTTAAGCTTTTTAAAATCATCCATGGGCTCCTCAACTTTTTGAAAAACTTCCACAATCAATTGTGACAGTTTGTGTTTGCAACCATGCAAAAATTACATTATAGTCTGAGTGGTTTTTCATTTATTTTCTCTTTCATTGTTTGCCTGCTGACTTCCATCTGTGAATATCTGAGAACAGTCACGTCACTTTGGAGGAGGTAGGAATTTAAAATTATTTTGTGGTCTATCATCTGATTGCCATTGGTCCATGACTAACACGAAGTTAGGAAATTTGTCTGATGACAGAATGAGTACAAACAGTAGTATCAGAGAATCTGCAATAGAAAGTTGATAATACTAAGGTCTGAGATTCAGGGAATACTTGCTTAATTTTCATGAGTTTTCACAACTCACACGTTCTCAACTAAACTAAAAAAGTGATTTTTTCTTCCCATTTCACTTTGGAAAGAGGGAAAAAAAAAAAGCTTGTAGTTGAAACCTAAAATAAGAAAAAACCCTCTCTTCCTCATTTTTTAAGAAGAACAAGGAAAGAACAGGATAAGAGAAAGCCAGTTTGGTTGTCAGTTGCGCCAGGGGAGGTTCAGATTGGGTATTAGGAAAAATTTTGACACTGAGAGGGTTCTTAAGCCTTGGAATGGGCTGCCTGGGGAAGTGGTTGAGGCATCATCCCTGGAGAGATTTAAAAGCCGGGTTGACATAGTTCTTAGAGACACGGTTTAGTGATGGTTTTTATCAGAGTTAGGTTGATGGTTGGACTAGATGATCTTAAAGGTCCCTTCCAACATAGACAATTCTATGATTCCATGATTCTACAAAAACCAGGCTATTGCTAAACCTTCTGAGCAATTTCTCTTTGCAGCTCATCAATCAGTGTTGGGATGAGCACTGTGTTGATCATCCTCAAAGTGGTAAGGACTCCTGCATCTCTTACCATTTAGCATCATGCACAAGCCAGACAAGGTAACCAAAAAGCTCTGGACCCTACCTGGAAGTTTTATATGGTGATGGTTCAGGCACTTTGAATCTCCTTCAGGAATAACTTTTCCTCAGTACACTAAACACTGGGAAGCCATGCACTTTTATGGATCAAAAGCTGAATGATATAACATAGGTATGTACACAAATATGCACAAACTGACATAGTATGTGTAAAGAGGGTTTACATTCGAGGGAATTTCAAAAGAAAGCAGCAGCACAGCTACAGTGGCCTGTTTTGCAGAGCTCAAGAGAAGCAGGCACTGGTGTGCCTCATGAAAAGCATGCAAAGGAAAGCCTGGAATCAAGTATTTCTGTATTTTTTACTCTTTGCAGAGAAGCAAGCCCTAAAGCTAACTATCAAACCCAAAATTATATTATGAAGCTCTCTGAGTACTCTAACAGTCTCCACAGTTTGTTAGGGAAAGGCACAGGTGGTTTTGCAATGATGCACTGAAAAAGATCCATGGTGTTTAGAGGACCGTGTATACATCTACCTGTGGAAGCTGTAATGGTCCTGCTTGGGGCTGTAACACAAAACACACTGGCCAGATGCAAGAGTTCAGACCAGGGCTCAGGAAAGGCCTGTTGGCTCTAGGATACATGAATATGAATTGGTGCTAGCACTTTGGTGACATTTCCATGGGATCAGCATTGCTTTTCTAACCACCACCATGCACTGCTTGAAACAAAGATCTGCCTTCTCCAACAGAATGGCTTTCCAGAACACACCAGCCAGCTCCTTTAGGCTAATTCCTGGGGAACGACTCTTCCTGTTGCCCAGACAAGAGCAGGCATAAGCAGGACACAGCCCTGCTCTCAGCTGGCCCCATCTGCCTGCCTGAGCATCGGCAGCGCCTACGGAGAAAGACTGCAGCCTGGAGATCACTTCACAGAATCACAGAATGATATGGGGTTGGAAGGGACCTTGGGAGATCATCTCGTCCAACCCCCCTGCCAAAGCAGGTCCACCCAGAACAGGTTGCACAGGAACATGTCCAGGAGGGGTTTGAATGTCTCCAGCGATGGAGACTCCACCACCTCCCTGGGCAGCCTCTTCCAGGGCTCTGCCACCCTCACAGGAAAGAAGTTCCTCCTCATGTTTAGGTCGAACTTCTGATGTTCAAGTTAGTGCCCATTCCCTCTTGTCCTGTCAGTGGGCACCACTGAAAAAAGACTGGCCCCATCCTCCTGACACCCACCCTTTAAGTATTTATAGGTGTTGATCAGATCCCCCCCTCAGTCTTCTCCAGAGTAAAAAGACCCAAGTCCCTCAGACTTTCCTCGTAAGAGAGATGCTCCAGGCTCCTCATCATCTTTGTAGCCCTCTGCTGTACCCTCTCCAGCAGTTAACACCAGCAGGAGGGAACTACTGTAGTTAACATCCCAACTGTACTGAACAGAGGGCTTGTACTTCACACCAGCAGGAGGGATGGTGACCTACCAAGGCGGTGGGGGACAACCTACTGCCTGCAGGTTAGGAGACAGGTAGATGGGCCACATTGCTGCTGCCCTGTGGGAAGACTGCCCTGAACTGGGGTTTAATGGTGGCTGCAGCCGTCCCCAAGCAAAACCAGCCAGGCTGAGTGGAGCTGCAAACTGCATTTAGAGCCAGCTGCCTCGCTCACCAGCTCTGAGCTCCGCTCCGGCAGTCATGTAGGCATGTCCGCTTCTGTCACGCTCTCGAGAGCCAGCAGGGCGGTGGAGGGCTGCTGTGGAATCCCAAGTTACCCAGCTCTGGGAACTGGGCTGATGGGGTTTTGGCTCTAGGAAAGTCAACTCAGCAACCTTCACCAGCTCTTGAATGCACCTGAGAAGGCATAAAGATCCTCTCTCCCCGACAAGTGTTACTTGACAGCCTCAAACTGCAGATTCCCACCCAGCTCTGAGCTAAGGACTTATTCATGTGTTTAAAATAATAAACCCCCCCCCCCCCCCCCAAGGCAATACTTCCCTTCGCCCTATCATTCCCAGCTGCAGATGCCCACCCAGCCCCTGTTTTGAGTTACACTTTAATAAATACACTTGCAATTGAAATCGTCTTTCCTTTTCGTCCTCTCCATGCTACAGATTCCCACACTGACCCCTCCTTCAAGCCACAATTAATACATAATTTATGTCTGAAATAAAAATCATCTCCTCCTCCTGCCTTACCCATTCCAGCTGCAGTTTCCCGTTGCCATCCCCGCTTTGAGCCATGATTAATACATATGTTTAAAATAAAATAATAAAAAAGTAATCTCTACCCTCTGCTCCCCAGCTGCAGGCTCCCATTCCTATCTTATCCTTCGTTTCCAGCCTGCGAGCTCTCCCAGTGCTACCTCCCAGTCGACGAGGGAGCCTCCCCCTCCCAGCAGCAACGATCCTCTTCATGGATCACCTCCACCTCCTTCAAGGATCAAACCCCACCACGCGTGAGGTGGAGGTGGCCACAACCCTTTCTTACGTCAGTGGCACTTTCAGCAACAACAGGAAAAAAATAAAAGACATGCAGTCACCGAAACCGGGACCTGCTGGTGAGGGACACATCTGGGATTTTCTCTCATCACCCTATGGAGGTTTGCTGTGACGCTCAACGTCAATGGGTTCAGCCTTTGACTCCGTTCTGCATCAGCAAAGGGTTCCAACTGAATAAAACTGAGCCCAAGTGACTGCATAACCCAGGGTGAGGTTTGGTCTGGGTACCCCATGGCACTGGTTCCAGAGCCCGGATGATGCTCCCCATGGAGCTGACTGGGACAAGGATCCTGGGCAGCAGTCAGTTCCTAACTCCTTCTCCCCACACCGAACACAAATAGATGATCTACCCATTGGTCTACCCAATGGGCTTTCTGTACCCATTTATTTACCCAGAAAGTCTTCCACTGGTCAAACTGGTTTACTGGTGGTGTTGCACTGAAAAAACTGTGTCTTTTCCCTTCCCTTTCAGTGAATGAAGCATCAGTAGCCTTCAGTGGGCTGGAAAAGGGGCTGCCACAGGAGAGGACAGCCTGGAGTCCTTCACCACCGGTCTGAGAGGAGCAGATGGCAGGGATGTTCCAGAGATGACTATTCCGGTGGAATCCAGGTTTGAAGCTGGTTTCCCAGTTGTTTTTGCATTTACCTTAATAGACACCTGAAACCCCTCACACTACTTGCACCTTCAGATTTTTCCCTGTCCTCTTCAGCAGCCATGATAAAATAAAGGGGCTGGGGTGGATTTTCAGTGCCTCTGAATCACGGAGCGGAGATCAAGTATCCTGGATGCTGTAGTCCCACCATGCCGGCTGGCACTTCAGCACCTCCCCACGCCACTGGTACAGTCAGCCTGTCCGTGTGTCCTGGTGACAGGCTGACGGAAGGGCATGTTTAGTTTGGAGAAGAGAAGGCTGAGGGGAGACCTCATTGCCCTCTACAACTCCCTGAAAGGAGGGTGTAGAGAGGTGGCTGTTGGCCTCTTCTCCCAAGGGAATAATGACAGGAGCAGAGGAAATGGTCTGAAGTTGGGGCAGGGGAGGATTAGATTGGATATTGGGAAGAATTACTTTCCTGAGAGGGTGGTCAGGCACTGGAACAGCCTGCCCATGGAGGTGGTGGAGTCACCATCCCTGTAGGCATGTAAGAAACGTGTAGACGTGGCACTTCAGGGCATGCTCTAGTGCCCGAGATTATTGGTTTGTGCCTGTTGGTGAGTTTCGTTGGTTTTTTGTTTTATTTTGGTTTTTTTTGTGGTTGGACTCGATGATCTTAAAGGTCCCTTCCAACCATGAAAGTTCTGTGATTCTGTGAAGAGCTTTGTTCTGGTCCAAGGGGCTTCCAATGCAACGAGTCTCACTGCCACTCACGCATCTGCTCCTCTGGGGGACTCACGCAGAAGGGGCAGAACACGGGAAGCTGCACCTGGGACAGCCCGCTCTCATCGTTAAGTCTCATCGTTTTTACAACGGATACTTGGCTAACTTATTTCTGTTGAATTAAATAGTTTTCATAAGGTAGAGTTAACAGGGTGGCACCTTGTGAGTTGAAAGCAAGCGTCCTCCAGAGAGGTGAAGCAGTGTGAGTCAGCACACAGACCATCGGCTTGGTGACCTGGCCCTGTCTTGACCATGACGTAGAATCTTACGCTCCCTTTACCTCAATATATCCCTTTGGCTCAGAGACTCACCAGGGAAGAGCTTATCTCCTTTTGTATGTTTGCACTGTGCCTACTACGTTAAGGCCCGAGTGCCAGTTTGGTACCTAGAAGTTATCGCTGTAAGACGCAAAATAACCATTGTTCAAAATCACAGGAATTTGGGATTCTGCTTGGTTTGCTCATTAAAACAAATACCTAAAATCTAAACTTGAAATCCATATATTAATTGGCTTCTCTGCCAAGGAATGTACATTTTCTTATATAAGTAACCCTGAGATTAAAATTGCAGTAGAGTGTATGTGGAAGCAGATTCTGCTTCAGATACGTTTCTCACTGCGCCTCCTGGGAACAGGGATCAGCCTTTCATTTCTGAAAGCTAAATCCAGGGAAATATCCTCTGTTCCCCTCATCTCAGTGGAAGCCGGAGCCCCTTCCAGGCACGGGGAGTGTCAATAGTCCTGCCCTGCTCTTCTCCATGAAAACACAGCAAGGAAGAATGGTGAGGAAGGAAAAAGAGGCAGGATGGGAGGGGTGGATGGGGACACAGGAGATGCACACTTTTTTCCTTAACTCATTAGTGAAGCCCTTTGAGATCTACTCATGGAAAGTCCTGCTGAAAAGGCTGGCGTTGTTAATGAAAGCTTTCATATCTTTCTTACTTGATAGGAGACGAAATGCAGCTGCTGGTGTTTGCTGTCCTGATAGCTGTAAAGATATTGGGCCAAGACCCTAGTCCCGTATTCATTCCTACCTGCCCTGCTTCTCAGCCATCCTCACCAAATGAAAGCCATCAGCTTTCATTTCCTTACTCTGGGTTGAAAAGTTTCTCTGGCACTTGTTTTAAACAGTGTCACTTGCCTGAGAGTAACCGGGTCGACAGCAGGCTGCCCAGAGAGGTGGTGGAGTCTCCGTCTCTGGAGACATTCCAAACCCACCTGGAGATGTTCCTGTGGAAACTGCTCTGGGTGGACCTGCTCTGTCAGGGGGGTTGGACTAGATGATCTCCAGAGGTCCCTTCCATCCCCATATCATCCTGTGATTCTGTGACAATGGGTTGCCCAAGGTATCCAGACCTGGTGAAGCATACCCACACATTACATGGCACGGGCCTTTCTGGTTGCTTGTGCCCTGCCTCATTTGCCAAGCAAAAGCTGTTGGTAGCTCTCTGCTCCAGCTGCTGGGCACAACCATCCACAGAATCACAGAATGGTAGATGGTTGGAAAGGACCTCTGAGATCACAGAGTCCAACCGTACACACACAAAAAAAACCCCATTACAATCTCGGCCACTAGAGCAAGCCCTGAAGTGCCACATCTACATGTTTCCTAAATCCCTCCAGGGATGGTGACTCCACCACCTCCCTGGGCAGGCTGTTCCACTGCCTGACCACTCTCTCAGGAAAGTCATTCTTCCTAATATCCAATCTAATCCTCCCCTGCCCCAACTTCAGACCATTTCCTCTGCTCCTGTCATTATTCCCTTGGGAGAAGAGGCCAACCCCCACCTCTCTACAACCTCCTTTCAGGGAGCTGTAGAGGGCAATGAGGTCTCCCCTCAGCCTCCTCTTCTCCAAACTAAACATGCCCAGTTCCCTCAGCCTCTCCTCATATGACTTGTTCTCCAGACCCCTCACCAGCTTGGTGGCTCTCCTCTGGACGCACTCCAGCACCTCAATGTCCTTCTTGTAATGAGGGGCCCAGAACTGAACACAGCACTCGAGGTGAGGCCTCACCAGTGCCCAGTCCAGAGGCACCATCACTGCCCTGCTCCTGCTGACCACGCTGTTCCTGATACAGGCCAGGATGCCATCTACACGTTTCTTAAATACCTCCAGGGATGGTGACTCAATTCGGCAGGACCTGAGCTCTGCATGTCCAGTGGGGGGATCACCAAAGAGCAGGTGAGAAGTTCTGGGTCTACATTCATAGGGTCTCATTTCCCACCTGCTCCCTGCAAAATTTGGCTTGAAATTCTGCTCGAAAGCAAGTGACTTATTTGGCCACATCAGCGCGCTGAGGACTGGGCAAGCTCAGCTGGCTTCTGCCTTGGTGGAAGGTACGTTAATCACGGGAAGCGTCGAGGTCACGGGGGACCTGTAAAGCCCCAAGGACTGAGAAATCGGCTGTGGCTCCTACCAAGTGTCGCTACCGTGGCGAATTCAGTCAACGCTCGCTCAAAGGAGAATGATGGCTCATCTTAAATATTTAAATTTTGATTGTGTATGAAGTGAAGGGGGAGTAAAAACCAAAACGAAGTTACGATTTAATAGCTATTTTGCAGCTTTTTGAGGCATTTGCGAACGCTTTGTGGATGATGGATAGTTCTGCAAATATGACTTTCCCCAAGAAAATCAGACCATTTTGCAGCTGTAATGAATCGTGATGTGTAGTAGTTCAAACACTGCTTGCCAGGCAGCTACCTTAAGACAAGATGCTAAGGAAATATTTTTCTTGATTAGATAATGGGCTGGTTGAAATTCCTGCAGCTTTACTGAAACAGAAGTTAGCAATTTCAGACATATCAGATGATGCATCAATTTTCTGTAAACAGAAGACTCTGCAACCCACTTTATTGAAAAGCCCTTTATGCTGTGCTAGATTTAATCTCTCAATTTGAGAAGCAGCCCCATGAAATAAGATGTTTGCATGCAAAATCTCCCAGATTTCCAATGGAAATATAAAACAAAGAAGAGCATGTTCCCTTGGGGACTGCACCTATCTTGGATTAGATTTTCTCTGATGTTTTTGCATCATATTACCAATGGCTTCAGGGAAGTGAAACAGCAGTTTTCTTTCTTGAGAACAAAGGCTCGCAGAGTTAAAAAAAATGTTAATATATTTAAAGCACTTTTGCCCACTGTTTTTCTTATTACTCTGAGAATTCTGGAGAAAAAAGGTATCTTATTGTATTATTTTATCATCTATGTTAATGAAATTTGCATTTAAGGCTACAGCCTGAGAATTCTATCAAGGAAAATGATTTCTAAATGAGCATTTTCTGTTTCCCATGGACATTCTTTTAACTACTAGTGGTGCTCCGATAACACAGAACTGGCTTCATAACCCACTGCAATCATTAAAAGTTCTTTTTTTTTTTTTTTGTTTTGTTTTGTTTTGTTTTAATTCCATGGATTTTGGACAGGATCCACTGGCTCCATGTACAACGCATGTAAACTCTGTAGAAAGTTTTAGAGGCCCAAGAGCAGAATTGTGTTCTCCTACCCTAGATCTCGGTTCTGACGGCTTCACCTCTTTGCACAAGTAGTTTTCCCACTGTTGACTATAACGTATATGAATTGAGTAGTAAGAATGCTCAGTGCTATAGGTTTCACTCACACGGTTTGTCCCACTGAAAGCAACGGGTAGGCATCACGGGAGGGAACAGCATTAAGCACATTCAGTGGTTCTGCTCCTTTTTGGATCCAAGGGAAGCACTTTTTCTTTTGCTTCACTTCATCAATGCAGGAGATAGATGTTGTTATTATTAAATTAACTAATAATTTTAAAATCCTCACATATTGATAAATAATTTAAGAATGTGGGCCTTGTCTTATCTGTTTGGACAATGCAAATTAATGAAGCCCTTTGCTAAGAGGTAATTCTTCTTACTACAAATAACAATGAACTAGAGATGTTACATGCTTCAGGTAGAAAAGACTCATTTTGGTGTTCACAGCACTCAGTGTTTTCCTGAGCGTGCTTTAATCCTATGGAGTGCTATAATGCTTTCAGATAAATGCTTTAAAAAGGTATTTTTAACGGATCATTCCTTTACCTCAATCAGAGATTAGCAAGCGGTGCTACGATTTAAAAACAGGTTAAATAAAAACCATGAGAGTAGATAGGCTGGGAATTTATATTCACCCTTTTTTAGAATATTCAGTGAAGCAGGGAACATGTAATCATTTGAAAAAGTGTCAGAAGGAAAACCAACATAGGAACACCTTTTCTGGAGCTAGCTCATTTGATTGTGAAACTTGGGGCCTTGAAATGGTAAGAAAGCAAAGCAATGAGCAATTTTTGGGGAAAAAAAATTAAATTGGTCATTGCTATGAATGGCAAGAGCTTCTGGATTCCCGATTAAGAATATTTAAAGTAAAACCAAAAGTTTGAGAAGTATGTACCAACAATTCATCTGGCCATAAACAAACAGCTCATTCTTAGATCTGAGTAAACTACCCCAATACTTAGATTATTCTGCAGGCAACCACAGAAATCTGCATCTTCTCTGCTGTCCCAGAAAACACTAGATCAATCTGTATACTAGTATACTAGCTCTAAAAAAAACTGTGGGGTTTACATTTTGACAGGTGAACACTGACTGAAGAGGCTTCTCTGTATGCCCTCAAGTTATTCTGAATCGAACAAACCAGACTGTAAACACGCTAGTAACCCCTCTGAAAAGATGGCAAGAAATACCTTCCTGGAAGTTATATGGAATATCCTTAATTTTCTTTAAAAGGCTTAACAAAAGGCAGAGCTGGAATAAAGCTTGTCTAAGCCTGAAGTAGATGATTTGGCAACGGAAAGGAGTCAGAAACTGAAGCATAATAGGCTTGAAGGTAGCACTTGGCTTGGCGTGGTGGAAGGTAATTGCTGAAGCTACAGCTACACGCTTCTTTCTCTTTGAATTTTACTAATCTGCTGTTAAATTAGAGTCACCAAAATTGTTCTTGAGGCGTGCTAGCACTATCATTTCCACTCCCAGTTCACAGACTAACCGGGAGAGCAGAGAGGAGCAGGAGGGGGAAGCAAACACTCACTTCCTCACTCCTGAGTTCTTTTCTAAGATGTATCCCTTCAGAGGTGCCACCTCATTTCACAGAATCACAGAATCGCCTGGGTTGGGAGGGATCTTTAAGATCATCTAGTCCAACCATAATAAAACAAACAAACAAACAAAAAAAAAAAACCACAAAAAAAACAACCAACCACCAACACTAAACCATATTCCCGAGCACCATACCAACTCGTCTTTTGAATATCTCCAGGGATGGTGCCTCAACCACTTCCCTGGGCAGCCCGTTCCAAGGCTTAAGAACCCTTTTTGTGTAGAAATTTTTCCTAATTTTTCCTAATCTCCAATCTGAACCTCCCCTGGTGCAATTTGAGGCCATTTCCTCTTGTCCCATCACCTAGGACTTGGGAGAAGAGACTGATCCCCCCCTGGCTACACTCTCCTTTCAGGGAGTTGGAGAGAGTGAGAAGGTCTCCCCTCAGCCTCCTTTTCTCCAGGCTCAACACCCCCAGCTCCCTCAGCCTCTCCTCACAAGACTTCTTCTCCACACCCCTCACCAGCTCCGTTGCCCTTCTCTGGGCCCGCTCCAGCACCTCAATGTTTTTTTTTGTGGGAAGGGGCCCAAAACTGGACACAGCACTCGAGGTGGGGCCAGTACAGGGGATGATCACTTCTCAGGTCCTACTCACCACGCTGTTCCTGATACAGGCCAGGATGTTGGTGGCCTTCTTGGCCACCTGGGCACACTGCTGGCTCATGTTCAGCCGACAGGCGACCAACACCCCCAGGTCCTTTTCCGCCAGGCAGCTCCAGCCACTCTGCCCCCAGCCTGTAGCGCTGCAGGGGGTTGGTGTGACCCAAGGGCAGGACCCAGAACTAGGCCTTATTGAACCTCATCCCGTTGGTCTTGGCCCATCCATCCAGCCTGTCCAGATCCCTCTGCAAAGCCTCTCTACACTCCAGCAGGTCGACACTGCCACCCAGCTTGGTGTCGTCTGCGAACTGACTGAGGGTGCACTCAATCCCCTCGTCCAGATCATTGATAAAGATGTTAAAGAGAACGGGTCCCAGTACTGAGCCCTGTGGGACACCACTTGTGACTGGACGCCAGCTGGATTTAACTCCATTCACCACCACTCTCTGGGCCCGGCCTCCAGCCAGTTTTTAACCCAGTGGAGAGTATACCATCCTAGCCATGAGCAGCCAGTTTCTCCAGGAGGATACTGTGGGAGGCTGTATCAAAGGCCTTGCTAAAGTCCAGGTAAACAACATCCACAGCCTTTCCTTCATCCAGCAAGCGGGTCACTTTGTCATAGAAGGAGATCAGGTTTGTCAAGCAAGACCTGCCCCTTGATCAGACCTCCCCGTGCTGACTGGGCCTGATCACCTGAGTGTCCTTCATGTGCTGCATAACGGCATAAGAGGACACATAGAATCATAGAATCATCTGGGTCGGAAGGGACCTTCAAGATCATCTAGTCTGACACCCCCCCCCCCAGTCAGCAGGGACACCCCCAACTAGACCAGGTTGCCCAGGGCCTCGTCGAGCCTCACCTTGAATATCTCCAGGGATGGGGCCTCAACCACCTCCCTGGGCAACCTGTTCCAGTGCTCCACAACCTCATAGTAAAGAACTTATTCCTAATGTCTAATCTAAGTCTGCTTTTCTCCAATTTAAAGCCATTACCCCTTGTTCTGTCGTTGACAGCCTTTGTAAACAGGCTCTCCCCAGCTGTCTTGTAGGCCCCCTTCAGGTACTGGAAGACCGCTATTTGGTCTCCCTGGAGCCTACTCTTCTCCAGGCTGAACAACCCCAGCTCCCTCTGCCTGTCCTCGTAGCAGAGGTGCTCCAACCCCCCGATCACCTTTGTGGCCCTCCTCTGGACCCGCTCCATCAGGTCCATATCCTTCTTATATTGAGGGCTCCAGACCTGCACACAGTACTCCAGGTGAGGTCTCACCAGGGCAGAGTAAAGTGCTCCCCCCTCCACTGCCCAGTTTGTTCCCTTCTTCCTTACAAATGTATAAATTGCAACCAGAACAACAGATTTACCAATTAGTTAAATGAATTCCCTCATCCAGCAGGTTCCTCTGCTTGTGTTGCTGGAAGAAGCCAACATCTTCTTAGACCTCTGGACACGGAGAGAATTGCCAGCAGTACGCAGCAATCAAGAAATCAGATAATTTTCTGGTAAGCTGCTCAATTAGTTGCCTACAACCCATGCAGACAATTATTTGAGTAAAACTTTTGTTGTTGTAAAGTAAATCAAGGAAGACGGAGAAGAATTAAATTTCATGTCCGACGTATAAAACGCAACACCACTAGTAATGAGTACAAAGGCACAAAAATTGTTTGTACAAAGCAATATATAAATGTAGCCATCCTATCGCTGTGTAGACGTTCCTAGGTTTATTTCAGAAAGTTCCTGCGACTAGTCTGTAACAAAGATCTTTGCAATGTTTTCCCAAATGGTTAAAATGAAACTCTACCTGCTCCTTACAAAATCCTTTTGAAGAACATCTAAAGTTTAATTTAAGAGCAGCATAGCTCTCTGCTCTGCATTAGTTGTCCTTCATTTTGTCAGAAATGCCTTTATGTTTCAATGTCCACACATGAAAATGTGTGGATGGCTGCAAAATTTGTCTGTGTGTGGGTATGTATCTAATAAATATGTGATAGACCGATACGTATTTATCATAACAAACTCTGTATATAATACAACACTGCTACCTGTATCTACTGTGATATTAAAAAAAAAAATTCAGAAAGAGTCTTCATTTTGTCATTGCTATCATCAGACCCCTGAGAGGATTTGCCCTCAGTTGACCCGGGGCCTCAGCTTTGGACTGCTGGTCCTTACATTTTTCATAATCCATGGAGAAAAATACATACTTGTAGTACATCCTTCATCTCTTTCTAAGGTGGACACCCTACATAGACCTGATGAATCCCTCCTTGGAGGAGCCTGCTTCTCTCTAAGTTATGTGGGGAGCTCAGATAAGGACTCCAGAAGTGCTAGAAGCTCAAGTAGTCATGGTGCGCACCTAAGTAGGATGTGATGATGTAGGATGACGTAGGATCCCTGGAGGTGTTCAAGACCAGGCTGGACGGGGCTTTGAGCAACCTGGTCTGGTGGGAGGTGTCCCTGCCCAGGGCAGGGGAGTTGGAACTCGACGATCTTTAAGGTCCCTTCCAACTCTAACCATTCTATGATTCTATGATGAAGCCTCCACTGTCATGTTAGTGGAGGCCTGACATTCCACAGAGGAAAACAAAACAAACCAGGGCATTAGATATTCAAACAAGTTGCTAAGCCATCTTGAAACTCACTGTCCCAAATTAATGGATGCGTTTGATTAACTGATTATTTTTTTCATCCCAGTCCTCCTTTCCCCGTCTGTAAAATGGAGATAACAGAAGCACTGCATCTCATCTTTCAAATATCAGCCTCAACGATTGTAAGATGTTCATCCAACTCTTTCTCCCACAACAGCTCACCAGTGAGCCCACAATGAACTTAACAACTCTGTACTCACTGCAGAGCCTGACGATACGCATTAAATAAGGCCTGGGGCCTCATGTCACCGGGGGGAATAAAAATAAATAATGGATGCTTCTCTGAAATCTAAGGCATCACAGAGGAGTGACACAAGCGGAAGACTAGAATGACAGGCAGGCAAACTGACCTCTTAAATTCCGGTATAAAACACAGTGCACTGCACATAATATCATATATTTCTATTTCAATATTTCATGGCTTTTAGAATGCAGATCAAGTAGGAAGAGCTTGAGAGGAATTATATCTAAGATAGTCCTCGGCTGAGCACCAGTGTACAAGTAAATACAGGAAAAAAGCTCTATTTATATTGCCTCACCTCCTCCTGATTTTGAAAAAGCAAGCTGATCACTACCAAGAACAAACCAATATTGATCACCAACAACAATATCCATCCCTGTAAATATGGGGTGAAGAGAGGTCATCGGAGCTGGTCTCATTATTAGGTCTTCAGCAGTGGTATGGGCGTGTACTCCTGTGTTGGGGGTTGTTTACCTACAGCACCCAGCACATTCCTGTGCTGTCGGACACAGTAAATATATATATATGTAGAGAAGCAGCACAGGTCTCTGCCGTAGAATTAGAAAACCACAGAAAGCCAGAGCAAAAATCTGGACTGATACTATCAAAATTTTCATACGTGCTGGTATGCACTCTCCTTCCCTTCTCCCTGAGTCATCCTCTCTTAAGTTCAAGCTTGGGATAAAGCCGATTTGCATGCCTAACTCTGGGCACCCTTATCTTAGGCCCATTGGAACAAAGAGGTTCTGCCGCAACGGAATTCCATCTCGGCTGCGAGGAGCCCGAATCTCACTTCAAACCCCACACGACCCCCCGAGGCACACTGCAGTGCACACCATCAGGCCCCACTAGGTTACCTGCAGCTCCTCTGTGCCGCTTCTCCCTTTGAATCATACACCAGAAGATAAAAATGAATGAAATATGTTGAAAGAACACACAGCTAAGTTGAAGGGACACAAATGTATGAGATCATGTAGGATTTTTGAAAGGATGACTGAAAGAGAACTCTTTTCAAGCATCTGGTTGCTATGATAAAAAGCAAGTTCTCCCTGTTCACTTGCTCTGGATATGATCTCATCTCAGGTGGTTTTAAGAAATCATCTCTGAAATGTAATTAGGTTAGAAAAACACGCACACTCAAATCTGGAGGTTTTGGAAGTACGGCTTGGATTTTCAGTGGAGTATGGCTGGAAAATGTAAAGGCAATATCCCATTCATTTATCTGGTGATGTGGAGGTGTTCTAAGACACAGCAGTGCTGGAAAGGCAGCACAGGACCTGAGTAGCTGTAAGCACCCAGGGACTGCAGACCTGCTTCCTAATTATCATGATGTGTTCTTCAGGGACAGCCTTTGGGCCACCTCTGTCACATCCCTTCTATCCACACAGCTTGTATTTCTAACTCACTCACAACTTTCCTAAAGTCAACTGCAACCAAGAATCACAGTGTTATTAATAGGACTTGACTCAAAGGACACCACCCAACAAAACCAGAGACCTCCAGAGGCAGACCTCTGGTTTGGCCAGCCAACTCCCGTTGTCTTCATTAGGACTTCATGGTACAAGAACCTGTTTTTTCAAGGCTGAGCACCTTGAATAGCAAGATCCTTCAGTTCATACCTCAAAACATAGAAGGTGTTGACATAGTACTTCCATCAGGGTGGATGACTCCCATGTAAGCTGGAAGCCATGCTTGGCTTGCTGGTGATAGCTGCCTACACACGTGTGGTAAAAGACACCATGTTGCTGGGCATCTTCCAGCAGCTGCTCATCTCCTCCAAGGCCCCAGCAGAAAGGTGCTACAGAAAACACCCTCTCCATCCTCTGTTCAGGACTACATTATTCTAGGATATTAGAAAAGCCTCAGAGACAATGAAGCTGAGAGGAAACATTTTGGATGGTCAGATCACAATATGTACAACTTTGCATGAGTACACTTACTAAGGTGACTTGGGGTCTTAGCACCCAAATTCAAATGCTAATGGGTGCAATCACCTACACAGAAGGATTTTGCAAATTAAGAGCACGGTAGAATGCACAGAAAGAAATTTTGGTTTAAAAAAAAACAACACACAGAAGTAGAGCAACGAGGCTTTTTTCCTCTGAGATTGTCTTCTAACACTCATACTTGGAATCAACACAAAACACAAAGTTGGATGTTGTGTTGTGCAAGAAAGGTTCTCACAGGCACTGTCCAATAGTCTGCCAGGTATTTCCCATCTGAAAATAATGACAATTTTCCATACCTTAAGATACGTGTACTTTACATAAATGTCAAATAACAACTCGACCTTGCCATAATTGGGCTTTCTCTACATTAGAAAACCCCCATATGTTGATTTGTAGCCACCTCGAGAAGTGTCACTTGCAGAAAAGAGATATGAATTACTGCATCCTTAGTTTAGCCGAATGTAAAATATAAGCATAATTGCACTTTAAAGAAATACAGTTTTCAGCTGCATAAACCAAAATCATCTACGATGACCAGATTGTGTTGCATCTGGAAAAAGATTAATTCTCTGACATCGAACCCCGACTTTCTGTTTTGTTGAACTTATAACTGTTTAAAGATTCTTTCTAGTATAAACTTGAGATTGGCAGATGAGTACTGTGGATTACTGTGTAAAGTCCCAGCTGGAGAGGGTCTGAATGTATTGTGTAACTGACTCACACAGGAAGAAAAGTAGAACCTGGTAAAATACTTCATTCATTTATAAAATATAAGCTAAATTCTTGTCTCCACCAGCGAGTAGCTCTGAATTCAATGGAGCCACACAGGTATAACTGAAAGGAGAATTTGGCCACTTGTAGAAACAATAAACCTAGGAAGAATCTATGTGATTTATTATTTCTTAGCAACATACAAAGTAAAGAAACACCGGGTGTTTTTATAACTACAGATCTTATTGCCATTGACTTTAAAGAACAAAAAATGTAGGAAGCAAGAAAAAGAGCAGAGCCTGCCTATAAAAAACTGAATAGAGGCAGGTGCTTTCCCTTTTTAATAATTTCTGGGGTTGCGTCTTAGTCTTTTAACAATATCCACTTGATTAGACAGAAAAAAGATTGGAAGAAAACTATCAACACAGGATCAAAGCAGTCAAAATTAAAAAGACATTTCTGTCCTCTGTCCTACTTAGAGTCATATGATCCGCCAGGTATAAAACAACATAATTCCATTGAGATGAAACAATCTGGACAAGCCTCTTTTAAATGGGCAGTACTGTGAAGCAGGATACAGGCAGTAGCAATAAAGTTCCTTCCAGTGGTGATTTTCAGACCCCTAATATACAGCCAGTTTGTCATCAAGGAAGTAGTTTAACCAGCATGTGTCTAGGCTGAGGTATTCTCGGTCAGGATATAACCTCTGTGCTTACTAAGAACTGAGACTAAATATCAAGAACTACTGATGGTGCAAGGCAGCAAGAAAAAAGTTAAGTTCTTGTTTTCTGTTCTTTTCAATATATGTTTTGATGGGCTCCTTCAAAGGATGCTACTGCCGAAGAGCAGCCCTTGTATGAATCTGTTGTTATGTCTAGCACCATTCAACTGCTCGTGGCTGTGCTCCAGGTTCCAGAGATAATTTTAAAGTTATGAAGTATCTCATATGAAGTACCACCCTCAGAAAGTTTGCTAACGACACCAAGCTGTGTGGCACGGTCGACACGCTGGAGGGAAGGGATGCCATCCAGAGGGACCTGGACAGGCTTGAGAGGTGGGCTTGTGCAAACCTCATGAAGTTCAACCAAGACAAGTGCAGGGTCCAAGCACAAATACAGATTGAGCGGAGAATGGCTGGAGAGCAGCCCTGAGGAGAAGGACTTGGGAGTGCTCATGGATGAGAAGCTCAACATGAGCCAGCACTGTGCACTGGCAGCCCAGAAAGCCAACCACATCCTGGGCTGCATCAAGAGAAGCGTGGCCAGCAGGTCCAGGAAGGCGATTCTACCCCTCTGCTCTCGTGAGACCCCACCTGGAGTACTGTGTCCAGCTCTGGAGTCCTCAACGCAGGAAGGACATGGACTTGTTGGAACGGGTCCAGCGGAGGGCCATGAAAATGATGAGAGGGCTGGAGCACCTCTGCTATGAAAACAGGCTGAGAGAGTTAGGGTTGTTCAGCCTGGAGAAGAAAAGGCTCCGGGAAGACCTTATAGTGGCCTTCCAGTACCTGAAGGGGCTACAGGAGAAATGGGGAGGGACTCTTTGTCAGGGAGTCAAAGGATGAGGGGTAATGGTTTTAAATTGGAAAAGGGGAGATTTAGATGAGATACCAGAAAGAAATTCTTTCCTGTGAGGGTGGTGAGAGACTGGAACAGGTTGCCCAGAGAAGCTGTGGCTGCCCCATCCCTGGAGGGGTTCAAGGCCAGGCTGGATGGGGCTTGGAGCAACCTGGTCTGGTGGGAGGTGTCCCTGCCCAGGGCAAGGGGTTGGAATTGGATGATCTTTAAGGTCCCTTCCAGCTCTAACCATTCTGATTCTATGATCTCGCTTGCTGAAGACAGGCTCCTTAAATGATGCTCCTGTGTCTAATTCAATTCAAATAGGTTCTGAAGTACACATGCACATGCATGCACTTGCACACTCCTACACACACAGGTGTGTGCAAATACACACCCACCCCTCTGCAAGTACTTATACCAGCTCTGAATTTGTACAAGATTTTCATCTGTGAAACACACACTCACACTGCATCCCAAACATCCCATTATTTTCCATAGCGATGGTAGCACAACGTTTCCAAGTATGAGATGGTGCCACAGACACTACAGACTACTTGGCATGGGGAAAATTTGGGGATTCCTTCATACTAAACAGAAAATATTTCAGGAAATGCACAGACAGACAAGAGCACAGTCACAAATACGCTGTTGTCCATTCAGTTCTTATTTATCTGTTTTAAGTCTGACACTAATTTAGCAATTCTTTCAGATATTTTACTTCTCAGTTCACCAGCCAAAATTAACATCCTTGTGAGCCAATACTCCAGCCATCCCCATGCCTACAGCGAGCATCACCTCATCCAGATGTTCCCTGCCAAGAGCAGGCGTAATACGTGTGGAATAGGGGTACAAGTTGTATTTATCTTAATTTAATAATTAGTCTTCTGGATGACAGTGACCACATCTCAAACATTAATAGCCTCTATTGTGTGATCACCAGTATCAATCACAGCTGTTCCATAATGAAGCTCATAAAAATATTCAATCAGTGATGGAGAGGGCCTTTGAGATCCACAGAATGAGTTTCAGATGTTGGCGGAGCACTCCGAGGTAGGCTGCAGCTCACACAAGGGAAGCTCTACCAGGTGTTTGCAGTTTCATGCCTGCTGCATAAGTAATGGAACCCATAAAAAGGATTTTTTTATTTTTTTATTTTTCCTCCCTCGGAGAAACTCAGCTAGGGGAAGCAGAACAAATAAGAAGATAAAGAAGCACTTTTGGAAACGGAAATTTTGACCAATAGGGGTGAAATTCACCTTAGTATTATAGCATTTGATAGGAAAAGGCTAAAACATGTATTATTTTTTTTGTTGTTGGGGAAAACTTTAGGTGTTTTAGAGGTACAAGAATGTATGAATATAGAGTCTGAACGTTGAACCACATAACGCATCCAACTTTGTGACTGAAATATTTACGTTTTGTGGACTATTTTCTCTCCTGACTTGCAGACACTATCTTAAATATAAATAAATATATCTAAACATCCATCCTGCTGGCCTTGGTGTCTCAAGCTCTGCATCACATTACTTTTTTCCCCTTAAATGCTTCCCTTTACTGAAATGCAGCGTACAGAACCCTAGATACTAGATCTATACCCCTGAGGCAACTGTCTCAGGTTTGAAGACAGGAACAGGGGTATGTGTTGATCCTCTATACTACAATACAGACTGTAAGTGGCTTTTAAGGCACAGTGGGGCAAGGATCCAGAGAGTTTCAGAGCTGGTTTCAACCACGTTCCCTTCCAGAAATTTGGACGATGTCTACTGAAAGGAAGCCACCTCGCAGGGCTATGCTCCAGTCTCGCGTTGCAGATTGCTTTCAGGCCACACAGCATCACACTTTTCCTTTATACAAGTTTTCTTTTCCCTAAATGCCATTTTTCCTGTGATTATGCCACGGGTCTGATGAGGAATTTTACCCCTTCGCCTCGGTATATCTGTGTTGCTGTAGGGGTAGGATCCATTCAGTCTGTGCGTACAGACACGACAACCAGTATAACTTAGATACCAGTCATCTCATTCCTTCGAGCTGCAAAATAAGGCCGTCACACAGCAGCCTTTTCTCCTGTGAAAGCTGCCTGGGAGTAGTCCCATTACTCACAAGGAAAAAAAAAAAAAACCAAAACCCCAAACCAACAAAAAAATAGAAGGGCCAAACACCGAGAGGGAGATCCCATGAGAGAAAACTGTCTTTTTAAAGTTTCCATTGGCAAACCGAGACACCTCAAGAACAGCTTTCTGTGGCAAGTTGTAAAATACCTGTTTCCAGAGTCAGGTGAGGATGCAAAACTGGAAGATTAGGAAGGGGGGGGGGAGAAAGTTAACCAATGTTCTTTGAGCCTGAAAAGTACTGCTGGGCGGTGGACACCCCTGTTGCATCCAAATGTGCACATCTCGAGCTAAATACAGAGGCTGAGGCAGAGCGGCTGTGGCAGAGCACAGTCGGGCCGGCAGTCGGACACGCTCCTTTGATTCCCTGCCCAGTTCCAGTATAGCCTCTGGCAGTCTGAGGCCAAGGGACAGCCTTAATTTGTGGCAGCTGGACACGGTCAGCGAGGCACCATATGGCAGCTGGGAGAAGCCAAGGCGGGCCATTGCCTTCCCCTGCCCTGGGATACCCTTTGCAGCGGTGGGAGGGAAGCTCTGGCCCCATGGGGATGGCTCCCAAACCCCTGTGTAGCTCCAGCCCCGGGTCCTGCAAGGTGTCTTAAGTGGACTGCAAAAAAACTTAGTGCTAATCTGCCTCCAAATGTCTGTCCAGGCACATCCTTCAATATCTAGAGAGACCACGGCCCCTGGTCTCCTCCAGAGAAATCTCTCATGGAGTTAAATGTTCTTACAATTACACCAAAAAGTGAGACCTTCACACCAAGCCCCCCATTTCTGCACCGCCGTGGTAGCAGCCACTGGGATGCCCTCCTGTGGTATGTTCCTTGGGTGACACCAGCTCCCAGGGGGTCACGGCTTGGACAAAGCACTGCAGATTTGGGAGCTAAATGCTTCAAAGGCAGCTGGTTTCAATAAAACTAGAAACTGGGCCAAGTTTGGTCTGCACAAGTTTCTCCCAGGTACAGCCCTGACGTCTTATCTCAGCAGCATCTTAGCTTTTCCATACCCTTGCATTAAAAGTCAAATCATACTTATATGCATACGCTTACAGATTATGTGGCAATCTCCTTAAAAGACATTAATGTAATATCTTCATAGATGAGCCAGTAAGAATACTAAAATTATAAATGACAGGGAACAATAAATCATAATATGACACCCTGAACATCCTTTAGGCTCTTTTGTTAATATTGCAGGATCCAGAGGTGGTTTGTTGTTTTTTTTTTTAAATATACATGTAACCTAAGACAAGAGCAGTAAAAGAAAGAAAAAGGAGAAATGTCCATCCAAATTTCACATGTGAAAACAGGTTTTTCTATATAGTTTAGTCTAGAAAAACAAGTCAGTCTACCTTTCCAAAAGGGCCAGACATAAAGCCAACTTTATTTGTGGCTTCAGACGTATTCAGCAAAGTTCTGGATTAGCTCTAACCATTAGGTAATTCAAGATTCAAACCCCATTCCCTCTTTCATAAACCCAATTCACAAACCTTCAACTGTATAGTGAATTCATGTTGTTTCAGATATACAGAACCCAAGAAATAAATGTCTAATAAATTCTTGTATTCAGTGACTGGATCAGAACATGTGTCTTCTCTTTAGGATAATAAAAGAGGTTAGGAGTTAGACGCTCAGACTGAGCATGAAACTCAACAGCTATTTTTATCCCTTTCTCGTCTTCTTTCTCCAAGGTCATTTGGATCATGAGCCAAATTAACTTTAAACAAAAGTTGTTCAGCTCACTCCTTTTTTGGGGTTCACTAGTGTTCAAAATCTCATTAATTTTGTTGAACTCGAAATGAAAATATTTTGGATCTATTATGGCTTGCCCTCTGATACCCACACATTTTGCTGAATGAAAAAATCCACTAGCAGATATTAGACAGCCAGTGTGACTTGCAGGCAAGGGGAGAGACCCTTTAGTTCATTGGGTTTACACTTGCACTTGTGGTCTCAATAGAGCAGGTAGCTCCCCCTCAGAAGACCTTGCTGGCTTTTGGGAGGTTCCCCTTGCAGTGTTTGCCCCACTATTGCCCCCCAGAGCAACGAGCAGGGCTCCTTACAGGCAGGGAAAGTTTTCCTGTTAGCTTCAAGATCTTCTGGTGAGCACAGAGCCTGGCGCTCTTTTTTGGATAAGATGTGTGACAACGTGGAGTAGAAAATATATTTGGTGCCAAAGATATTAGGCCACTGAAAAGCAGCTGAATCCCTCCCTTCACCAATTGTCAGTCAGTCCATAACTTGCCATCTGAAGCTGCAAGGGCAGCTGCTAAGCTGCAGTGACATGAAATTTTGGGTATTACTCAGCACCAAGAGCTACACAAACAAAAACTGAGATCAACTGGTGTGTGCCATACTCATCTCTCAAAACTGCCAGAGTCATTAGCCCTCGCTCCACTCCTCTCTTCTGGCACCACAAACCCATCAGTTAGGACCCCTCTTGGCTCCCAACCCCTCGCCAAGTGGACAGGGAGAGGCTGTGACCATCCAGCACTGGGAAAGAGGTGGTGGGATGAGGGAAAAAAATTTCTGGTGGCAAAACAATGTGGGGCAAGGATGGGCTTGCCTCGGTAGTACAATGACAGACTCAGCCTATATTACTGTAATGAGATTTTGTTGACAGATTAGTTTGGTGCTGTTGAACCGCAGGCACTCTCTGCCTCTCTGTGTCTCCCCTGCTTTTCATTGTCTTCCTTCTTGAGGTTTCCCTTTTTGGGGGTGGGGAGAGGATGAGGCAGAGGCACAGGAGGAAGGCAGTCTGCCACCTCCACCCTTCGTTAGCAGGAATGTCATCAGAGGATGGCCTGGGTGCAGGAACCTGAGGATCTGGCAGGACAGAGCTGCAGTGATCAGTCACACACACACAGAGTACTTCAAGATCGTAACAGAAAAGTCACCCAGGTCCTCCTCATTACCGGCGCTAGGACTACGGAAAGGGAAGGGCTGTTCCTCTTTGGGAACTCTGCTGGATCAGACCACCCAATACACCATCCACCAGGAACAATATACGCCATACCAAGGATCGGACGCTGCTGTGATTTGTATCGGCGCAAACGAGAGCCATGTGATGGCAATACTTTGAATTTACAGTGGTGGACCTCGGGTCAGCACGAGACCCACAGGTCTGAAAAGGATAGAAAGGGTAATAGGAGTAAGACGGTAAAATATGGGTAGAAAGGGAAAAAGAGCAGGATGTGACGGCAGAATGGAGCGTTCCTAAACAAAAAGAGGTAACAAGAGGGTATAACTGCACCAGGATAATTTATCAGCAACTTTAGAAATACGGAAGTGGAAATGGTTAAATGAAATTACATTTTAGTGCTCTTTCTGGTCTGCTTGACTATCATGAATATTATAATCAAGAGATTGATAATTTGGATATCTTAGCAGAACAGAAGTATGCAGTCCCCAAAAAGTGTTAGATTGTATCAGCGTGGAAATCCCACTAACGGGAAATTTCAAAGATCTCCAGACAGATCCTTAACTGCCTCTGTGGCAGTTACGGTGCTCCCTTCTTCCAGATTATGTTTTGTTATTTAATTTTTTTTAAAAAAATATCTCCGCTAATTATTAAGGAAGATTTGTATCTGAGAAAACGATCTCATTTGCCTGTTAGGTAGGAGGAGATCAAAACTTCGCACAGAGCCAGTCCCAGGGGACGAAGGGTGGCAGCTTCACTGCTCCTCTGTGTCTCATCAAGCTAATCCACAGTGTCACAGGCAGCAGGAGCCCACAGGTGCTGGATGCAACCTCTCCTGGGTGCTTTGTGACCCAGCCTGTTCCTCCAGAGATCTCCTTGAGCAACCTTGCCGGGGAACGGAGTTTGCAAACACAGGATTCAAACCCACTGCTGTTTAACTAAACCAAGCAATTAATGAACCAGCCCACTCGCTGATCGAAGCGACTAAAAGCAAAGAGAGACTCTCTGCTTGTCTTACACTAAAGATTTTTGTCTTCAAACAATTGTCTTGCACTACTTTTTTGTCTTATACCAATTGTCTTACACTGCAGCTCTCTGTTTGTCTTATTATTCTGGCAGAGGTGGGTTTCCTGTTGTTGCAGTGAAAGGTAGTGAATACAGAAAGATTTTCAGACTTTTGTCCTAAGTGTTAATAATTACACCGCTACTGAGACAGAATATAGCGAGGAGGGTGGGAAAAAAAGCCAAGCCCTCGAAAAAAGACAATTTTTTCCAAGCCACAATTGGCAGCTCAGCTTTCCTGTCAATAAGCGCTCTGAGTGGAATTGCCCTTGCAAATTTCTGCCAAATTTCTTGTGCAAATTTCACTCAATTTTTAGTCTACCAAAATCATATTCACCTCGGTTGGAGTTTTATTGGCATTGGAAGTGAACGAAAAACCTGAGCAAGGGCTTTGGAATGTGGTTGAGATATTATATGTCTTTGCATGCGTGTTTATTCATTTTTAAACATTATTATTTATACCCTCTGGAAGCAAGAGGGAAAAAAAAAAAAAAAAAGAGGGGATGTAATATAGGTTAGTTTAACAAAACAACAATGATTTGCATTGCTGCTGACAACTATCTTCACTCTCCAGTGCTGAGAAGTGCCAGATGGCGAATTTGGAACGGTTAGAAGCAGAAAAAGCGACCATCCCAGGTTCAGGGAGTCTCTGAAAGGAGGATTTGGAAACTGGAACTCCACATAAGGATACAATCCAGAAGCAGATCTCACTTTTATTGAAGAGGTGGCTGCGGGTAGCATGCAGTGCATTAAAAGTGCTTTAAGGTCTCTGTTCTATTATTTGTCTCCATTCAGCTTCTGAAAAGGAGGAGGTAAAATCTCTTCTGAATGCATATATAGAGAGGGTTTTGAAGAAGACACTGACAACACAGGAGTCAGCTTAATAAATAGGAAGATGTATCACTGCAAGCAGGAACCTGGACCAGAGCTCAAATTCAATGTTTTTAGGAAAGATGCAGTGAGTAGGCTGGTTTTATATGCTGCCAAAAATAAGCATTTTCCATGGACTGATGCTACATGCTGGGATTTCACACCTACATATTTTAACATGCGGGAAGGAGTGGGCACACATCTGGCCAGGGGGAGCAGGGTTGGAATGACCAGCTGGGACAGCTATGTCAGGGAGGCAACACGTGAGCCTGGCCTGAGGGTCAGACCCTCGTTCCTTTCTCTTTTCTTAACAGACTTGACAATGATAGAAGACAAAAGCAACAAGAGTGTGATATTCACATCTCACAGTTCTGGATAACTGGCTAGTTATCTGGGAGCTCTCTATTCCCCCTGACACTGAGAGGCAGGTACATGAACTGGGTGAGTCACAGAATCATAGAATGGTTAGAGTTGGAAGGGACCTTAAAGATCATCCAGTTCCAACCCCCCTGCCCTGGGCAGGGACACCTCCCACCAGACCAGGTTGCTCCAAGCCCCATCCAGCCTGGTCTTGAACACCTCCAGGGATGGGGCAGCCACAGCTTCTCTGGGCAACCTGTTCCAGTGTCTCACCACCCTCACAGGAGAGAATTTCTTCCTGGTATCTAATCTAAATCTCCCCTCTTCCAATTTAAAACCATTACCCCTTGTCCTGTCACTCCACTCCCTGACAAAGAGTCCCTCCCCATCTCTCCTGCAGCCCCTTCAGGTACTGGAAGGCCGCTATAAGGTCTCCCCAGAGCCTTCTCTTCTCCAGGCTGAACAACCCCAATTCTCTCAGCCTGTCTTCATAGGAGAGGGGCTCCAGCCCTCTCATCATCTTCGTGGCCCTCTGCTGGACCCGTTCCAACAGGTCCATGTCCCTTCTATGTTGAGAACTCCAGAGCTGGACACAGTGCTCCAGGTGGGGTCTCACGAGTGCAGAGTAGAGGGGTAAATATATATAAAACTAAATATATAAATATATATATAGTATATATAAAATTTCCTATTAGTAATCCCTCATTCTCCAACTATTTTCGGCTTGGGACATCTTGATTAAGATGCGGTCCCTGTGTATTTAATAATCCTCATTGGTCTTCTCTTCCAAGAACGTGTTCAATCTGTCCTTGAACTCAAACTGACTTTTACCAAAAACAGAAGCAAAAAAAAAAAAAGACAAACATCCTGCCTTCCCCAAGCACCTAGCAGCACCGAAATGTATCCAAAAATAGAGAAAGTCCTCCAAGACCATGTGATCATTCCTGGCTTAGGAAAAGATAAACAGAGTGACAGAACAGAAACAATTTCAAAAATATTTAAATATTTTCTGCTAAAAATGGTGTTTGGACAGGCTACAGGTAAGGCTTGTAAGCATCCCCTGATTCTCAAATGATCCCACGAAGGCCTAAGACTATGCTAGTACTTGGTCTGGAAAATATGGGCCTTCTTTCAAGTTCTGAAAAACTGTAAGGAATTACATCAAGCTTTTTTTTATCCACATTAAGCAATGAAAAGAGGTTATTGTACTATAGATGGAAAATCAGATTCCTTAAACATCTTGTATGACTCCTTGCTAATCCTTCAGTTAAAAAAAACACACCTTCAAAGTAATTTTTAATTATTGATCTTTAGACTATTACATTCTGCTTCGCCTAATTTCTCCTGTTGATCCCAAATTTAAAATGCAATTCTTCCAAACCTCATCCATGACTATAAATTTTACAATTGTATTTATGCCTCCTTATTGTTTCACAGGTTCATCTATTAAATATATTCAGATCGGAAAACGTTGGGGGAAAATACCTTTTGTAGAGCATAAATATTTACCCGTAAAAACAGAAATGTAAATGGTGAGGTAGGCAACGATGTTGATATGCAAACCCCAGGCAACGAGCAAGGAAGGGCAGGAGAACTTCTCAGTAGCAAAAGGCAAAACATACGAAGGGTGATTATCTCAAACCCACATATAATAAACTCAGAAAATTCACAGTGAATGTGGGAACAGGCTATAGAAAAGTGAAAAGGTAGAGAAATCAAACTTCATTTCAAATGCTATCTGGCCAGACTTTGAGGTCACTAACAGTTGTGCAAAGCCAAAATAACTCCTCCAGCACCTCCACACGTACTCTTTGAACTCCAGGGGTGTAACGAGGTGAGACATGAACCCAGGGACCTTCCACAGGACCAGATTTTGGGTCTCTGGTGCCAAGGACATCAGAGAACACTGAACAGAACAGCAGTAGGAACTGGAAAGACTTTGGGAGATGTTTTCATAAGTTTACCGAGTTCAAGAGTGGTCTCTGAGGAAAAAGGATGACTAATACATAGTGCTGTAACGTTAAAAGTGAACCTATAGAGACATAGTAGGAAACTCCACACTAGTCAGTTTGACATGAGTTGTGAGGAAAAGCCTTTGAAAGCCTTTTAAGAGTCAAAAGGGAGAACATTTGGAAAAGCGCAGATGAACTGAAAATAGCCAGCCTGGCTTCAGGAAGGGGAGGTCACCACGGCTCACTAGCAGAGGGGAATTCTTCACGGATGTTACCGCTGGGCTAGGCAAGGGGCTACGGCACACCACTGCCGGGGCCGGGCATTTCTCAAAGCAACCTGACAAGCTCCACGGCGGTAATTAATGGGCAAGGCACGGAGTTGATGGAACAGGAGAAGACTCGGCACATTCGGACCGAGTACGGGCTAAAGGAGAGACTACAAAAGACGGAATATTTTAAATGTGAAAAATAAAAGAGGGCTACAAATCACTGCGGGAACTTGAACTGGCATGAATAAATTTAAAAATAAAATAAAATAAAATAAAATAAAATAAAATAGAAACAAACCACACAAATGAGAGAGGAAGTTTTGTTACTGATTCAGCAGATGCTGACCGAGATCACCACAGCACTTTCTTTACGACACTCTGCGGTGATATGGGATAGCACCCCGTTGCCAAGGATTTCAAAGTTGCTGGCAAATAATAAGCCCCTCAACGCGCTGTAAGTTCGGGAAGGATCGCTACGGCCCGTTAATGCAAGAGGGAAAACAGAAGCACCACAATATTAATGGCTTGCCCAAGCTCACACCTCCTACTTCAGCTGTCTGGCGTCAGCAGCACTTGTGGGAGAAAGGCAAAACCTGGGAGTAGAATCCTGGCAGGTAAGCAAAAGGGAAAATGTTTCTGGTTGGTTTTTTTTTCCCAATACCTTGTTTTAAAATAAACGTGCTTCAAATTTGGGGGCCAGGTCTTGCGAGGCGAGGGAATGGCGCTGATGGATTCTGCCTGGAGAATCGTCCCTTGAAGCCTACCTCTGCTGAGGTCCCCAGCGCCAGGAGCCCTCAGAGATTGGGGGTGACTTCTTCCAAGGTCACTCTCACAGCCAGACGATCCTCAAAAATCACCACCCTTTATCTCCTGGTAGAAATACATCATACCCAGCCGAGGTTTCAAAGATGCGGATGGAAATAATGCCACAGTGCGACTGCACCTCACCTAGCTGCCAGTCGGGAAACTCAACTGAAAGCTGCTCACGCCACGCAAAAATAGCCTGGAGGAAGGCCCCAAAAACACGTCCTGCTGTTACCACCACCTTGCTGACAGCGCTAATAATAAAAAAGCCTTTTTCTGTTTTATTAGTAACCTTCCGCTATCGCCGCACGCCGTTAATTCCCAGCAGCCGCCGCACGGAGCCTGGCTCTGGGAGGTGCAGGAGGGAGGCTGCCACCCTGCCCGAGGGGTGTTTTTCAGAAAAAGTCTGGGTGTCTAAAGCCCAGATGTGTCCCCTGGGAATGATCACCATCCCGGAGAGCCATCCAAGCGTCAGGAGACCGAGCGGCTCTGTCCCGGAGGCGGGGAGGCTGGGGCCGCTCAGCCTCCTGGGCTGTGTTAAACCTCCCCTCCCGAGTAATGAATCACAGAGCCAAAGATTTCACCCTGCAACCTTTTTCCAGGCTTCTCCTGCTGTCGACTGGATCTATAAAGGCCAGGATTTTCCCCCGACTGCCTGTGGGTTTTCGAGGCCTCTTTTTCCTTTCCTTTTCTGGTGCTTCTTTGCCCTGTCTCACATATTCTAATTAGCTTTCCTGGAGGAGTTTTACAAGATGAAGATAAGAAGAAGCTTATCCTAGGCAGTTGTTTGTCTTCACATTTTCCCTCAGAAAAAAAAAAAAAATAAAAAAAAAAAAGAAAAGGACTTTCAAGGACTGAGTTTCCTATCCAAACCGTTATTTGAGGGGCTAGAGGACAGAAATGCTCTGGGCGGTCAAGCAGGAAACTTTAAAAGGAATCCATTCGAAATGCAATAAACCAAATATTTGCAGGGATTTTTGAGGAATTCCAGCATAACCCACTCCTCCCTTTTTATTAGCTTCACCAGTGCTTGACGAGGCAGCTACATTCTCCAAGCGACTGACAAAAGCCACTTTTATACCATTATTTAAGAAGCAGCTTATGTGGATGCGTGACTGTGTTACCCCACCAGAGAGGAGCTTTTTGAGCCATGCCTTGAGCCGACATTTCCTTTTCCCAATCTCGCTTTTTCTGGGAGAAGAGAAATATTTGCTTTCCTTCCACAACTGGCTTTTGGAGTCAGCCGGGCGTAGCTAGGAGACACAATAAATGTTGTTAAGCCACAGGGTAATTTTTTAATAAAAGATTGGGACTTGTTGTCTCCCCTTTGACAGATATCCTGGCACTTACTGGCTTTGTACCCTGTGAGTTTTAATTTCACAGTCTGAAGCTTGGCCCCAAAATTGCCAAAACTCAGTCTCCCCTCATCGCAGTCCCAGTTCTTGAGTCATGACGGAGGCCAGGTTTGCACACCTTATCAGAGTGGCTTTCAAGCTTAGGAAAACCTATGGAACTCCCTCCTGCAGCATCATGCTGTAGGGATTAGAGTGTCAAAGGGCTTTAAAGTACAATTAAACACATTAATGGAAGTCCACAAGGGGCTATTACAACAGGAAGATACAGACATAACCTCTAGATCAAAAAAACGCCTAGGCCGCCGGAAAGGAGTTAGAAATATTGGGCAAGTATCACTGTAAGATAACCCTGGTTTTGTGCCAAGATACCCTCTCTGGTGAAGCAATGATGTGGTGTCCACTAGGGAGCTAAGTAGCCTAGCAGATGTTGAATGCAAAGTTGAGCCCCATGAGGAGGAAGCCATTTTTCACGACACTGAGCTACAGCACATATATTTTATTCTCCACATGTCCCTGTTGTCATTTCTTCTTTTTTTTTTTTTTTCTTTCTGAGCTTTGTTTTGATATGTGCAAATGGTGTTCAGCTTATAGAAGTGATCCCAAGAAGAAGAGAAAAAGCAGGCACAGGAATAGACAAGAGGACTACAACATCTGCCGAGGAGGCATCTAGGTGCAAGGCTGCATTTTCAGACCAGGTTTCTATACGACAAGGAATGGGAGATCTAGGAAGGGATTTTAAGATGCATCAGGGTTTGGATGGCAGAGAATTTGGAGGTTTGAGGATGGGGTTTGGAAGAGTTGGGGTTGGTGAAAAGGAAGGAGGATATGTGGTTATTGGGTGGGAGGATAAAGAAGACATGAGGAATAATATGGGCACCCTCTCCCCTCTGTCCACATGGACATTTCTGATCAAGGTGACCTTTCTGAAGAGAAGAGAACTAAGTTTTCCAGAACTCATGGGCAAACACTATTTTAGTATAAAAATTATTAACCAGAGTACTTTCTCCGCATTATTATGGATTTTGTAAAAGTTGCACGTGGTTTTATGCAGGAAAAAAAAGCTCAAATCTAACTTTAGAAAAGTTTTATGAAGTACTACGTATTTACTGGGATTGGTTTTTTGCATGTCCTTCCTTGGAGGGAGAGGAAATTATTACAACTTTTTTATAGCTCAGGAAAAAATATGGAGTATATACCTTGAGATATTTACTATTAATTTAAGGACACCATCAAATTTTCATTATATACAATAACTCTTTATATATTTATATATACTGTGCTTGCCCTTGTAGTATAGGCATGTCTACCAAGTCTACAGCAAAAGAGAACTCAATTACCTTGAAACACAAGAAAAAAGCCAAAGCTGGAAACTGTTCCAAACCACACCTCAGCCGAAAATCCAAACAGTCCCTGAAACGTTGGGAACTAAATAGTTTGGGCCCATTTCCACCGCTAGGAAATCTATCCTTCGTTATTAGCTGCCATACAGGTGCTTTAATTTCTGTCCCCGTTTCCTACGGACAAAACAGACAACTAATGTGGTAAGGTCTGTACCAGATTCTCCTCTCCTTGTTGCTCTGCATCTTTCCTGCGTGCTGCTGACACAATGCCATTTAATTTAACATTTAATTAACTCGAGCCCCTGCTGGTTATTTTCCTTTCTTTTTTTTCCTTTTCGAGGAAACGAATGTGTGATCAACGTTCTTGTAGGAAATGGTTGTATGGTTTCCAACACATTATCTTCTCCAGAATCAAAGCAATAGTTTTTCATGGGTTGTGTTTTTGGGATTTGGGGGTGATTTTTTGACTCAGTCTAAAATTTTTCTTCAGCATTACTGGAAGAGGTGAGGGTGTAACTGACCTCTCCATAATTGAGAAGGATTAGGAAAGGAATACAGGGAATCAATATGGCCATGAATATTCATAATAGAGAGCGCAGTCCTGGTCTATCTGTTCTTTCCTCTCCTCGCCCCTCCATTCAAAAAGAGGAGTCTGAACCACAAATAAAGAAAGTTGAGGGCAGTTAGAAATATGGAGTAGCTTCCAGACAAGGAGGGGTTCAATAGGCTAAGATTCTTCATCTCTGAGGGAAGATGACTGTGAGAGACTATGATGTAAACCAATAAAGTAATAGATAGTGTGTTTATTAACTGCTGCTCTCTGGCTATTGCGGTAAAAGGTAAGAGCCACCCACTGAAACTGGCCAGTGAAGGCACCCAATGAAAAAATAAATTTAAAACAAAGCGGAGGAAGTATTTTCTATTTCACCTTCACTTACACCAAGGTCCTTATGCTGAGACATCCTCTGTGCCCCTATCTTCCCCCTTCATGAATTTTTTTTTCTTCATAGTCTACATTGCTTTCCACAAACCAAGTCTACTTAGGACTCTCCCTTCACCATGGACTATAGCCCTCTCCTCCTGCCTGTATGTCCACACGGTAATCGGACTGTCTCCAAGGCTGCTGCCTTGCTTCACATCCTACTTCACACTGCGTTCCCACCAAACCGTCCTTCAGCCATGCTTTACTCAAAAATGATATTTGCTGGGGGTTTTCAGAGTAATCAAGGGGGTTTGCCACATGGTTGGGCTTGAGCCAGAATGATACCACTGGGTCATTCTTACACTCTTCTGATGATCCTTCCACTTCTCAGTTTTAGGCTTTCATGAATCCTACTATTTACCTAAAGGAACCTTGGTTTCGTTGCCTCTGTAGCTGGAGAGAAGAGCTTCCAAACACAGAGCTGCTGGGTATGTGTGGGGGGGGCACATGGATCTGATCTAGTTGAAGAAGTCCCTGCTCATTGCAAGGGGGTTAGAGTAGGTGACCTATAAAGGTCCCTTCCAACCCAACACATCCTACGATTGATGCTGGCACTTTGGCAGGCAAGAATTAGTCTGGTTAGGACAGCAGGCAGCAAGGAGAGGGGGGGGAAAGTGGACAAGGAGGAAACAATTTAAGAGCTATATATTAAGCTTTGCACCGCTGATCGCTCAGGTAGAAATGTCTGTCTGTGGCAGGATCGTGCACAGAGCTGGAACAGTACTCATCCATTTTCCACACAAGCTTTATTCTTGCTTTCATATAGGTGGCAAGACAAAATTAATGAAATAAAAAAGGAAGTCTCTGCGAGTTTTTGGCATGGTCTTTGGGCTATGGATTTTTCAATTCTCTTATGCCCTGCACAGTATTTTTAAAGACCATCCTGATCCATCTGGCTGGTGCAACTTGGAAGTGCAGTTGCCAAAAGGAAGAAATAAGTATCTGGATGATAAATATTCATGGTGCATGAAATAAGAAAAGAAATTGTTCCTTCAGAGAGAAAAAAAAAGAGAATAATACCTAAAGTATGGGAGATATTAATGAATACTGTAGTGCTGGCAAGAACATGTCAAGAATTGGTGCACATATGCTATTAATAACTTTTTAGATGTCATCCTTTATGCCGCACAAATAGGTTTACAGTATGTTTTTAACCAGCTCAGTAGAGAGAGGAAGAAAATGGTACAGTATCAGAGAAGGCGAATATTTCCAATTCCTCCACTACAAAGGCATAATAATATCCTTAAAACAAGGCATTTCCCACTCCTTTATCTCTAGCTTCTCTGCCACAACCAGCCTCTCGTGCTGGCTCAAATTGCTTACATGCATCAGACTCAAAATCTGGACTCAAAATTCAGAGTTTGAAGGTTTGGATTACTGGGTAGCACCCGTCTCTATAACCAAAGAAATTAAACCCAGAGCTTGAAACTCCCCAGTGACCCACGTATGCATTTGACATTTGAATCCTCCCCAAATCCATGCCGTCCTTTCAGGTCTTAGTGGCCTGAGTTCTGGTACAGTACACAGCAAATCATCAGGTGCATGGCATTTATAGTGTCATTTAATGGCACAAGAGACTGACCTAAGAGACTAGGGGAAACCAGTTAAAGCCCAAACTATGTTTAGAGTGAAAAAATGCAAGAAATATAAAGCGAGAGCCCACATCAAAGTATCCGTGACTACTCTGAACGGCATTTGCACTTCCAGGCTCCCACAGTATTATTTGCTTTAGCATTTGTGGTTGATCTGCAGTCGGACCAAGCAATATACTTCAGGAGTGCATCTGAGGAGATAATCTGGGAAAACAACAGGCTTTTGCTCTGTTTCCTGAACAGCATCATCATCAAAACTCTCTGAAATCAAAAAACAAAAACACAGCAAAGGGGTCAAGTCTTGGTCAGGCTGGAACCTGGAGAGTGGTACACGCTGCTCTCCCTCAAACCAACATTTTGCTACATCTTCTCCCAATTTGCCCAACCAGGCAAAACTTTCATGGCCTAAACGAGGTGCTGAAGAGATACAAATTAAGCTAAAAAACATGGAGATGAAGCTAGAGGAATTAAGCTGGGGTCAGAAGCTGATTTACAAATGACAGTTATGCAACAAAAACCTATTAAATTTCACCTGATGCATGTGAGGTGACCCCAGAGGTTCACCTTGTCCTGGGTCTCCTCCATGCTGAGCACTTCGGGATGGGAGACCTGAGTAAATGTGTCACGAGGTATGTGAAGAACAGTCTCATGCACCTCCTCTTAAGTATATGGAAAGAATGAGATACATTTGCAAGGCACATGGTATTGCATTACTGAAGAATAGCCCATTTTGGCAGGTCTTTCATTGGACCTTACGCCTCCCTGCCCCCTCAAGATCCTTTTGAACTAAGGCTTGATGAACCTTATTTTCAAGGAGAGCTTAGAATCACTCGTCATCCTCAGCCTTCTTCATGACTATACCTGCCCTAGGGTAGAAAATGGAAATGGCTTCCCTTTTAGCTCAGCGCTGATGCTGAAGGATCTCTGGGGTAGGAGCAGTCATTTCACCATACACAGGTGCAGCTCCTGGCACACGGAACCCCAAATGAAGGGCACCATTGACAATAAGATGTACAATTCACTGCCAGAAACTAATCCATGAAGCGTGAGACCCGAAAGTAACATTAAATACTATTTTCACAATGTTTCGTAATACTCTGTCTCTACTGTGTGGGTTTGATCTGTTTTCTTCTTTACTACAAAACATATTCTTAAGATAGAATAACGTTTTGTATATTGACTGTAGGAAATATTGCCGAAGCCAGTAACATCCTAAAAATTGGAATGAAGATCTAAAGTTTGGTCTTCCAGTACCTATATGTCATCTTGTCATCTGCACCCATGCAGAGGGAGCGCAGACTGCTACCAGACCAGAACAACAACAAAAGGCTGCAGCAGGAGTTCCCGGGGGCCACAGCAGAAGCAGAGTCTATGATCTTCTCTGTATTCCATGTTCTGAGTCAGAGTCTCCTCTGCTTCTCAACAAAAAAATAAAAAGAAAAGAAAAAAAGTGGCTGAGACAAACTCCCCTGCTCTGTCATCATTTTCCATCCTATTTCAGCTCTTCAGGGTAGCGAAGAACCCAAACCCCTGTGCGCTTAACTACCATATCCAACTTTGAAATGCAGAAATACTTCCAAAGGGTAATAACTCACTGGGGACTGACTCATTTTATGCCTCGTGGGTTTTATTCTTAACTGATGGAAGTGACTGAGCCAAACAGTCACTGAACTCAGCTGAGGTCTGCCTGTTGCCTGACAGCAGGGCTCACGGCTTTCCTGTTCTCCTCATCGTCTTCTGCTTTTTATTGCTGAAAAGGGACAAACAGATGCACCTCACTACTATTTTGTACACATCTCTCAAAGACTACACTCTCTTTTTTAACTCGGTGAAATCAACCCTCTGCTTAGCGATGGAACAGAGCAGAGCCCTCAGGAGGAGGCAAATCGGAGGCTGCCTTTGCTGTGGGACCTCCTGGGGCACCAGTCTTCAGAAAAACCAGTAACTGCCAGGCAGTCTTGGCCACACATCCATGATGGGGCTACGGAGAGATAAAGGTCTTTAGCTGTGTCACTTCCCTTCGGATAACTGGGAGTACCTCACACAACACCCAGGTTCTGCATTCCCTCCCCACAGAAGAGCTGCTCTTTTCTCCACATGCTAGTAATACTTCCTTCCCTGAATTCTTCTGACTTTTACTGGGTTCTGGGAGGTCTCCAGCTGGTCTTGCAGCTCTGAGGAGAAAGACCTGGGAGTCCTGGTGGACAATAGGATGACCATGAGCCAACAATGTGCCCTTACGGCCAAGAAGGCCAATGGCATCCTGGGGGGCATGAGGAAGAGTGTGACCAGCACAGGGTCTTTTTAGTCTGGAGAAGAGAAGACTGAGGGGGGATCTGATCAACACCTATAAATACTTAAAGGGTGGGTGTCAGGAGGATGGGGCCAGTCTTTTTTCAGTGGTGCCCAGTGACCAGACAAGAGGAAATGGGCACAAACTTGAACATAAGAAGTTCCACCTAAACCTGAGGAGGAACTTCTTTCTTGTGAGGGTGGTGGAGCCCTGGAAGAGGCTGCCCAGGGAGGTGGTGGAGTCTCCATCTCTGGAGACATTCCAAACCCACTTGGAGACGTTCCTGTGGAACCTGCTCTGGGTGGACCTGCTTTGGCAGGGGGGTTGGACTAGATGATCTCCAGAGGTCCCTTCCAACCCCGTATCATTCTGTGATTCTGTGATATGGAGCACAGTATCCTACATGCTAAGTGAACATACACTACATCATTAATTATATACATACTTATATAAAATTAATAGATATATAATATATATATTATATATATCATGGCCTACTATTATTTTCCATGTTATTTTTCCCTCTATTTCCCCCTCTGTTCCTGAGGCAAAATTATTCCCTGTTATTTGTTTTGTTTTCCTTTTGAACTACCATCTCATATTTAGCAGATACCATTACTGATGTGCTGACATCATTAAAGGTATTGATTTTTTCCTAAAAGAAAGTAACTATATCGAGCACAAAAATGCACAACACTTCTGTAAATAAAGACAGCAAAGCATCAAGTAATTACTGAAAATTTCCCCAAACAAATTATAATTCGTTTTTCAATGCAGATATAAGAACTAATGACAAGCCAAGGATAATCAATTAATTGAACACCTTGTCTTAGATACAGTGTTTGGCACTTAACTGACAGGATGCTCTATCTGCTGGCTAACTGAAAAATTTCATGAAAAATTTCTGGCCAAAAGGAATTCCATTCTTGCACTTGACTCTGAAATATCTATGAATATTTATACAACCAAAATTCTTCCCTTACTGATGTGCCTCAATGGCACATAATAAAGGGATAAAGACAGGCTGAATCGAAATTCATTTTTAATGTGATGAAAGCACTTTCGGAAGGAGTTTCACAGTACTCAGCCCCTTACTGGTTCAATAGTAAATATTGGCTGCTGTACAAAATTGTTCTTCCAAGCAGAATTATTTTGTACTTCAACACTTTGCTATGAGTTTCAGGATTGGCTTATTGTACAGTTGTCTTAAGTCTGTTATATCATAGGAATTTGGAAATGGAAAGATAATACCAGGAGAACAGCAGTGTCCAATCCCCACAGGTTGTGGTAGTAAGTCCACCTTCTCCAGATGAACATGGAAGAATCCCAACAATAGCTAACAGTAGAGTGGTCTCTTCATAGGATGAATGTCTTCCTAACACTGAATAAATGCTGACATGAAAGAGTATCTCTCTTATATGTCTTATTCCCATGTGAAAACATGGTGGATTTTAATTTTATCCGCAAAGTTTTTAAATCGCTTGAAAACAATCCAATTCCTTTTTTAGCTTCTTTGGAAGCCTACAAGCCCTTTGACACAAGTCAAGTATTGGCCAAGCAGAGGAAGTTGGAGTTAGAAACACGTAGTTAGCTTCGTATTTCACTATTTGTTTATCTGTGCGCAATCAGCGCACTCACTTCTGACCATTGCATCCTAAGAGATCTCTCATTCCAGGAAATGTGGCAGGCAGCAGAAAGCAAAATAAAAAGATTCTTATTGGAGAAAACCATGAGAAAGAATGGAAGACAGATGGATCTGACCAACAGTCCCTTGGGCTTCAACCAGACTGTAATTATCTACCGAAGAGCTCACTGATGGTGCAACACCAGAGCCCATCTCAGATCTGTGCAGGACCCCCCTTATTCGCACACATCCCAAACAACTCACCTCCCAGACAGAGAGGAGCCAGTTGGGGTACAAGATACTGCACCTTTTGCACATTCCTTCAGGCAAAAAAATGTCAAAAATTTTTATATAGTTCTAAAACCGAAGTATTTTATAAGGTCTGCTTTTATACACACACATATGTTTAGGTGTTAAATAACAGTTTTTCCTTCAGTTATGGATATTAAGTCCCCCTCCCTTTTCTTCATCTCCTTCTTTAGTCATTCTAGGAATTCTCCTTGAATAGACGACCTTCCGTACCTCTATGGTTTTAAAACTATTTCTAACTGGAAATGAGTAAGCTATTCCTGTGAAACACATCTTGTGGGTTTGTAAGATACTACAGTTAGTTAATCAAAACACTTGTCAAAAAACCCGTTTTCTTTGAAATTTTTTTTTTCACATTTTACATTGTGTTTTACATTATAAAAACACATATTTTTACATTTTGCAGGGACAATTTGTATTGTTTTAGGCCTAGAATTTAAAAGCAAACTAAAAATAACCTCCCAAACCCAAGCATATTAGGGCAAATGAAATAGTAGAAAAAAATAATTCCTCTCATAGGGTCCTTATTATTTCAGCAAATCATAACCTAGCTCAAAAATTTCAGGAACTTTGGATTTTTAAGATACTTGAAAAGTTCATGTAGATAAAGCCTGCCAATGGAAAAAAAACCCTTTTGTTTTAGTAGAACCTAAAAGTCTCATGATTTTTATTAATTTGAAGATTATAAAAGATGACAGAATCCATAAATCAACCAAAAACATTAGTCACAAATAGTCCAACGTGTTTTCTCATAGCCATATGATAAATTCCCTATGCATTCAGGTCATTCTCATGATCCATCTTCATCCAGCTTTATTAGACTAGTGTTCAGAGCCTCTCGATTAGTTCCTCCTTATAGTACCAGCGGTTAAAGAGCGAAGACCTAATAACGTACACACAAACTTCATGGGACACACATGATGCCAAAGATCACAAAGAGATTACCAAGGGCAGAAGAAACCATCTGGCAACCAGGATTTCCAAACTGCTAAATGTATTATTTATTTTTATTACTTTAGGGTATTAATTGAGACTACAATTTATTACTTATTTGTTTCATATCGGTGCCGTTCTTGGCACTGGGTAACGCACGAAGTAAAGGTAGTTTCTTTCAAGGAAAGATAACAATCTAAAAAACAGATACGTGAAGGACAAAACACACCAGGAAAGTCAGAGATGGGGATGGGCAGCTTTGAAAATATCTGATTAATACACTCATTTCTTTTGAGTACCGCTGTTATTAATGAGTTAGTGCAAAGAGCCATAATCAGGATCTGTGGACCATTTGCTAGGTGCCCTGGAAACACACACGAAGTCATCAAGGGAAAACTAATGGAGACAGGAGTGTGAGCAGGAAATAAATGGGGTGTTGAGGCCAGACTCATTATTAGTGTTACTGAGAGGGCAACGTGAGGAGACACGGTGTGAGGTGGGAACTCAGACATCCATTAGTGTTCCCTTCTCCCCCAGAGGAATGGCAACTCCAGACGAGTGGAGAATAAGTGGAGAAAGTGAAGAAGCTACAAGGAAGACCTCTCTAACTTGTATCTGAAGAGTCTCTTGTTTATAGAATCATAAAATCATAGACTGGTTAGAGTTGGAAGGGACCTTAAAGATCATCGAGTTCCAACCTCCCTGCCATGGGCAGGGACACCTAGGCTCATCTTTCCCCATTTTCTCTCTTTATGTATCTGCCATCCTCCTTGTGCAAAGCTCTAGGTCTCCCAGAAAGCACTGAAGCCCTTGGAGCTCTTTTGGACAGCACTAGTTCGTGCTGGCATGATCCAAGAGGTGCCCTTTGCCTGGGCTTGGGGTAACTGCTTTGCACACTTGACATCATTTAAATGTAAGTTTGCAGTTGGAGTTTGGAGTCTTCTGGTTTCAAACAATGCTACCCAGTTCTGCGTGTAGGATGATTAAATAGAAATTTCCTGCACAGATTTAACAAACGTTGCCATGCCACACTGTAGGTACACGGCTTTCTTTAAGCCCTGACTTACGTCTAATATTATCCACAATGGGTGAGTCATTCTTACTGGAAACTCAGGGGGAACTGAATTTGAGGATTTGAGGACAAAGAACACAAATCTTAAGGAAACCAGGCTTCATTGCTTTCACTGCTTATGGAACAGCTTGTTTCTATATATATAATTTAAGAATTATATACAGCACAATCATTTTATTTCTGAGGAACATGATTAGGCATCAGAGAAACATGTGCACTTTGTTTATGAAGGTGCATGTTTCCATAGTGCATGTAAAGATATTTTCAATGGGCTTAGATAGGCAGTTCATGTTTTCCTTACATAGCCGAAACATTGCACTTGATTAATGAAAAACACAAAATAATATAATTAGAAACTCTGTAATGAAATTGCAGCAGCGCCCAATTGAAGTTATCAGCACAAAACCTTCACGTCCCAGCCCGGTTTTTAGCCTGTTAAATCTCCCTGGATGAAAGCATTGCTTGTCTGTTCATGTGTTGCTTTTGCCGTCACAAGTTTTAGTTTGAAAGACACTAATCACAGAATCACAGAATCATCATGGTTGGCAGGGACCTCTGAGATCACAGAGTCCAACCATACACACACAAAAGACCCCTACAATCTTGGGCACTAGAGCAAGCCCTGAAGTGCCACGTCTACACATTTCCTAAATACCTCCAGGGATGGTGACTCCACCACCTCCCTGGGCAGGCTGTTCCAGTGCCTGACCACTCTCTCAGGAAAGTATTTCTTCCTCAGATCTAATCTAATCCTCCCCTGCCCCAACTTCAGGCCATTTCCTCTGCTCCTGTCATTATTCCCTTGGGAGAAGAGGCCAACACCCACCTCTCTACAACCTCCTTTCAGGGAGTTGTAGAGGGCAATGAGGTCTCCCCTCAGCCTCCTCTTCTCCAAACTAAACATGCCCAGGTCCCTCAGCCTCTCCTCGTAGGACTTGTTCTCCAGACCCCTCCCCAGCTTGGTGGCTCTCCTCTGGACACGCTCCAGCACCTCAATGTCCTTCCTGTAGTGAGGGGCCCAGAACTGACCACAGCCCTCGAGGTGAGGCCTCACCAGTGCCCAGTCCAGAGGCACCATCACTGCCCTGCTCCTGCTGACCACGCTGTTCCTGATACAAGCCAGGATGCTGTTGGCCTTCTTGGCCACCTGGACACACTGCTGGCTCCTGATGGACTGACCATCAGTCCTTTTCTGCTGGGCAGCTCTCCACCCACTCTTCCCAAGCCTGTATCGTTGCCTGGGGTTGTTGTTACCGAAATGCAGGACCCAGCACTTGGCCTTTTTGAACTTCATACAACTGGCCTTGGCCCATTGATCCAGTTTGTCCAGATCCCTCTGTAGAGCCTTCCGGCCCTCAAGCAGACCAACACTCCCACCCAGTTTGGTGTCATCTGCAAACTTACTGAGGGTGCACTCAATCCCCTCATCCAGATCATCGATAAAGATATTAAACAAGACGGGCCCCAAAACTGAGCCCTGAGGGACACCACTGGTGACTGGCCGCCAACTGGATTTCACTCCATTAATCATAATTCTCTGGGCACGGCCATCCAGCCAGTTTTTTACCCAGTGAAGATTACACTTGTCTATGCCATGATTTGCCAGCTTCTCCAGGAGAATGCTATGGGGCACGGTGTCAAAGGCCTTACCAAAATCCAGGTAGACAACCTTCCCCCCATCCAGAAGGCGCGTCACACGATCATAGGTTGGTTAGGCAAGACCTCCCTTTCATAAACCCACGCTGGCTAATGTACAAATCAACAACACCGCACCAATACACACCAACCCCTTTTACCATGGGCAGCACTAAACCATCTTTCAGGACAACCATGAGAGGAAGGAGAGGAAAGCTTTTTGTATGACTTGGCTACCAGGAAGGCTAGCCATCCTGTTTTGTTCACCGTTTGCTGAATAAACTAAAAACAAGACTTCAAAAAAGGTGCAACCGCAAATTACTGAGCTGAGGAGCTGCAATTAGAAAGGAAATTAAGAAAATGGACAGTGGGGTGCCTTAATGTGAAATGTGACATTGATAAATCAAAGGAAACCTGGAAATTGAGCAGTAGATATTTCAACTGATTACCAAAGATAACTTGCATTCTTTGTTAGCGCAGTCAATTTCGTATTTGCTCAGAAAGATTAAAAGGCCCAGTAGTTGCCACATCATTAGAAACAACATATTCATATGAATAAATAAATAGAGTTCCCCTTTAATTCCTGCTAAGGGAGGCAAAGACTCCAGAGGGCTATACACCAGGAGTTGTGTGGGACAGGAAACAAGGGACTCTTCATTATTGGAACAAAACACTCAGAGTTTCCAGACTAAAGGTCCTCACTTTTCCATAAAGCAGACCAAGATTCTCCCCATATTTAGGGGAGAATCACAGGTTAGGAACTGAAATGTGCCGTAATTGAAAACAGAATTAAGAAATTAAACATATGCTAAGGACAGTTAACACAGTTACAGATTTCTTTTGCAGTAATAGAAATCAGTCGCCATGTAATGCTTTGTGCCCTAAATATAACTGTATACATTTTTCTTTTCGTTAACATACTCTTTTTATTAACTTAGTGTATTTTTCCAACTGTCTGATTTTTAGAATACAATGCAGCTTAGGGACAGAAGTCAATAGAATTTGGGGGACACGGTATAGATTACTTTTCATAAAATTGCAAATTATGAGCAGGCTTTGTTGTAAAAACTGGCAAAGCCAACCATAAACGCCTTTGACTGACAAATATTCCAGTCTATGGAAACAGTTGCCATTTTTAAGACATCCACAGTTAGCAGCAGTTGCCCAACCATGATGTCTGAGAAGGGGAATTTCCATATGTATTTTCTTCATAGCACTCTCCACAGTCAACCTTCCTTGTCTCTGTGGCCAGAGGAGAGAGGCTAGATCCTTGGGATGAACTTAATATGTAAACTTCATGAAGAGAAACAATTCTAGCTACCTCCAAGTTTCAATGTGTTCTTCATTTCAAATGATTTGCAGTAGAACCTGTAAGTCAAACTATAAGTGCTTTAGGTGAACCTGCTTTGGCAGGGGGGTTGGACTAGATAATCTCCAGAGGTCCCTTCCAACCCCATATCGTTCTGTGATTCTACGAAACACGGACTTTCTAAATGGACCTGGTCCTTTTTTTCTTTCTCATTTATCTGCTGATAGGCAGAAATGATACCAGGACAAGGCAGTCTTCCGTCATAAGACCAGCTTGTCTGATAGAGGTGCAAGTATTTTCCCTTTTACAGTCCCTTGTTTGCAGGAAGATGTAGGTCTCAGACATCACTGGAGAAAAAGGTTGATTCATAGTGAGATGCAGAACACAGTGAGCGATCCCCATGGGAGGAAAAAAAATCCATGCAAAATTCAAAAGGACCTTATGCTTACTGGGACATCCCATTCTTCCACCTTTCTGCTAAACAAAGCGTTGGAGGGGATGGGAATGTCTGCTCAGGAGCAAACAGAGAAAAAAGCTCAAAGCAGTACTGTAGGCCTCCTTCAAAAATGCATGGGAACCCTTCCACTACTGTTGTTGGGCTTGCTTTGCTGAAAGGAAGTCACACATGAGGCTTTCTTCACTAGAAGGTCTCTTTTGGGTATAATTTGTCCTCTTGGGTTCTTTAAGATGCATGGATTTAATTAGAAGGATAAAAATAACAACTTCCAGTATCGTGAGGAAGAATGTGGGATGGAGCCCTGGTGACATGCAAGAACCTTCATGTTTGGTACAAAGCATGGTAGAGCTCATCCCAGTTTCTCAAATCTCCTTAGGAAACACGCTTTCAGTGTTGCTTGTTGGAAGAAGAAAACCAAAAATGTGCTTGGCCGCTAGTTAGCAGGGAGATGGGGAGGGTGTATTGAGACTGCTCTCTGATAGAACTAAGAAATTAAATATTCACTGGTGGGTTAATTCCTTGGCATTCCTACAGAGTGCTGACTTCTACCTACAGCGACAGTCTCACTCATCCTATGACACGTTATTAGTCATCTATTAATGGTAAAGAGTCAGAAGACACACTTTCTGAAACTGCTTGAGCAGCCTTAGTAGACTAAATGAAATAACTCTATGTCATACTAGCTACAACATTAAAACAAAAGTATCTCTAGATTTTTTCCTGCCCAGCTTCATGCTACCCATTTGAAAAAAAAAAATGGTACTTTCTCAAATCTGAAAAACCCTACAAAAGTTGTGTCTCTTCTCTGAGAAGTAGAGGGGAACTCCCCATCAAGCACCAGCTCTACCAACTTTATTTTGAGGGGTGAAGACCATACAGCGCTCATCTGTCAAATCACTGGGTGAGCAAATAGTTTGCAGCGAAGGTAGTATAGAAGGACCCTCTTTGTTTTCAGAGATGTTGTCCTTTTAGAAAAAGGATTTAGAAATAATCTGTAAAGTGTGTTCTGTTACTGTGAAATGTAAACTTGCCCAGGGATCAGCAAAAGGGGAATCCGTTTGGGATTCCGTAGCGGCTAATCAAAGCCTGCAGGTGACCTATATGCCAATTTAGCACAGCTTAGAGGCATGCAGACCATCGAGTGATTATACGGATTGTTTTTCGGAAGCCAAAAATAACTAAGTTAATTTAGACGTACAGTTAGAAAACACTTTTGAAGCATAACAGAGGGATTTTAACCGCAGTTAAGTATGTTCTGCCATAGACAAACTCACAAGGAAGAAACAATGGGAAAATGATAAACTGGTTTATCATTTTCAGCAGCCCAGAAAGCCAACCACATCCTGGGCTGCATCAAGAGAAGCGTGGCCAGCAGGCTGAGGGAGGTGATTCTGCCCCTCTGCTCTGGTGAGACCCCACCTGGAGTACTGTGTCCAGCTTTGGAGTCCTCAGCACAGAAAGGACATGGACCTGCTAGAATGGGTCCAGAGGAGGCCACAAAAATGATCAGAGGGCTGGAGCACCTCTGCTATGAAGACAGGCTGAGAGAGTTGGGGTTATTCAGCCTGGAGAAGAGAAGGCTCCAGGGAGACCTTACAGCAGCCTTCCAGTACCTGAAAGGGGCTACAGGAGAGATGGGGAGGGACTCTGATTTTATCAGAGAGTGGAGCGATAGGACGAGGGATAATGGTTTTAAACTGAAAGAGGGGAGATCTAGATTAGATACTAGAAAGAAACTCTTTGCTGTGAGGGTGGTCAGATGCTGGAACAGGTTGCCCAGAGAAGCTGTGGCTGCCCCATCCCTGGAGGGGTTCAAGGCCAGGCTGGACGGGGCTTGGAGCAACCTGGTCTGGTGGGAGGTGTCCCTGCCCAGGGCAGGGGGGTTGGAACTCGATGATCTTTATGGTCCCTTCCAACTCTAACCATTCTATGACTCTATGGTTTCTTGTGTATCACAGTGAGCTACACTGCTAGAAGAATCAGTGGGACAAGGTTTTGGTGTGTGTGCAAACTGCAGTAACGCAGCAGTGGAAAAACACATGCATTGGTGAGGAATATTACAGGGTTTCAGACTGCAGACTGAGTTTGTCAAATTAGTTAATTAAAAAATATATGCAGATATATTTGCACTATTGTATGTAAAATGTATAGCATACAAATTCACTCACTCCACTACAGATTACAGGCAGGTGGCCTTGTTTTTGACAGTGTATACAAACAGAACAACTGAATCAGAGAAGGCAAAATATATGTGGTTTTGCCAGGGTATCATTTAGGAAATACAGGAATTTCTACAGGATCTCTTTGAAAAGCCTTGTGCAAGGGAAGCTGTAGCTCCCTCTGATTGGCATCTCGGGCTTTTTCCTTTGAATATTGGCCATCCACAGAGCTTTTAAAACATCAGTCATTGCTACGGGGATCCTCTAATGGATATTGCAGGAACACAGGGATTTACATTTCATAGTTATCTTTCTCAGCAGAGACCTACAGACACAACTAAAATGCAAATAATAAATATTAATAACTCTTCCTAACAGTTAAAGTGATCATTTCAGACAGTTAAATATTCTTGAATTAGGCCCCTGATGTGCTTGTCCCTGTCTCAGACATATTTTTCTGCTGAGGTATAAGCTCAGAAATGACCAGTTTAAGCGTATGTCATGTATTTTGATTATATGTTCTTCCTAACACAGGATCATAGCAGTTAGTCGATGGACTGAGCTCCATTCTTAGCTCCAGCAAGGTGACTCCGAATAAACTCCTTGGATTCAGTTGAATTACATTGGTATATAACTGAGAGGAATTTCCTCTGATGGATATAATTTCCATGCATGATGTATGTATGTTCCTCAACAATAATTAAGACCAGATGGCGTTTCATATTTATACTGTAAGTGTGTGGCTATTGCTTTTCTCTGATGCCTCAGGAAGTAGTTTTCTGCCATTCCCATACATGGCCGGTACTTTCCCACACATTCGACAGCTAATAAGTTACAAAGATTCCCCCGAACAAGTATCTAATGCAATTTAAAATTGAAAAACTTGGCAAGGAATTAGGCAACAGGTGCCTGGTATCCATCTATCCTGGATTTACAGCTGGAAGAATTACAAGCCGGCCCTTTCTAAAAAAGGTTTGGAACTCAGCGTCTCTGGAGGAATGTGCGCCGAGGGGAGAGGGAACGACACCGGCTCGACGGGGATCACAACTGCAAAAGGAAGTGGGGGGCACAGGTTGGGGGGTGAATCTGCACATATGGGCGCATGCAGGAAGATGAGGTTAACTTACATTTTTAGACTGGCAATCCTGGGACTTTCCACACATGCTTTAGCCTTGGGAGGACTCCAGAGAAGCCACTCAGTCGCAAATTTATTCAAGCTTTATACGAGAAACTCTGGAAAACTTTTGAGTTATATATATTATAATATTTTTAATATAAATTTTTAATATATGCCTGTATATTTTATGTCTGCATATATATGTGTTTGTGTATATATATGCATATATGCATATTTCTGATGTACACAGTACATAGTTCTGTACTTGCTGCCCGTGAAACTAAAAGAAAAACATCTCACAGTGGCAGAAACATTAGTACCTCTACAGGAGATGAATAGGATACTGACTGATAATCACACTTACCACCTGTGACTCAATTAATTGCACAGGCATAAATCCTGCATAAACACACAATGAAGGACTGTTTCTGTGGGGTGGGATATTCCCCTCGAGGAATTTGCAGAGGCTCCATTGAGGATCTTACACATTTATTGTACTCTTTATTTGGGAAGACAAAAACCTCTAATCATGTCACTCATAAATAACAGCTGTAGTACAGGACAGAGGTTTTTACCAATAATGTCGTCTCTGAAAAGACTAATCTCCAGCAAACTCTTGCACCTCTGAACGTGGGTGAAATATTAGAATTAACTTTGTAAACAAATTCTTTAAGTATTCTGGGCTGAATGAAAACTATATTTGAATAAGCCCAGATTTTTAAAGAAGATCTTTTTTCCTTCTGATTTCTTCATATATTACAGACAACTGTAATAACAAATTCTGTGACTTCCATAAGAGCACATGTAAGGGTTTCTAGATGACTAAGGAAATGGGAGATTGGTCTCTATTGCAGTGGGTAACTGCCTTTTTTCCACAGACATATACTCAGGGTATGTACTCGTTATTTAGCCCGGTATTTAGCCGAAGGGTGGTTTGGATCTGGACTGCAGTATATAAATATATCTTCAGTACAAAAATCAGAAAAAGCAACATCCACTGAAGAAGGATATGTATGCTTCTCTTTCCAAAACTTTCTAAGGTATCTGCTGGCTCAATATCAATACTCTGTTTCAAGTGGATGAAACTATGGACCAGGTGTCAGAAAGTATCAGGATAAGTTCTTACAGACCAGAATTGCTCTTACCTAAAACATCTTTAAGTTCTCTTCCCCCTCTGCTCATCCCCAGGCACAGGTACCAATATGCGCTCTTGAGGATGTGTATGGTCACGGGGAAGCAGAACAGCCACCAACACAGAAACGGTGCCAATATCCACATCTCACCACCAGCTACCCTCCGCACCCCCCTCCGGCTGTTTTGGGGTAACTTAAATGATTATGCAGCTAAAGAATGGCTATTTCTAATTGAATCCAGCAAGAAAAATCTTGCTAGTAGAAACAAGAAGGCATTTTGAAGGCCTTGTATTCTCAGTACTGCCAGTTCTCATAATTGTAATTAATGTTTGTTTTGCTCAGAGCTCCAGGTTCTGGAGTTGTGAAAATCTCAGCTTTCATTAAAAGAAAACGTAGGTTTTGTGCCTGCAGAGGCAAGTCTGAAAACATGAACTTAAGGTCTGGAAAAAAAAAAAAAAAGACAGAAAATAAAAAGTACTTAAGAAGGTATTACTTTAAAAAACATGAGTTTTGAAAAAGTTAATCACATGGATTTTCAGGGCTTCAAATATAATTTCTAAATGAGTAAGGCTAGATACAGCTAAAAAACTCCTTGCAAATGAAAATTGCTTTTCCAAGCCCATTTGGCTTCCACGGAGCTCACAGATGATGAAACAGAAAGAATGGAAAGGAAAGAACAAAGAACTTCACCCCTATGGCAGTCAAATAAATTGGCCCCTAAACTGCCTTTCACCTGCTTAGGCACGTTGTTGAGTGGAGCATGTCAGGGTACCCCAGCACTAGACGTCATCCAAGAGATGGATAGGAAAGCAGCAGACACATCCGTATGACTGAGGTCCTGCTATGGCAATACAAGCAGAGCAGACCTTCGAGCCCTGCACAGCTTTAACCGGGGGGTATGTCGCAACCTGCCTGCTCCACACTGCCATTCACGGGTGGTCCATGTGCTGGACCTGGCTCTCCAGTGAAGGACATGAGATTATCTCTGCTCTGGCTAACTTCTATGCTTTACACTTTCATGGCAATATGAGACCTGAAAGCCAAAATGACAGAAACCTTCAGGAGATAGAATCAGAGAATCATAGAATGCTTAGAGTTGGAAGGGACCTTAAAGATCATCCAGTTCCAAGCCCCCTGCCATGGACAGGGACACCTCCCACCAGACCAGGATGCTCCAAGCCCCATCCAGCCTGGCCTTGAACCCCTCCAGGGATGGGGCAGCCACAGCTTCTCTGGGCAACCTGTTCCAGCATCTCACCACCCTCACAGGAAAGAATTTCTTTCTGGTATCTAATCTAGATCTCCCCTCTTCCAATTTAAAACCATTACCCCTCGTCCTTTGGCTACACTCCCTGACAAAGAGTCCCTCCCCATTTCTCCTGCAGCTCCCTTCAGGTACTGGAAGGCCGCTATAAGATCTCCCTGGATCTTTCTCTTCTCCAGGCTGAACAGCCCCAACTCTCTCAGCCTGCCCTCATAGGAGATGTGCTCCAGCCCTCTCATCATCTTTGTGGCCCTCCGCAGGACCCGTTCCAACAGGACCATGTCCTTCCTGTGCTGAGGACTACAAAGCTGGACACAGTACTCCAGATTCATCTTCACAAGGTCAACAAGCGTCCCTCCAAATAAGTTTCTTCATGCACTACATGACCTCTCCTTTTTTTCCCAGATAACATAATCAAGCTATTTTTTGCTTTTCTTTTTGCCTTAGAGGCAAGAAGATGGGTTTGTGCCATGGCCTCCTTGGTGTGTATGTCATTCCCAGTCCTGTCCCATAGTCAAGCATAAGGTGTCCTCAACCCTTGAAGGCTCCAAATCCAGCTTCCTGCAGGTGAAAGCCTTTACATACATGAGTCCATCCCTAGGGAATACAGTGCTTCAGACATCACTGAATGAAACTACTGCATGTTTTTTCCCCCCCAGAAACAAATTTCTTTCACAAATTTTTGTGACTTCATTTTCTTTCTGGTCCTGGAAGGCCTCAGGGGAGATACTATACATGTGTGCTGCCAGGGATGTTGAGGACACTGTACAATCACTGCTGGCTTTCAGAGAAGGAGAACTGGGGCTGGCTGATTTCAGCTATCCATAATAACTTGGGTAGACATCAGGAGGAGGTAGGTGTTGCTCAGAGTAGCAGGCAGAACACAGAAAACAAAAGCCCCAGGACAGGAGGGATCAGGAAAATCACAGCGTGACCAGTCTTGGTCAGCCAAAGTGCTCTGTAACTCGTAAAAGCAACTCCCCAGGAACTGCTGGGCTGCGCAGCCAGGGAGGTGTCTGGGGAACACAGACACAACCCGCAGTTTACTGGGGATGAGTGAAAAAGATGAAGGGAGGACCAAAAGAATATGATGATGTGAGGGCTTCTGGATTTTGACAAGGGTCTAGAGTCTAAAGGCAACAGAAAACTGTGCTGCGCTTGTTTCAATTGGAGTCGACATGAATTTCAGGTACAGTCAACGTTCAATAGCCTCCAGATTTCATCATTAAAAAATATGAACATAAAAGGACTAATTTTTCTAGACTCAGACTGACAGAAGAGTTTGTGGATTCTATGACTAACATTTTGGAGCTGTAGAAAGGCCAGCACCACCTTACAAGACGGTGAAACAACCACTTCTTACAGTTTCCCCAGTGCACAGTGCCTCCACCACTTCCAAATTGTTCCATTTTATCCATGTTTCCAATCAATTAAACTTAGTTTTGGCATTTCCCAACTCCTTAGTTCTTGATTTTAGGTCTTTAAGACTCTTTTAGCTTCTTTGTACATCATAGCTATAAAATAAATGACTGATGACTAATGCAAATCATTCACTGGGAATGTTGGCCTCTCCTCACTGAACCAATACCCATAAATAAATATGGTCATTATCTCACCGGTTTTCATAAAAACAACTCTTCATAAAACATCCAATTGCAATCTTCCTCCGGAAGACTTATCTTAGTCTCTGCCAGCACCTGAAGACCTGAATCTTCGCCCCCTGTGCTTAATTTCTCTGTTCAAATGTCCTCTTCCACCTGTTGCTGTGTAAAAGACCCACACAAACAACAGGGTAACCGCTGCCAACTGCACATTAACTGTATGTAAATGCTCTTGATGCACAGTGTTAATTAATTGCAATAAATGAGGAACTTCCTGTCCCTCCCCACTTTACATTACAGTTACCTTGTGTATGATTTGTTACCCCAGACGGTAAAAAAATGTAAACGAAAATTTGTTTTTCTGCTGCCAGTGCTCCTGCAAGTGAAAGAGAAGAGATGCTTCAGGGTCGACCAGCAAAGGGAGCACGGCAGTGGCAACAGCTAAAGCAGCTGAAATTCTTCGGGGCAATACACCCCTGAAGCAAGTGGAGAAGGCTTGCACCTATTTACATCCAAGCTGTGTTTACCTTTGTAAAGTATATAAATGGACTTTCTTGATAGTCAAAAGTGACCAGCACTTAGGACTGCTTCCTATGCAGATTATACATATGGATTTCCTCAAACTGGCTTAGCAACCAAATCAATGATATCAACATAATTGCCCGGCGCAGATTCTTTCATGCCTTGCAGTAAAATAAATCACAGAATCATAGAATGATAGAACTGTCCAGGTTGGAAGGGACTTTAAGGTCATCTAGTCCAACCACCAACCTAACTCTGATAAAAACCATCACTAAACCATGTCTCTAAGCACTATGGCAACCCGGCTTTTAAATCCCTCCAGGGATGGTGCCTCAACCCCTTCCCTGGGCAGCCCATTCCAAGGCTTCAGAACCCTTTCCATGGAGAAATTTTTCCTCATCTCCAATCTGAACCTCTCCTGGCCCAACTTGAGGACATTTCCTCTTGTCCCATCGCCTGGGACTTGGGAGAAGAGACCGACCCCCCCTGGCTACACCCTCCTTTCAGGGAGTTGGAGAGAGCCAGAAGGTCTCCCCTCAGCCTCCTCTTCTCCAGGCTCAACACCCCCAGCTCCCTCAGCCTCTCCTCACAAGACTTCTTCTCCAGACCCCTCACCAGCTCCGTTGCCCTTCTCTGGACCCACTCCAGCCCCTCAATGCCTTTTTTGTGGGAAGGGGCCCGAAACTGGACACAGCACTCGGTATGCCGAGTATAAATGTATAAATCTCATCTAGAATCATTCAATCCTCTCCAATTTTGATTGCTTGAGGAAAGTGGCCAGGTGGAAAGTTCTGGAAACAGAAGTTTGTTGTTACCCCTAGACACAGAGAGCACGACCAACGCTGGCATTACCTGCTCAGTATCCCACAGTCAGGTCTAGCTATTTCCATGCCTGTTCTAGACCCTGCCCTCACTGCTGTGAACACCACCATTCCATCCCCGCAAGGAATCTTTTAGATATACCCAGGACCCATTCCGTGGCTCTGGTTGGCCATGTCTGCCCATGGCATGGTTTGGCCACGTTTATACTATTAAACTCTGTCATCTTCTAAAACACTGGTAAAGAAACGAGCAGCATCTGACTTTCAGCAAGACTCCCTGGCCCATGCTAATTCTTGAAGCATGCTCGGGAGGCATTTGGGAGAGGGCAGGTTGGTGCAGGCCAACATCATACCCAGAAGCACAGTAACAACGGTGCCAGCCACCGAGCTCCAGCCCTCAAGCCTCGGCACCGCTTAATTTACAGGTAGTCCTGAGCTAAGAAATCCAGGAACTGGTCTGAATCGCGTTAGTAATCTTTCATCTTAGATCTGATCTATTGCTAATAAACTTCATTCTAGCAGTGACCAGACTGTAAAATCTTTTTTCTCCGGCAACACAGGCTGCTGCACGTTATCAGCACGCAGAGCCAAAAGGCTCCACATGCCCAATCCAAAGGCAATCCAAGTCAGCGAGAGGCTGGAAAATGACTAAAAACCAAAATAGGGGACATCATTTGTGCCACTGTACAATTCCTTCATCCCCCTCTACCTTCAATACTATACCAAACTTGAACTGGAAGAGGGACTCAAAGAAAGGAAACAGGAAACGATGAAGGGTGTGAAATGGCTTTCATAGGAGGAGTCGTTGAGTGTTCTTGGACTCTTCTGCCTGGACTTGGTGAGGGTATGATGAAGGTCTGTGAAATTCAGAGTAGCAAGGAGCGGCTGGATTGCTAATGACTGCCCTTCCAGCGGAAGGACCAGGGTCACTAGATTAAATGGAGCTGGGTTTGCCACGTGGAGAAGCGTTTTTTCACCCAGCAATTAGAGAGCCTGCAGAGCTTTTAGCAAAGAGCTGTGTGGACGCAAAAATTTTACATAAACTTGAGGGGATACTTGACAAGTGCTTGAAACAAAAATCCCCTGGGTTACAAAACACAAAAACTTCACCAGGGTCAGGAAATCCCCTGAGCTGAAAATAGTTGGAGGCTGGAGGAAGAAATTATCACATACGCTTGCCCTGATATCACCCTTGCCTTCTTAGGGGCACTACTGGGAACAGACCACTGGGCTAGCTGGTCCAGGGGTCTAAACCACCTCGGCCGTTTTCACATCCTCATTGCTGACCAAGATGGACTCTGGATGAGATATTTTCTCTTCACTCTCAGGGCCTAAAGCACACTGTATCACTGGCAGTCCCACTGCAGGGTGGCCAGGTGTCCAAATCACCTCTACCACATCTAAACAGCACTAAATTACAGCACCAAGTTAGCCAAACAGAATCACAGAATCATTTGAGGTTGGATGGGACCTCTGGAGATCATCTCATCCAACCCCCCTGCCAAAGCAGGGCCACCCAGAGCAGGTTGCACAGGAACGTGTCCAGGTGGGTTTGGAACGTCTCCAGAGAAGGAGACTCCACCACCTCTCTGGGCAGCCTCTTCCAGGGCTCTGCCACCATCACAGGAAAGAAGTTCCTCCTCATGTTTAGATGGAACTTCTTATGTTCAAGTTTGTGCCCGTTTCCTCTTGTCCTATCCCTGGGCACCTTAAGGCACGGGGCGACGATCCCGGTGGCTGTGCAGTAGGTCATAACCTTGGCTTCACACGGCAAAAATAAACTCAGCGTTGTTTTTGCAGTTCGCTTTTTTTAATGTCTTTCAGAGGTAGCGTGTGGATCCTCGCCAACTGTTAGCACTGCAACTTCGAGTCCTCCCCGAAACCCTGCCCGATTCAATTTGCTGTTTTAAACTTTGCTTGTGATATTCCACAGGATCTGGGAGTAAGGGAATAGGGAAGGGCGAGCTATCGCTGCATGTGGGATCTGAAAGGCCGTTTCAGTCGGTTTTCTGCCACAGGAAACAGTGATTTATTGGTGAAATGCCTAATGCAGCTGGGAAGCTCCGCCGAAGTCTTGAATTTGTGCGAATATTTCCCACATGAGGAAAGCCCAGATGGGAAATAGTCACACAATGGGAGGGAGAAACCTGGAAAGTGGTAATGTCAACAGAGATTTAATAGTAAGAGTGTGCAGCAAATTGGACATGCAGTAAAGAGTAATACAGTAGTGAGACAGATCAAAGCCATTTTTGGGGTTGAGTCACCAGAAGCTTCGTTTCAGACGCTGGAATGTAGCCTTAATTTCTGGGCATGTCTTTACCTGAAAGACTTAACTTAACTGGAATGAATTCTGAGAAGGGCAGCAAAACTACCGCGGAAAGAGAGATGGGTTGCTAATAGCACATCCTGACCGAGCAAGGAGTGGGGAGGCACAGACTGCAACGAGGGGAGAGAAGACAGCTATCTGCAGGGTGCGGATGGCAAGCTGAGAGGAGACAGCAGAGAGCACCGGTGCTGCACCACGGAAGACAAAAGTTGAAAAAAAAACCCCACGAGATAAAAGTTACGGGGGAAGTTTCCTGGCAGCGGGATGCGTTAGGCTGTGGTAATGGCCACCAGAGCAAGGATGCCAATAACTGAGATGTTTTGGACTGTAACAGGGAGGACTGTAAGAGGGGCACGGAATCTAGTTGGAGGTCTGTTACAAGTGGTGTTCCTCAGGGGTCAGTACTGGGTCTAGTCTTCTTCAATATATTCATCAATGACCTGGACGAAGAGATGGAATGTACCCTCAGCAAGTTTGCTGATGATACAAAACCGGGAGGGGTGGTTGACACACCAGAGAGCTGTGCTGCCATACAGCAAGACCTGGACAGGCTGGAGAGCTGGGCAGAGAGGAACCTGATGAAATTCAACAAGGGCAAGTGTAGAGTGCTGCACTCTCCATTGGGAGGAATAACCCCATGCACCGGTACAGGTTGGGGGCTGACCTACTAGAGAGCACCTCTGAGGAGAAAGAATTGGGAAACCTGGTGGACAACAGGATGCCCATGAGGCAACAATGTGCCCTTGTGGCCAAGAAGACCAATGGCATCCTGGAGGGCATCAGGAAGAGTGCAACCAGCAGGTGGAGGGAGGTCATCCTGCCTCTCTGCTCTGCCCTAGTGAGGCCCCATCTGGAGCACTGGGTCCAGTTCTGGGCTCCCCAGTTCAAGAAGGACAGAGAACTGCTGGAGAGGGTACAGTAGAGGGCTACAAAGATGATGAGGGGCCTGGAGCATCTCTCTTATGAGGAAAGGCTGAGGGACTTGGGTCTTTTTAGTCTGGAGAAGACTGAGGGGGGATCTGATCAACGCTTATAAATACTTAAAGGGTAGGTGTCAAGAGGATGGGGCCAGTCTTTTTTCAGTGGTGCCCAGTGACAAGACAAGAAGTAACAGGCATAAACTTGAACATAAGAAGTTTGATCTAAACATGAGGAGGAACTTCTTTCCTGTGATGGTGGCAGAGCCCTAGAAGAGGCTGCCCAGAGAGGTGGTGGAGTCTCCTTCTCTGGAGACATTCAAACCCTGCCTGGACACGTTCCTGTGCAACCTGCTCTGGGTGGACGTGCTTTGGCAGGGGGGTTGGACGAGATGATCTCCAGAGGTCTCATCCAACCCCGTGTGACCCTGTGATTCTGTAAAAGCACAGCAGGAACACTCTGCATTGATGGAGATATGGGATAGAAATGTTAGGGCTTTTTATTTTTTCCAGTGCTGAGCTGTATAGCCTGGAGATTCATGATCTACTGGGTAATGATGAGGCAAAGCATGCAAAGAGAGACTGTAACTGATTCTTAACGACCCAAGAATATTCAGATCAACTCATCCCTTATGACGTATGTATACATCACAGCTGAACATCTACCCTTAGCAAGCTGAGGAGGAGCAGAAAGGGAAAGCCACACTTCCTGGCTTCAATACGCAAAGCAGATACCACACATTTTAAAGCAGTACAATATCCTTGAGTGGAAACGGCTTCCAAAGTCTTCTACATGATAAATTATTACATTATGCCTACGCTTTTATTTCACTTCCAACAAAAACTGCTAAAATACAATCTTGTTACAGAAAAAAAAAAGTAATTCAATGGTGTCAGTATTCTGATTAAATATTTTCTCAACAGAGATTTCATGCTATTATTTTTGACCAAAAAAACCCACCCAAACTCCAATCTTTATGATTAACTATTAAAGAGAAGCCAAACTAGTCTCTCTACTCCCTCACCCTTCAACAAACAGGAAATAAAAATTAACAGAAAGCTCTAATACATGTAAGATTATTATCCTGAACCTTTGCCATTAACCTTTTCATAGTAGAGATTACCACATGCCCTTCATCAGCAAGCTCAGCCTGCCTGAAAAGAGTTAACAAACACCTCCCACGTTATCAGGGATCCTCAAAACCCCTACAGACATCACCTACCAGAAGCAGAAAGCACAGGGTCTGAAGGATAGGGTTAAAGACAGAGTTTGAGCGTTAACATTGAATTTCTTATATCTTTTTGCCTTCGAAGACCACTAGAGTTATCTCAGTAGGCTGTGTATGTGTCTGATTCTCAGTCTTAAGCAGAGTTTGCAAGGTAAATCTCAGCAGCGTGGCTTTACAGTGATCCCCTTTGGAAGGCTGAATGTGAGTAAAGCTAGAAATTTAAGAAGTCTGGATAAGCATCAGGCGGTGGTGAACACCATCGGCATCTACTGCTCCTGTTCAAAGCTGGGATAAGGGTGGCTTGTTATCTCTGAGTTTATTATTCTGCAGATCCACTGTACTATGCCAGTTACACTTGAATCTGCACGGGACATGTTTCTGGATAGACTGAAATTTATAAGGCACGTGGGCAAGCAGAGTCTAAGATAGCTTCTGCAACTGTTTTCACTTCCATTTCATCCATATTAAAAGGCGCATACCTATTTAGTTTCTTCTAGTAGTTTCCAATGAAGAAGAAAGAAAAGAAAAGAAGAGAAAAGAAAAGAAGAAAAGAAGAAAAGAAGAGAAGAAGAAAAGAAGAGAAGAGAAGAGAAGAGAAAAGAAGAGAAAAGAAGAGAAGAGAAGAGAAGAGAAGAGAAGAGAAGAGAAGAGAAGAGAAGAGAAGAGAAAAGAAAAGAAAAGAAAAGAAAAGAAAAGAGAAAAGAAAAGAAAAGAAAAGAAAAGAAAAGAAAAGAAAAGAAAAGAAAAGAAAAGAAAAGAAAAGAAAAGAAAAGAAAAGAAAAGAAACACAACAAAAAAAGGAATGATTTTGCATTGACATTTAAGAAAAATCTAACTCTTAAGTATTAACCACTATTACAGCTCCTTATTCCTCCAGTGGTATTCAGCTCCCACATCATCAAGGCCAGCATTTGCTTATCACAGAATGATACGGGGTTGGAAGGGACCTCTGGAGATCATCTAGTCCAACCCCCCTGCCACAGCAGGTCCACCCACAGCAGGTTGCACAGGAACATGTCCAGGCGGGTTTGAATGTCTCCAGAGATAGAGACTCCACCACCTCCCTGGGCAGCCTCTTCCAGGGTTCTGCCACCATCACAGGAAAGAAGTTCCTCCTCATGTTTAGATGGAACTTCTTATGTTCCAGTCTGTGCCCGTTCCCTCTTGTCCTGTCACTGGGCACCACTGAAAAAAGACTGGCCCCATCCTCCTGACACCCACCCTTAAGTATTTATAAGCGTTGATCAGATCCCCCCTCAGTCTTCTCCAGACTAAAAAGACTCAAGTCCCTCCTCCTTTCCTCGTAAGGAGATGCTCCAGGGCCCTCATCATCTTCGTAGCCCTCTGCTGTCCCCTCTCCAGCAGTTCCCTGTCCTTCTTGATCTGGAGAGCCCAGAACTGGACATAAAATAAGTGTACATGTAGGAATAAATCCCTGACTATTAGAAATAACTTTTTGCTGGATATGGGACCCATGCTATGGGTCTCCTGCAAGGATGGTTCCAACCTTCCAACGTGGCACTTCAGGGCATGCTCTAGTGCCTGAGGTTGTTGGTTTGTGCCTGTTTGTGGGTGGGTGTGGTGTGTTTTTTGTTTTAGTTTTTTGGTTTTGGGTTTTTTGGGGTTTTTTTGGTTGATGATCTCAAAGGTCCCTTCCAACCATGAAGATTCTGGGATTCTTATTTTATTCACCTGTTTCACTGAGGCTTAGAGGGCTGGTGGAACGCAGTGAGCACAGAGACTGCTGCTATCTTTTCTCAGAAGCACTGCCTCTGAGGGATCGCTACAGGTTTCCAGGGAGGACCCAAGCCTTACTGTACAATATTGCAGATTATTTCTGTTTGTGTACTCAATCCCAAATGGGAGGAAATGAAACATAACCATTCTGTGGGCTGTGAAGCAGGGGGGAGCACAGCTCCGAGCTCTGGGTTGGGGGCCAGCTTCATAGCACAGTGCTGTGCGCTCATCAGTGACCTGCAGAATTGCATCTCCTGCCTCTCATTTTCCTCCAGGTGAAGCGAAGATGACACCAGCCGAGAGGCCCTCTGAGGTGAAAAAGCCTTACAAATATCATCGGTTGTAATTTTAACATTTCGCTCCATCTTCAAACGAGTGTTGCTCTAAATAAGGGCAAAGCATTATTTTTCTCCGCCCTCCTCTAGAATAAATCAGGAACCCTGACAACAGCTTCAGAGGTTAATGGGACAGCTGCCCACATTCACTGCAGAAAACCCAGACATCTCTTTCTGAAGCAACTAAGTGTTGGTGGACAGCCGGCTGAATATGAGCCAGCAGTGTGCCCAGATGGCCAAGAAGGCCACCAACATCCTGGCTTGTATCAGGAACAGCGTGGCCAGCAGGAGCAGGGCAGTGATGGTGCCTCTGGACTGGGCACTGGTGAGGCCTCACCTCGAGGGCTGTGGTCAGTTCTGGGCCCCTCACTACAGGAAGGACATTGAGGTGCTGAAGCGTGTCCAGAGGAGAGCCACCAAGCTGGGGAGGGGTCTGGAGAACAAGTCCTACGAGGAGAGGCTGAGGGACCTGGGCATGTTTAGTTTGGAGAAGAGGAGGCTGAGGGGAGACCTCATTGCCCTCTACAACTCCCTGAAAGGAGGGTGTAGAGAGGTGGGGGTTGGCCTCTTCTCCCATGGGAATAATGACAGGAGCAGAGGAAATGGTCTGAAGTTGGGGCAGGGGAGGTTTAGATTAGATATTGGGAAGAATGACTTTCCTGAGAGGGTGGTCAGGCACTAGAACAGCCTGCCCAGGGAGGTGGTGGAGTCGCCATCCCAGGAGGTATTTAAGAAACGTGTAGATGTGGCTCTTCAGAGCATGCTCTAGTGCCCAAGATTGTTGGTTTGTGCCTGTTTGTGGGTGGGTGTTGTGTGTTTTTTGTTTTGGCTTTTTGTTTTTTGGGTTTTTTTTTGTGGTTGATGATCTCAAAGGTCCCTTCCAACCATGAAGATTCTGGGATTCTGTAAGAAAGGATTTCATTCATGGCTGCGTAGCTTTTGAGCCTTGAAAAATCTTATTAGTCAGATAGGGAGAAAAAAGTATACATAAGCAACTCGCTCTAGGAACCCAGTGGCTTGCAAAGAGAAAGAACACAATTATGCTGAGCTGCACAGCCAAAAGTTTAGCAGATCAGACCCCATGTCCCCTAACGTACTTAGTCCAACTCTGACTTGCTGAGCTGCTTTAAGCTCTCTGTCAAAACGGCCTGAGCCTCAGCGATTCATTTCACAAGCACCAGACGCCAGCGTTAAGGTGAAGCTGATGCAAGCTGGGAGTAGCTGGATCAGTGAGATATGACTCTCATGTCTAAACAGGGCTTTGGGCTGAGCAGAGCCGGCTTAAAGCAACTTTCTCATCACAAAACGGGATGGATAAACGAAGCAACTAACACACCCTCTCTGACCCTCTGGTCCTTAGCCGCAAAGGGGACCGGTGCACTCCACTGTCACCCTAAGGCCCTTTTCGTACGTCAGCGCAGTCACCGCTCAGAAATACTAGTGGTGAAATTCCTTAACAAACCCAGTTACCTGAAACCCCCAGAGAACAGAGGCTTCCAAATTCTTAAAATTTTATTAGGAAGATATTTTCTCGAAGACTTCATTTTGAAAATTTATCCCTAAGCTTGGAATAGCTCGAAAACCTCAGTCGCTCTTTTAAAAACTAAGCTGTCTTTCTCTTCCCATTTCTTATTTCTTAAACTATTAAACTAAAATTCCCCATTTCTTAAGTATTTACAATTAAAAATTAAATCTTTTTGTCTCAAGAAGCAGCTATACAAATAGAAAGAAACATTTTGCAATGCAGCAAGCTGGGCCCCAGGTTTGTTATAGTACAACGCTCGGGCCGATGCCCTCAATCCACGGAGTTACAAAGTGCTTCTAACAGGTTTTCAGGCCAGAAAGAAATACGTCTGCTCCTTCCCCAGTGAAAAACTGCCATTGAATAGGGCCGGAGAGATGCCCAACATTTAAGAAACATGAGAGAAAGCCAGAGATCTGTTTTAGGCTTTGTATCACATCTCCAAAGAAATCTGGAGACCATCCTTTGTCTTATTTACCGATCTACAACTTGCCAGTTAACTCTCCTGCATCCCACCAGTCCTGCACCATCACAGACCAACGAACCAGTAACCCCGAGTTAACCCATTAACACCAAAGGTGAGGCCCTTACCTCAGTCCCGTTGCAGGGCTTTGCTAGTGATGGGAAAAGGAAAGCTACCTCCTGCTTAAAAACCCTTCCACAATGTTCTTCGCTCATCCTAAGCCAACCACCATCTTCTCACCTCCCCTGCGCTGGATCATCCTCTCCCTCCCCTCTCTCTGTGTTTGGAGAGGGGATGGAGCCATGTGCTTTGCTCTCTGCTCTGGGCTCCTGGGTACTCTTCCAATATAATGATTTATAAGGAGGAGGAGGGAAGGAGGTTGATTTCTCTCCTTCATGCCAGGCTGAGGGCTTCCCGTGCTTCCCTCTGGCTCTGAGGGAAACCTGCTGATTTCACTGGCTGGTGGGAATATCCTGCACCTTTTTGAAAAGACACAGAAGGTCCCCCCCCGGCAAGGGTTCTCCTGAAACATGTGCTTTTTACCATTGCAAAATGGCCCAAAATTAGCCTTTTAAAGCCGTAAATTACCACAGTAAGCCAAGGAATTTGCATTTGTAAAGTACACGCCTGAGGTGCAAAACACATTAACAAAATACACAAATAAACAAGGCTGTTCAAAACCCAATGCAATTATACATTCAGGGCAAGGTGCCATGGAAATCCACGGCAGTTGTGCATGTATGTTTGAAGGCAACGTTTTTGCCCTGAGTCAAAACTATTTTGTTTCCCCCGTAGGGAAAACATGCTAGAAGATACTGGTGCTATCATATTATTTACAGAGTAGCAGAAGCTGAGGAAATTAATAGAATCATAGAATAGTTGGAAGGGACCTTAAAGATCCTCGAGTTCCAACCCCCCTGCCCTAGGCAGGGACACCTCCCCCCAGACCAGGTTGCTCAAAGCAACCTGGAGGTATTTTTTATGAAAATTTGTTTGTCTTTTGAAAAAATCTACTAGAGCTTTTCAAAGAAAGAAATCTCAGTTTGTTCTCTGCTTAAGCCATGGCTGTAGGAATCGTCTGGTTTGAGTACGACCCTTTTCCTGGGGGCTGTCACAAGTAGTGTGACACTGAGAAGGTAGGTTAGGCTGATTCAAATCCAATGGAGAGAAGAAGCCTGAAATGGTTTTCCTGGCTAGATCAGTAGAGATTCAGTGCTAACCTTGGGGGGCTTTTTTAGGTCTTGTTTTGGGATGTTTTGAGGGAGGAACATACCAAATTAATTCAACAAACAGAACCACAAATTAAAAAGGTTTTGAAAAAACAGACAGCACCTCACTAGTATCTCCTTGTTTCATAGTGTCAACTCCAGGTACCAATCCTGTTTTGACCATTCAATTAAAAAAGCTTTATGTTTCATCATAACAATGTCTTACACACACCTGGCGTTGGATTTGCTTGGTTACAAGCTACCTGAAGCTCTGTTCCTTTTCTTTTTTTTTTTGCCAGGGTTTACCGTGTCCTCTTCCAGACGCCTTTACCTCCTCCTCTTCCAGACACCACCTCTGCACCTCCCCTAGGGTAGGGCTCCTTTCTTTCCTAGGCTGGGATCTAACTCTGTAAGGACAGACCAAATCTGAGTTCCTGTGGCTCCTTGCCCAAGTGTGATCACAGCCACACCCTACAAGTAGAAGTATACTGAAAAAGCTAAACTTTTAATGAAAACAGGTTTTAAAATAACAAATAATCTCACGTATGTCCATCTGTCTAGAAAACTACCATCTCCAAGGGGACAACACGGTGAAGCTTCAAGCAACCCTGCAGTTCCTTTGGCTTAAGGTTTGCTTCCTCCTGACAATGGTCAGCTATTTCTTAAGACAGAACCTCCCCTGAGCTGTGCTGAGTTCTGGGATTCACTCTTCTGGTCAAACTGCAACCCCAGGCTGAAGGACAGTCTTCAAGGTCAGTGACTCTGTCTCCTAAGACCTCTCAAATGTTTCAGAAGGAGTGGCTTGCTGTAGTACGGTTCTCCTTATGCCTGCTTTTTTCCAGAAAACTTTTACCAGTGATCTTAACAAAATACAGCTCAATAATCCAAGAAAAAAAGCTTGACCTATCTCAAAACGCATTAAGATGGTAGAACTCTCTATGGAACTGGTTTTTTTTCCACTGAGGAATCAAAATACACGAGACTTATCTTAGGGGCCACATGTTTTATCTGGGTTTGATTTAGGTGACTAAGTGGGCATAGGATGTTATCAAAACACAGTGCCCAGTTATGGATGCTAAGCACAAAATAACCTGGGGCAGTGACAATGAAAATCAGGTTTAGTGTGTTTTCAGTTGAGCACTAAACATGGAGGGAGCCCAAATTCATAGATTCTTTTGAAAATCCTGACTTAAATGACTCGGTCAAAAACAAGTGAGTCAATAGCTAAGCTGTAAAAAAGATACGCTGCTGGGTTACATACTTTTATTTCTAGCTCAGATTGTTTTTTGAATTTGAATTCAAAACGTCTTGGTAGCCTATTTCTCATCTCCACTCAGCTCCTTTACTACCAAGATGAAAATAGGAGAAATTAAAATGCTGACATACCATAAGAGATCCGGTTATGCTGATGTAAAATTGATTAGAAAAAGCCTAGTTCTGGAATTTTCCAGCAAAAATTTGAGGCTTTGGGAGGTAAAGATAAGAAGCAGACTTGTATTTTTTTTATGGGAACTGCAAGTAGTGAAATTTGCTTATCAATGGCAAAAAGGGTAGAATTTAGCCTTACCCTGCATGAAAATAACAGGAAAACACAACAAAACCCATGACACAAAGTTCAGATTAGATGGGAACTGCGAGCAGCATGACTCAGATCAGGAATCCCAAACTTTCCAAGAATACAGAGGACCTCGCTTCAAGGGTACACATTCAACCTCTCCTGTGTCACAGGATTCAGGGTTATTTGGACCTGGTACTTCACAGCAAGGCCACAGAAATTTTAATTCAGATTGTAGAGAGAATACAACTTCCTTATGGAACTGCTACAAACCTGTCTTAGATAATGAAGCACAAATACCTTAATATTTCCCATTTCTCATAGCACAGGAGGGAGTGAATAAATATAATAGGTCTTCCTCCTCCTGGGAACACCACAGTAAGTTTTTCTTTTAATTTTTTCTATGTATTACACATGCATGTATGCATTTTACCTAGTAAAGACAGTTATGCCGCTTTTACTCTGGGATGGATATAGATGTAGATGACATAGATTTGCAAGGGGTAAATAATCAACTGTGTGATTATATGACTATACGTCCCTTCTGTGATCATCTTTAGTACATTGCAGAATGAACCCCTATAGAGCTAACGTTTGTAAAACTGCTTTGTAGTCCTCAGATGAAAGACGCTACAGGAGTGCAAGACATTATTATCATTATTCAAACAGTAAGCCTGAAATAAAGCATGAAACTACTGCCAGAGTGACTGTGGGGAGGTGGGAGCAGGGCAGGGGTGCGAGAGAGGGTGAAACAGCAGCTGGCATTCTCATTTGCTGCCATTAGCACGGATCACATATCTCTACATGGAGAATCATTTTCTAATTCTACCTTGGGAGGGGAAAGGGGGAAAGAGAAGGGCATTCATTCCATGTCATTCAGAAAGGACCTTAAAGACCTATTTATTATGCTGCTTCCTTCAGGGAGTTTGCTATAGGGTTTTGATTTCAGCTACGATATCAAGACTGCTGGAGGAGAAAAAAAAAAAAACACTTCCTGAACCAGTGCTCTCCCTTCCTCCTCTTAACCCTGAATTTCACATCAAGTTATATTGTTCTCTTTCCCCTTTCTGTTTGTAATGTCAAAACATATATGCTCATACACATAGACACACCAAGATCACCAAGAGCTATGAATATTCCTCTCTCAAGAACCAGGATAATGGAAGATGGCCTTGATCCTGTCCGGAAGGGCCTGAGATGAATTTGTTTAACTCTCTCAGTTGGGATTCTCATTTATTTAGATCAAAATTCAGTTTGGTTTTTCAGTCCTTTAAAGCTGAACAGCAGATTTAAGATGGGACATGATTTTCATGTAATAACAGAGTCATCAGAGCTCCCACTCTTTGACGTGCAGCTCCTGCTCCTAACTGCAGATATCCTTCTCTACCGTGGAGCAACAGTTTTAAATATCAACCCGTTGTGTCTACAGCTCTTAAACAAGAAGGGTTTTAGCAACAAATAAGCATTATTCATATATCATAAAGATGGAGCAAGGAGAAATTATTAGGTTTTGGAGTGTCCCCAAAACATTGACAGCAGACATGTTTCGGTACGACCAGATGACAAAGCATCAAAACTTCAACAGTGTTTGCCTGACCTTCCTTCTTCACTATCTCGGGGTCTTTACACATTCATACAGTGATGCAGCCCTCTACTTTTGCATGGTTCCTCTATGCCACCAGGGGTTGAGTAGCTGTTGTAAAACCAGAAAATCTAATGGAGTATTTGGGGGAGAACAGAGTTTCACCACAAGCTAAACCCTTATGTGGTCCAAACTGGGGTAAGTTCCCCTTAAGTCAGTGGAATTGTGTGGGTTTACTTCAGTGAGAAGCTGGGCCCATTTTTTCCAAGCATCTTGCAACTGAACAACGTGCAAGCACAACTCAAGGCTGTATCCCTATTTAATCACATGATAATCACAGAATCATGGACTTGTTGGAGTTAGAAGGGACCTTCTAGAGATCACCCAGTCCAACTCCCCTGCCAAAGCAGGGTTGCCCAGAGCACATCACTCAGGACGGCATCCAGGCAGGGCCTGAAGATCTCCAGAGAAGGGGACTCCACACCCTCCCTGGGCAGCCTCTTCCAGGGCTCTGCCACCCTCACCCCAAAGAAGTTCTTCCTCATATTTGGGTGGAACTTCCCATGTTCCAGCTTGTGCCCGTTGCCCCTCGTCCTGTCACTGGGAACCACTGAAAAGAGTCCGGCTCCATCCTCCTTCAACCCACCCTTTAGATCTTTGTCAGCATGAATAAGGTCTCCCCTCAGCCTTCTCTTCTCCAGACTAAAGAGTCCCAGCTCTCTCAGCCTTTCCTCGTAAGGGAGATGCTCCAATCCCTTAATGATCTTAGTTGCCCTACGCTGGACTCTCCCCAGTAGTTCAGAAGTGGATTGTCCCTGATTGACCGATTCTCCTGTGCTCCTGAATGCAAAAGCCTCAACCACTTAATCAATCTGTATCAAAGATGCAGGTATAAATTCCAGGTTGCCACCATAAATTACCAGCGAGTACACAATTAGAAGAAATTCTCCTTACATCTGGGGCAAACACACTCCAGTTAAATATGCATTGCACCAAACGTCAGAGCCCCTTCGTGGACCTGTGTAGATGATGCTGAGATAGGCAAATTATGAACTGCTAACTTTTGCCATCCCTTTCAACCCAGTTGGCCCTGCTGATTTGTTGTTTGGCTCCCATATGTTGTGCGATTTCACAGGTCTAACAACCACAGACTGGGCCTCTGATAGCTATTGCAAAGGATTTTACTCCTAGATCTGCCAAAGAAAGAAGGAAAGAGCAAGGAGAAGACTGTGAGATACCAACTGACTGCTATAGCTTTTGTCCTCCTTCCCTCACTGTATTATTTTTTTTTAAAAGCTGGTGGCAAATAGAAAATTATGTGCTACATCAGTGGGATCACGGTCACTGCAAAGTGACTGTTTTGCTCAAATTCTCCTTTTCCTACATTGTCTCCACTGTCCTGCAGCTTTGCACAAGCATAAAACAAGAAACAGAGTTGCATTTAAAACACAGGCAGGAAGGGGAAATACAACAGAAGTATCAGGAGAAAGAGAAGGGTTTAATGTAATATTTCATGAGATACAAATCAGTTCTACAGGGTTTCCCTTCAAAAGTCCATTATAGTACGTTAATTGTGATTTTATACACTAAGTGACAGGGCGCACTCCTCCTCGGTATTGAATTTATGAATAAAAGACGATCGCCAGCCTGAGTTAAACGCTGGTGAAGGCGTTTCACTGAAGCCTTTGGCTACAGAATCCCATTTCTTCAGCTTCATTCACATTCAAATGTTCACACTGATAACTCAGTTTTCTCCTCAGCCAGGGAAATAAAGGGGGCTCTGATGCCTGATCCCACTTTCAATTATGCTGCTGCAACTCCAGAGTAACTCCAAGGAAGTAGTTTCACGCCAGTACGAAAATCAGCACAAGAGCAGATTCGGTCCAAAGGCTGCTCTGACAAGGCGTCAATCAAAGGTTTTTTCCATCAGGCTGGATGGGTCTGAGAGGACAGCGTAAAAAAGCCGTGCCCTGGAAGGCACTGCAGGATTGCGTTTAAAAAAAAAGTGAAACAAACAGCCCTGACCCAAAACTCAAGAAAGTGCAAAGAGTTCCCTAAGCCCCGTGGGGCTGCACCTCTGGCAGGGACGGGGGCGAGGAGGGTGACAAGGGAGAGGCAGAGGCGGCACTCGGTCTGCCGTCACGTCCACCACCCTTCCCCGGGGAGGCAGCTCTGGAAGCCTTGGTGAAACGCAGGCAGCCTTGAATCATCCGGCGCTCTCACAAACAGAAACCCCACCACAGGCCTGAACTCCGTGTCTTCAGCCTCACAGCAAGGGGCCGGAGGACTGCCCGGAGTTTATAGCCAGATGTCAGCTTTGTCTGCCTTGAAAATATTCCCAATCAAGGTTGTTTTCTCGTCCTCGGGCCCTTTTCCAACTTGGGTGTGTAGCTCAAAGACCTCTAAAAGTCTATCTAAAAATTTCTCGTGTGCTTGCAAAAATTAGGAGACACTATCAAGGGAAAACCTTCAAGATACTGAATCCTCTCTGATCTATCTGGACAAATGTTGTGATTATTGTCAGATTTTACTGTTTCTGGGGTGAAAATTCTTGCAAACTTGAAGGTGACTGAAAGTAACTTTCTAAACCAGAAATCTAAAGTTTGGATCCGTATTGAGACAGTTTGAAAAAGCGACCATGTGTTAGATATTTTGATCACTGAAGAACTTTGGCATTATAAAACAATTCACCCCTTCTAGAAAAAGTTTTTATTGGCCTTCTCCAAAGAAGGTCATCTTCCAGATCTACTCATGTCTACTCACTAAACTTGATTGCACATGGGCCAGTCGCTAATTACCATTTTAAGCATAAACTACAAAGGAAGTTTGGATCCCAAAAGCAAGAAACTCCATCAGAGAAGAAAAGCTAAAACAATACAGCGATTCTCTAGGTGGGTCTTTATCAAAGGGTCTGCATAAAGGATGGTCTTTCTACTGATAAGGTTTGTTTCCTTCAGACTCTCCCAGAAAATTGCCCCAGGCCTCCAAATTCCAAGGAACAAAAATTAATCTAAAGTGTAATTAAAGTGGAAATCATGAATTTGGAGACTCATTATCCCCAGCCAGCTGTACTCTTATAATGCAGCTTATAAATGCAGCCTGATGCATTGTTGTGTCAAATAAGCAAAATTCTAAATCCATCCAAAATACCTGCTTTTTAGCAGAAATTTCTAGCTAACTCAGGGTTTGTTCATTTCCCTCCCGTGTAATTAGCTCTCAAATTACTTTCGTTCAGAGCACTTAATGCTATTCTACTTGCAGTTATTGTGCACTCAAGATAATCAGATAACTGTGTCTTTAACAATGATACACTGGAAGGGACTGAACACGGAGTAAAAATTAATCTACAGTCAGGGTTGTAACACAGACAAGGAAAAAATTGAAATGGGTCACTGCCGCAGCCGCACTAGTGGCCTTGCCCTGCACCAGTCAGGAAAACAAGAGCTTTCCGGTTGACTTCAGGGGACTTAGGGTTTCACTGATCAGTTCTACAGAAAGCTTACGTAGGAGTTATTGTGACAAACAGCTAAAACAGAAAAGATTTGTGGGGTTTTCGTGTCTCTCAGCATCAGGAGCACGCATCAAAACTGAATATGTCACTGTATTATCAGGCTAAACTTTCAGCCTGTTTATATCTCCAGGTCTACAGGAAGAAAGTGGGACAGAGAAGCCCTCAATCTCCCATTAAACTTACATGAGCGTTCCACCTTGCCTACATTGCCCTGGCTCACCCCAATGAGACCCGGCTCTTCCCTTGGCGCTCCTGAGCAAAGGAGCTCTCCCTCACAGAATCAGAGAATGATATGCGGTTGGAAGGGACCTCTGGAGATCATCTAGTCCAAGCCCCCTGCCAAAGCAGGTCCACCCACAGCAGGTGAATATCTCCAGAGAAGGAGATTCCACCACCTCTTTGGGCAGCTTCTTCCAGGGCTCTGCCACCCTCACAGGAAAGAAGTTCCTCCTCATGTTTAGATCGAACTTCTTATACTCAAGTTTGTGCCCATTTCCTCTTGTCCTGTCCCTGGGCACCACTGAAAAAAGACTGGCCTCATCCCCTTGACACCCACCCTGTAAGTATTTATAGGTGTTGATCAGATCCCCCCTCAGCCTTCTCTTCTCCAGGCTAAAAAGACCCAAGTCCCTCAGCCTTTCCTCCTAAGAGAGATGCTCCAGGCCCCTCATCATCTTTGTAGCCCTCTGCTGTACCCTCTCCAGCAGTTCCCAGTGTCCTTCTTGAACTGGGGAGCCCAGAACTGAACCTCCTCTCCTTCCCATCCACGATGTAGAGAGCAGCCCTCTTCCAGCTGGCGACTCAGCACGACAGTCACAACCTTGCTGGCAGCTGGAGGAAGGCACGTGGAGTGTGGATGGGAAGGGGTCAGAGGAAGCGCTTGGAAACCAGTCTGCGTCTCTTCAGGCCTAGCTCTTCTGTGATCAATTGCTTTAATAAAAGCCTATTTCACTTTACGTACTGTAGATAGAGTTTTTTAGGGAAAAGCATTATCAAAGCCACAGACTTTTACAAATTCCAATGGCTTTTCTTCTGCATGTTTTTAATTCACCCTAGCTTCCCACCATAAATAAAGTACATTAAATATTGTGGTGGTCATTACTTCAGTGAGTCCACGAGTAAATAAAAATATGTGTTTACAAGGTAAATGATACAAGTAAATAAAAAGGAGGCAAGCAGGTAGTATGGAGAGACAGATTGCAAGAGAGATGAATTTCTAGCCAGATATCACTGCACAAGCCCTGAAGAAGAGCAACCTGAACCTGTAAACAGGATGGATCACGGAAGATAAGAAAGAGAAAGCAAAGGATCTGTCTCCTTTCTGGAAAAGAAGATACAAGTGAGACACTGCTGCCATGAGCAACCCCGAGAGTCCCGTGGCAGCTGGGAAAGGCATTAGTGGGCTCTCACCCCAGGAGAAGTGACCCCATGCAAAGAGTGGTCCTCTCTCATCCCCCTCCTACCAATTCTCTTCTTCCTCATCACAACAACAGGGAGTGAATAGATACTGCTATTGCGGGTGGAGAATAATGGTATCCACACGTGAATTTGGATTCCCTCACGAAAACCATGATTTTCTGTGAAATGTGAGACTCAAGTATCCCAAAGAGGCTATTGAAGAAAAACGGTTTCATCCAGAGAAATGCTTCCATGGGGAGGGGGGAAGAATTACTCTATGTCTGTACAGCAAAAATAAAAAAGAGATGCCATCATATGTTGTATATCACAAACCATGATTTCATGCCAGCTCTAATTTTTTTAGCTATAAAAACCTGCATGGCATAGACCTCCAAAGGGCTGTAGAAGCCACCGCACACCTTGCATTCACTCATGCTGAATTTTATGTGTCTGGTCCTTCACCGGTGGTGTTTCCTGTGCAATCTTCACATAGTCTTCCTCATTTTCTGGGTAGGTACGTTGGTAGGAGCTTTGCTGGTGACTGCAGCAAGCTCTTAGCAGACGTTACAGACAATCAGCGCACACATATTGCAGAAGGAGGCAGCTAAGCATTTAACTTTCCATATTTGCAAGCATGTTGTTAAACCAATTTGCTTTCCAGCTGGAAAGTGGAATCAGCTGCAATACAACCCCACCAACACGGGAAAGCGACAGTGGCTGACTGAAGACACATAACTGTACCTTAAGCCACGTCCAGGGAAAACACCAAAAGGCTAGTGGGCAAATTCTCACTGCTGTGAGAAATCCACCAAGCAGGAGGTGGTATCGCTTGGGGTTTACAGAAAGAGATGCAGGCAGAACAGGAGAAGGCTTGGACAGGACTGTAGTTTCACGCCAGATATTCTCAGGATGAAAAGGGAAGGAAAGGAATACAGTCCCTTGCGCAGCTTTGCCACTGAATATACAGACACATGTCAAGGACGGACACCTTGAATAAACTAAGGTTAAAAGCAGATCTCTGTTGGCAACCTGAGCCTGCTGAAACGTAGAGCTCCATTACCCGTGATGGAGTCTCTAAGGAAAGACCTGGCAAGGCTACATCTTTATTCCCACTCTAACTTCCAGCCTAGCAGTGACAAGGAAGACTTTGGGTATGCCAGACTCACACCATTACACAGTTTGAAACCCCCTGTCATCGTAAATGCACTCCACAGGGTCTTTGGGGCGAAGCGTTCCTGCTAGCGATGCCAGTAACTGAACCCAGACGCACGGTATTAGAGGAGCTTTCCTGACAACCTCTGCTGTACCTTTTGGCAAGTACACCAGTACCTCCGGCTGGTCACAAATACCTCTGGCACCAGCCCAGCCCGCTGGGTACACCGAACCATTCATTAGAGCAACCCCCAGCCACCAAGGCTGTAACTGATGCCATTGCTATTACAGAAGGAGCTGACAACAGAGAAGCAATTCAGGATTATGATATCAAAACATCCCAAGAAAACGGAAAGCATTACGGAAATCACCAGAGTTGAGGAAGAAATCCAGGACATCGGAAGAGACAGCCATCCTTCCAGAGGCTGCACAATAGACAGAAGACTGAGAGCCATGGGGCAGTGTCAGAGTAAGGGCAGAACCTCCTCCTGCAGGAGACACAAGAGAAATAGTAAGCAGGCACTGACCTGAAGTCAGCACGCCTGGGAAACCACTGCATGGGGTTTCAGACCAAGACTACGAGCCATGCCTACATCCAAAATGCATGTGGCCAACAATCCAGCTGTAGCACCTGAGATATTAACATCCCATAGGAACATCCCTTCTGGCTCCGATCTCCCCAAACCTTTCTAAGAAAAGCGTGGAGGCATTTCTCCATCGGGAGTCAAAGCTGCTGTGCACCACGGAACGAGGGGGGCAGCAACGTCGTTGCTAAAAGACCCCAGGGGACACAAAGGAGGCAAATCCCAGGGCTGATCAGTTCACATGAAGCAACTCATACCAGAGGTAACCCCGTGCTTCCAGCTGAATTGGGAAAAGTAGCATTGCCCCAGGGTGACTGGCAGTCATCCCAGGAGATGGGGAATTATCTCAGGAGACTGGTATGTGTTTCACACCTGGGGCTGGAGACCCGTGTGAGGTGATCCAAAAAAACAAGTTTGCAGTATGCTGTTTGCGAAAAGAGAATCTAGGGTATAAAGCTGTATTTTCTGATTTTCAGATTCTACAGCTTAAAAAAAGCCCTCAAACCTAAAGCTAGGGAAGTGCTGACAGGCGGCTTTTCACTGTCAGTAACAGGGACTATGTGGTCACAGCATCTCCCTGCTCTTATCCCCAGGAGGAAGGTCTCCTGGGGGGGCACAAGGGCAGGAGGCAAGCTCAGGGACCCGATGCTGTGTTCTGTAAGGAGTCATAACCTAACACCCTTGGAACCTCCCACTGTGCCCTGCAGCAGCATTCAAGTAATTCAGCACCAAAAGGGAACCCGGGTGCAACGCATCTTCCCTTGAACGCCTGCAACAGCAACAGCAGCAGAGACAACCCGTAGATTGATGCCAAAGGCGCAGAAGACAGAAGCATGTTGCTTATCAGACAGCACGGACCATCACATGCCAACACGTGGCATTTCCCCAAGGACTAGCTAGCTACTCACCATTGACTGAAGGGCCAGGAAAACGTGATGGCTTCCAGTGAAGAGCCCAGAGATGGAGCAGTGCAAGGCGCACAGGGACAGGGAAAAGAGTGAGAGACAGCAACCTGCTTGTCACAAAGAAGTGGAAGACCTGGGATCATGGTGCAAATGGATTTTTACCTTGCTGTCAAATCGCTACAAAAAATAAGGGCAATAGGCAACGTCCAAGGGCGGTGGAATACTTGATATACGAGGTAGCTACAGACTCAGGATGGCAAGACAAAAGGCAACTGCAAATAGAAGACATCCAGCACAGGAGGAGAAACAAAACCAAGGCCGGGGAGGTGGGATGAGCCTCAGCCTACAACAGCAGATTCAGAAAAAGAGGTTTATGTCACAGCATTTCAGAATGGCAAGTCATGAGTCAAGCTGGTAACACGAGGGGAGCAAGTCCCCTGCCAGCAGCTCTGATATGAAGCTGCTTCAGCCACCTGAGCACTCATCGGCTGCAATGGCACATGACATAGTTGGGCCACATCGTTTTTTGCCCTGACAGCTATCAACTAGGGGAAAAAACCCAACAAAACACAGCTGGAAGGAAAAAGGCTCCAGAAGCTGGAAAAGCTGATCACGGAAGTTCTCTACCAGGCCTAATATCTGAAGGGGCTACAGGAGAGCCGGAGAGGGACACTTTGTCAGGAAGTGGAGTGACAGGACAAGGGGTAATGGTTTTAAATTGGAAGAGGGGAGATTTAGCTTAGATACCAGAAAGAAATTCTTTCCTGTGAGGGTGGTGAGACACTGGAACAGGTTGCCCAAAGAAGCTGTGGCTGCCCCATCCCTGGAGGTGTTCAAGGCCAGGCTGGATGGGGCTTTGAGCAACCTGGTCTGGTGGGAGGTGTCCCTGTCCATGGCAGGGGGGTTGGAACTCAATAATCTCTAAGGTCCCTTCCAACTCTAACCATTCTATGATTCTAACCTGCACGGAGGTGGAACAGAGGGGTGGGAGTTGTCACCTGGAGGAGCTCCTGGGGAGCACCTGGAAGCCAGTCTGTCTGCACCTGGCCAGAGCACTACCTGCACCTGCGGCGTCTCACATGGAAAAGGGTTTCAAGCCTGTTTAATATTCTGAACTCGGAGCGTTCTCCTTCCCAGCCAGAATGCAAAACGAGGTGCGATAGCTTATTTCACTTAAAGGGGGAAGAGGTACTTACTCTCTGCTGGACCCCGGGGGGGAGGAGATGGGGCACAGGGTCTGTGACTAAGCCGCAGCTCATTGCTTGCCCGGGGTCTGGGACAGCCAAGCACCACGTGTTGCTCAAGACAGGCTGTAAAGTTACAGCCCTGTGTATGGTGTTAAAGAGTGCTGCGATACGAGGGGCTGTTTTTTGAAGAGGACATTAAAGCAATTTCTCGAACCCTTGCTCATTAAAAATTCTACTGCTGGTTTAACGAGAGTAGGATGCTATGGCAGGCGCTGTGAGCTTTTATTAGGAAATGCTAAATCATGCCAAACATTCCTGATCTGAGTCTCGTATCAAGCCTAAAGATCAGTTCCCTTGATTTGTCAGAAGATTCTGGACTTGGCTTTTAAACCTGTGTTGCCAGTTCAGATCATTTATATAAATGATTTTTATCAGTTTCAAACCTTACCGTGTTTCTGCAGAGAAAAAGCCCCCAAAATGCAATTTGTACTTCCTTTTACCCTTCACTTTCCAAGTCCTACCCAATTTCCTACCCAACTAGCTTTGCTTCCCATGGGTTTTCTGGTTCTTCTCTTTTCTTTACCCCTTCCCCAGCCAGTGGCCTCGGTCTGCCCCCTTTCATACCCCTGCCGTGATGAAGTGCCTGCAAACAAGGATGAAGATATTTTTCCGTATCTGTCAGGCTTGAAACTGTGCTCCTGCTGTTACAGTGCACACCTTTCCACTGTAAAGGCAGCGATACAGGTTTTCAGCTGACTGGCAGCTGGGAACCGAGGTTACTGGAGAAGGAGAAGACGTGCTTGGCCACACAGACGTGCTGCTAGAATGGAGAAGATAGTCAGGAAAGCCCTTGGGAAATCCCAGCATTTTATTGAAATCAGGACAGATCCCAGTTTCAGCAAATCAGCTGGGACCCCAAGAATGCTTTGCACGGCTAAGACAATCCCAGTAACACAGCACATCTGGTAACCCTATGGACAGAGTTAAAAAGAAATAAAACTTCCCAGGGAAAAGGTCAGAACTTTGATTAATATCTCCTAGAAAAGCAAAGTGCTTGATGCCGATCTCACAACAGTTTTGCATTACTGCAACTCCATTAATTTTACTGGAGTCACCACAGACTTTCCCCACTGCTGGAGCAGCACTTTCTGGTGGGTAAACTTTGGTGCTTTATTCCTCACTCCCCCAAATTTCAAGACATTCACACTCCACAGGTCTGGGAATTTCTCCGGAATAGCTGTCAGGGGGCTTGATAAGTGTATCTTAGTGTGCATATTCCCAGCTGCTCCATATCTCATGTACTTTACTCTCCAGCTCTGGCAGGCACGATCCCAGCAGACAGCTAGGCATGGACAGTTCAATATACAAGACCATATTAAATGCCCTATTTATTTATAGATATAAAAAACCCATATTTTTTTATTTACTCACCGTTTTTACACTTTGATTTGGACATCCAGACACTAAAAGAGTTCCTAGTCCAGAGCCTAGGCACTCTAGCATTTTAGTCACTTAATGAAGCTGAGATGAGAAGAGCAGTAGGAAGCCAAATGGCATCTCTTTGCAGTAAACCAGCGTAGGTGTTCACCCCAAACCTAATCACGCCCAAAATTAGTACAGAAAGCTAATTCCTCCAGCTAAAATACTCATGTTGCCATGCTCCCTGAATCCAGCCTCTTCCCATGAGACGTGCTTTCTTCTGTATGCTTCAAAATCACCACCTGGGCTACAGTTACATGAGAGCTAACTAAAAAAGGGTATGTAAAAGCGACATGCTCCTCTGACCTCTGGGGCATGAACAGGCTGCAGGTTTGGGCCCAGGGCTTCCAATGTGCCCCAGAGGTTGGGTTCCCACAGCACCATGGCAGAATGCTCCCCATACCCAAGATAAAAGTACTTATTTTATGTCCAGTTCTGAGCTCCCCAGTTCAAGAAGGACAGGGAACTGCTGGAGAGGGGACAGCACAGGGCTACAAAGGTGATGAGGGGCCTGAAAAGCTGAGGGACTTGGGTCTTTTCAATCTGGAGAAGAGAAGACTGAGGGGAGATCTGATCAATGCCTATAAATACTTAAAGGATGGGTGTCAAGAGGATGGGGCCAGTCTTTTTTCAGTGGTGCCCAGGGACAGGACAAGAGGAAATGGGCACAAACTTGAACATAAGAAGTTCTATCTCAATATGAGGAGGAACTCCTTTCCTGTGAGGGTGGCAGAGCCCTGGAACAGGCTGCCCAGAGAGGTGGTGGAGTCTCCGTCTCTGGAGACATTCAAAACCCACCTGGGCACGTTCCTGTGGGACCTGCTCTGGGTAGACCTGCTTTGGCAGGGGGGTTGGATGAGATGATCTCCAGAGGTCTCTTCCAACCCCATATCATTCTGCGATTCTGTGATTTGGCTGTGCCATGCTATAAAGGAGGGAAATAAGCTGCCAAGCTGAGGGTTCCCAGCGATGAATACCTCACGAGCCATTTTCACATACGTCTCCTCTCCTCAGCAGAAGCACAAAACCAAAAAGCAGGTTACTGCAAGCCTGGTGAGTTAAGTCTTTTGATAACTCACACTTAAACATTTTTCAATGGAAGCAGGCAGCCAAGGGGCAAAGTCAAACTAGAGGAGGAGTGGTTCTGTGGCTGTTGGCTTGGGTTGGGACCTCAGTACCATCAAACCCTGACAAACACGCAGCTCCAGGGCTCCGTGTCAGATCCTGGGTGGAAGAGATCACCGTTGTGAGTGCTGCAGTTGGGTCTGGCTAAGCTTTTGACAGACAGGCTTGATGGCCCCTTTGCTCACGCCGCATGGGAGTAAAACTGCAATCCAGAAGGAAGAACCAAATATTCTGCAATTCACAAACTTTATGTGTTTGTTTTGTTTACTGAACTTTACATCTCCTGCCTACTGTACATTGAGCAGAGCGATTGCAGCAGCATATGCATTCGAAGAGCAAAAAACAGACTGCCAACGACCTTCTGGGGGTATCAGCAAAATGAACAAACATAACATGCACATCAGGTGGTCTGAGTGCCAGCGCCGGGATAAAAAGAGAAAGTGCCATCGGAATTTCCCTTTAAACCACCCCAAGCTGTAAAGCCACTCGGGTGCAGGGAGACGGCCAAACCAGATCACACTAAAAAGGAGTAGATTAATTCACGTGAGCCAGGCGGCTCAGCTGGAACTGCTGCTGGGCTGCCAGCTTCAGCTTCTTGCCTCCTACCAGCCTGCTTCTCCTTCCCCTGCAACAGGTTTTCCTGGTGAAAAGGCAAGTGTCCCCAGCAGGCACGCTGGTGGTGCAGACACTGGGCAAAGACCTGCCAGCCTTTACTCCACAGCTAAAGGAGGCAGATGCAGAGGGTCTGTCCTCAGTGAGCAGAGAATGGGAACCTGCCCAGCAAGGGTGGCTTTGACCCAGAGCACGAGTGTGTCACATTCTGTCCCCGGGGCTGACCCCTTTTCAGGGAAATCACTTATCAGGGAGCTGAACTGGCTGTAAGGGACTCCAGAGGAGTCACACATCTACATACATGGAGAGAGTCCTGCATAGGGTAACAAAGATGATGGAGGGATTGGAGCACCTCCCTTACAAGGAAAGTCTGAGAGAGCTGGGACTCTTTAGTCTGGAGAAGAGAAAGCTGAGGGGAGACCTTATTAATGCTGACAAGTATCTAAAGAGTGGGTTGAAGGAGGATGAAGCCGGACTCTTTTCAGTGGTTCCCAGTGACAGGACGAGGGGCAACGGGCACAAGCTGGAACATGGGAAGTTCCACTCAAATATGAGGAAGAACTTCTTTGGGGTGAGGGTGGCAGAGCCCTGGAAGAGGCTGCCCAGGGAGGGTGTGGAGTCCCCTTCTCTGGAGATCTTCAAGCCCCACCTGGATGCCGTCCTGAGTGATGTGCTCTGGGCAGCCCTGCTTTGGCAGGGGAGTTGGACTGGGTGATCTCTAGAAGGTCCCTTCCAACTCCAACAATTCCGTGACTCTGTGATTCCGCACATGTGTGTGTATACATATATATAATGTACATATGGCTAGCGGCTTGAAGTGATTGACTTCTGGGAAAGATGAAAAATGTTACGGAACCCTTGTGGAAAAGCCTGAAAGAATTTAATAGAAAATTACAGCCTTTCTCAAGAATTTAATATAGAATTATATAGGACAGTTAAAAACAACAATAGAAAGGATATTACTCTCTATTAAACTCTACAGGTTTCAGAGCAGTTTAAATAGGGCCTTTTAATGTTTCTGCAAAGATTCCTATTACATCCTGTAGGGCTTTTCCACACGGATCCCAGCAGCCATCAGGGAAAACCTGGTGCCAGTGAGCTCCTAAGCAAACAAGTCAAGTAATTCTGCTAATCTACATCAGACTGAGCTCTGCAGTTCTGTGAGATTAGAAATAGCCCTGCCAGCTCAGGGCCTTGGAAGAGACCTTCTGCTCCGGTGCCCCAGTAGCACATGGTCATCACCGCATAAAACAACTTTTCCTCTTTGCACGGACTGGACCTTACAGGGATGCGTAGATGTAATATCTAAACACAAAGAATAACCTTCATTTTGGATTGAGATACGGTAATAAACATAGCTGCATGAAGGAGGACAAAATACCTAGGAATACCAGCAGCTGGGACACCTTCCTGAAAGCCATCTCTGAGGCGTGTGGGCACTAACCACTGCCTTCAGCCAAAATGCTACCTTTAGCCAAATCTTTTCTTTCTGATCTATTTTCTCACAGAATAAAACTTGTGTGCCGACTTAAGCATTTTAAGTGTGTTAAATTAGATACTTTAGGAAAGGTATCCGTGTTCATAGCCTTATTTGGATCCATTATAAGAAGAGTGGAAAAGCTATTTTGGGTTAGAGCACCCCTGTCAAACATCATTACACAGTAAACTATACATACAGTAAGGTACAGGATTAATTTACTTCATTTTGCCCACAGAAGATCCATTTCCCGTGCTCCACTGCCTTCAGTTTAATGACATTTAAAATCTCTACATGTATATTGCGTATTTTCCCCTTACCATGAGGCATCCTAAATATCCCCAAAATCCACCTCTAGTCACTCATGGGAACCCGAAAAACTTCACGTTGTGTAAAACTGTTGCCCACCTTCTACAGTCCGCACAGCCTGACACCACCTCATCGCTTACACGATGGAACTCAAGACCCAGCAGCACGGTTTGGCGATCCTACCGTAGCCCAGGGAAATTTTCATGCTATTTTTTGAACCCTGCCAGACTCCAGTCACCCGAATAACCTCAGTATTATACGACTGCGAATTTCATATGCTAAGATGTTGAAAGGCCCTTCCATTTCATTGAATGTCCCCTGTTCAGAATGTTTTAAACTATCAGAATATAAAAAAGCCCTAACGCTGTACTTCATCGTAAAGTTTTTTATACTCCCTTGATACGTTTGTCTTTCCTATCTAATAACAGCCCCAAAACAACTCACCTGGTATTGATTTTCTTTTAGATTGTGTGAATTCTGGCATTCTTAGCAATAATTTAAATTTCAAAAAATGCTCATCCCTTCAACCTTGATATTCATTTATTTTTGAAAGTAAAAATCAGTCACTTATGAAACCTCAGCAGGCTAACAACAGCAAGAATTAGTGCACGGGCCCCAAAAACTTTGCATAATTCACCCAACTCTACATATACCTCACTTGAGAGGTGTCTGAACAGCGGGGGAGGAAGCAAACTATGTACCTGAGCTGTCCTTATACGCCAACTGGAGCCAGAGAGAAAACTCCTCTTAGTATCTACAGCAAAGGCTCAAGATTCTTCAAGGATTTATACAGTCACAGAAAATTATTCATGTGAAGCTATTTGTTGGCACAAACATGTCTGCAAGATGAGGTTCCAAAAAGTGGAGGACAGATACTGAAGGACCCATTAGACAGACTTTTCTCCAAACCCAGGGTTTTTCAGATTTGTTTGTGGAAGAGCTCTCAGTGGGACTCGCTAGGTAATGCTGTAAAACACTGACATTTTAGTTGTCTCTGAATCTAATTTTTTTCTGGTTGTCGTTCTTTAAAGTCCTACCAAATTCAAATGCTCACTGGAAGCACAACTGCAAGGAAGGGAAAATCCCTCTGCCTGGTGAGAGAACCAGAAGCAAGAATCCTTCCAGGGGCAGCCTTATCAGCAAATCCACCGAGACTTATCAGAAGATATACATCCAGAGGTTTTCAAGCTGCCTTTTTGTACTTCTCCTTAGGCCTGAAGTTTGATATCATTATGGGACATTTTCAAGGCGGCAGCAGCTGCCGCCTAATCTTTTCACAAGATGTAAATCAGTTTCAGTAATTATCATAATAGATGGTTTGCTCGTGTTTTCTTGCTGGGAAAAAAATACCATGTCTTATAAATTCCTCAGTGCTGTAACATCAAAGCAGTAGGGTCGGCATGCAGATCCAGAGGGGAGGGGAGACTAATTCGATGAGGATGTATATGTGATAGATAGAAATTTCATTTAAGAGACCATCCTGGATGGTATATGCCAGACTGAGCCCTGAAATCCTATAATTGGTCACAAAAAGCACGTAGATCAGAGGTGCTCGCCCTTGAAGAACTGGAGCGATACCTCATAACCAAACACATGTTAGGAAGAGCCAAAACATTTGGAAATGGCACATTAGGGAATTAGAGGGAAGTCAGGGGGAATCCTACACTGCTGGCAGCACACAGAGGGAAAGCAAGCTGTCTGAGACTGGGCTTCTGAGGGTCAGAAAGGCTCCTTCGGGACTGACGGGGGCACAGGGATGGCCAAATGCTTCAGGTCTCCCCATCACTAGGGTCCCTCCCGGTAGTACTCTGCAGCTGGATGTAAATCCCAAGAGCCAAACTAGGAAATTAGCCTGTTTTCCATGAATGCAAAAGCGGTGGTTAGTGAATTTGGCATCCCAGCCCCCAGCCCTCCACCTCTCGCTTACAGGTGTAACACCCATGCAGCTTCACACCATTATTTTTACTCTCTTCGAATTTTACTCCCCTTGACTGAAACTGAGAGAATCCAGAGAGAGAGATTGGGGCACAGACTCTGCTTTTGGACGGGCAGAGTTGCCTTTCCAAAAGAAGTGAACAACATCATTTTTTTTTGTTGTTGTTGAGGAAAAACAGCTCTGTGTGTTATGTCCCAACGAGCAATAGGTTCACAGCACAGAGAAGTGGTAGGAGCAGAGGAAATGAAATTTAACACGACAGAGGAAAACAAGTAAACATTACATATTTTTTTTTTCAAGGGAGTCCATGTGCAAGCGATTAACTTTTGCTATCGAGGGAGGATAAAGAAGGAGCCAAGATCCTCTGTAACCATTACAAGAACTGAACACAGCAGCAAATACAGAAAATTTCACCAGTTTGGCAGATGCCGTGAAATATTTTTAGCTCAAACACCTGATGTTTGTCGTCCTACCACTGACCCCAGCCTAGCAATCCGTAATCTCAGGAAACGTTGCATTAGCTTTCACAGAATCTCACTTGTGACCGACTCTCACAAAGCTGCACCTCTCAAGGAAAATGTACAGCCCCTGGGCTGGGTACGTGCCGTGGTGCAACGACAAACACTAGCTCGTCTGCAAAGATGGAGTGTCCCCATCCTCAGCATCCTCGGGACGAAGGGAGACGGGCTGTTGTTGTCGAGCAGCTGAAGAATGCATGCTGCTCAAAGCTCAAGAATGTGGAAATGGCAGAGGTTTCTTTTGTGGTTTTTTTTTTTTTATTAATCAGGCCAGTAAAAAATGACATCTTAACAACATCTGCAATTAAAAATCCTCAGAGTTGGAAGAGATATTCCAAAAAAACATGTGGATCATAGAACTCATTCCGTTCTTATGACTTAAAAATTTGACAGCATAAGCCTAGAAAAATGATAGAAGAGCCTCTTCCCTGTCTGTTGTTTAAGCAGCTTCCTTAATTCCAAATTGCAATGACAAATGATGGTGCACTGACCCTAGAGTGTCCTCCAGCCCTGTGCAGCCATCCACTGCTACAGGCGTTATTGCAGGAGAAGGGCATCACTTACTGTATGTCACACTTCTATCTGTCATGAATATGTTTCATATTCTGCATATCCAAATACACCCAAACCTAAAGAATAACACCCAAAAAGTGTTAAAGGAGACTGGATAACTCCAGGGTTCGGTAAAGTAGCCGCACTTTTCATTTTCATGTTGTCAATTCAGGTCCACCCATCCAAAAGCAGTGGGATTTCTGTGAAATGAGATCTTGGCTCTCCTGGTCTGGGTCCTAAGACCTGCCATGGTTATTAGCACTGTCAAAACCCAGTTGTTAGGGAGCTGGCCAAGCACAGCCTCAACGGGCCATCAGGACACAAAAGCTCAGCTCAAGCCTTCCACCTGATGTGATAGGACCTCCTGCTACCACAGGTTGTGACTTACGTGCCCTATAGCTGAACAGGCATCTTCCTACTCTCAAGGCTGGCAGGATGGCACCCTCGTCAGGACTCAAATTCATGCTCAGACAAAACAAAACGGCAAAGAGCAAAGGAGAAGGGAGGCCTTGGGCTTCCTGGGAGCTACCTGGCAAGTAGGATGAAATGGCAGCTTTATATAAAAGGAACATTCAAATTAAAGCAACGTTGGGATAGGGTTAATCCAAGTTTGTTAATTATCTGATAAGGACCTGCTCAGATGTACTTTGTCTCTGCATGTGCACGCACACAAACACTTGCTTCAGTGCCTTGCTTGAATAATAAGGCACAACAGGGCAATCATTGTTGTACCATAATTGCACTCCTCGGGTGTACGCCAGCCACGAACCTGAAGGAGGAGTGCTATCAGCAGCCTGAGAAGTATGATTATGGCCCAACAAGGCATGCCCTGTTGTGACTTATTACAATTAGAAAAGCTATCTACGGCGTTGCAAACATTGAGGTGAGGGCGAGGAGAAATGCTTTTTAAAAGCCTGTGTTCTGGTAGTGCATATTTAAAATGTTGTACCTGCTGCTAGGAACTCACCATTAGCCAATCATATCGCTCAAGTATCCTTTGAATGACATACTTCATGCCCCATCTCAACTCTATGCTGAAAGATTAGAGGAATTAGCAACATTTTTCAACCCTCTTTGAGCTCTCAAGAGACTTGAAAAAGCAGTAAGTGGTGTACAGCGACTGAAAGTACATGCCCCTTACCAACACCAAAAAGCATCGCTGAATATCTGGGGACAATTAACTACTTTCCTCCCAAACAGGTACATTTTTAGCAAACAGCTCACAAGTAGAGTTAAGAGACACTAACTGAAAGGAAGAAATTGCTTTTTTTTTTGCCACGTGCTTTCACGGTGCACATCTATCCGTTCCTCAGCTGCCAAAGAAGGGCCAAATGAGAATGAGGAGACCTACTTATTTTACAGAGCAGTTGTGAAGATCACCACGCAAAAGAATCAGGAAAGCACAGAAAGGATGTACAATAACCTGCAAAATACCCGAGTGGAAGAAATCGTTCACCCTAATGTGGCAGAAATTATTAAGACAAAGACAGTGCCTTTAGTGCGTAGGGTCCCAAGCAGAAGCTTTGTTGGGTGGTTGGGTTTTTTTTTAGTAATGCTAAAGTTAAGCAGGGACTGTGGCAAGGAGGCAGGACTAAAACCACCAAAATGTAAGGTCCTCCAGCCGGTGTAGGAGCAGAACGCGTCGTGCACGTTCAGAAGGCTCTTTCACCTTGAATGAGAAAGATGCCTTCAAACAAACGGAGGGATTGTGCACAGGTTTGGATGAAATCTGAGCTCCCTCCAAACCACATCGGAGTAATAGGTGCCTCAAAACAGCCCTTGTAAGAAAACAGAGCTAACAACAGACATTGCAGCTTCAACCGGTTCGGGGAAAAAATTAATAAAAAGGGGGGGGATTGCATACGATATTAAATTCAGAGAGCTTTACAGCCAACATCTGGACATGGGGACAGCTGGAGCAGTGTTGTGTAATGCCTGTGAAGTGCAGAATAAAACTAAAAAAAAACCCTAAGAAATTGCCCTGTGATACCTAATCATCAGCCAGTCAAAACACGTTGGAGCTAATGTATATTAATCACTGGAAACCTTAGAGAAGTTCAGTAAACATTGCCTATTACAATATGTTAACCAAAAGAAAAAAAAAATTAAAGGCTTTGAAACAGCACTGTGCTCAGGAGCCTGATCCAGAGCTCCCTGGAATAGGCTGGAACGCTTCCATTCACCTCGGTAAGTTTTGTGCACTGAGCGTTTTCAAGCCCAGGCAGCAGTTCAAAAATAACTTTACAGCATTATCCCAATTGTTTATTTGTGTATGAGCAGCCCTGAAAGAGTACACATGGCCAAGCAGAAAAAGAACACTTAGTAATATTTTTAAATTGCCGTCACCAAAACCACCGACAATATAAAAATTCAACTATTTATACGATGTTGTAACACTGGCTTTAATAGGGATGGTGGTGGAGCAACTAAGCATAATATAATCAACAAACTTAACAAACCCCAAGGCTCTCCCGAGGATTTTAATATGCCGAATGTTTAAAATATTAAACAAGCAATAATCGTGAAAATCAGGATATGATTAAAGAGTTTTAACAACCAATCCTGAAAATTTCTCTCCAAACTTTGCTCAAACCGTTCCATAGTCAGCTCGCAAGCTGCAGAAAATACGACGTACATTTTAATGTGACCCACCAGGATAAAATAAAGCTGTGTTTGTCCACTCTTGCCTGACTTCGGGCTCGTTGAGTTAGACTGGGTCGATTTGAAATGAATCAAGATGTTTAACATCTGCCTCCCGTTATTAGGATATTCTCTTCCTATTTATAAACAAACGTTTTGTTGGGGTTAGGCTGCAGATTCCATTGCTCTGTGGATTTGTGTTTCCTGAGCAATCTGAACTCCAGGCCGTGAGTACAGGGCACACTACAAGTCTTCTGAAATTTATCAATGAATATGGGGGGAAAAAATCATTAATTACCTGACAGTACAGTCCGTTCGCTTGGTCATACGCTACATGTGTTAATGCAAAAATGGGTTTTGGATTAAAATTAGCTCATGAAAAGTATTTCTCTACATTCCAGTTAGAACAAACGGTCTTATGTTTGTGCACAAGGTCATCACATCTCATCAAGACTCTCGTGCTATTAAGGGCCCTACATTTCTCTAGCTACTGACATATATTCTTGAAAATCCCAACACTTCCATAAACATGGTAACTACAAAACATCTCCTTTGTTCTCCTAGTTCCTCTCTATTGACACCCTTGCCATGGCCGTTTATGTTAATCTGTCCTTCAATCTAGTTCCAGTTTGTGTGTTAATTTGGACTCCTCCTTTCTTCCTTACGTTTGCTTTCTTGCTTTGGTTTCTTCTCTGGTCTTGTGCAGTTAATGGAATGAAACTGGATCCCGTTTCACTCCCCTTACTGACAGCCTGCTTTGTGTCTCTGTTCTCTCTCACTCACCCGAATGCAGCACTTTCTTCTCTGGCCCTCCTGATGGCATGTCTTCTGCTCTCCCTGTTACCCTGCATTCTGCAGAAAAATCATCTTCCTTAGCATGCCCTCACCCCCCAAAAAAATCTAGCACGACTTCCTTCCTTCAAACCTTTCTTCCAGAACAGACTTCTGCCCCTCCCAGCTCTGTTCTATGTACTGTCTCCATCTTAACCTGCTTTAGTCAATACTTAACAGCATCTGAATGTCTGTGGTTAACACAGCATTATAGCTCACCTTTATAGTTTTTCTCTTTGTGTCCAGAGTATGTTTGTAGCCAAAAAATGTTAAAATATATGACTTCACAGCATAATACCACACAAAATACAGGTAAGCATTCATACAGACACATTCACTCTCTACTTCATTACAAAGAATTGTGATGTCAAAAAGAAGACTATTTTTTTGAGAATGGGATTTTATGAGACCACTTATTCCAACCAGAAGAATCACGATTAGAGCAGGAACAAGAAATATCCACATCATCCCTAACATTTTCTAACCTAGTTCCTAAAACAGGTAATTCCACCTCCATCCCAGAGACCAGTGTTGTCACCTCCTCCCAAGCTGTAACCAAACTGTTCTTCAATGTCTGTCGCTTCCTGTTCTATCCAGAAAGGACATGGATATTCCCATCCTCTTCGGGAGCAACTTTTACCGTACTCGAAGGCTGTGATCATCTTTCTCTCTGAGTCTTCTCCTCTTTAGAATAAACAAATCCAAATCTTTCAGTCTTTTTCTCAGGAGGTCGCGCTTTCTAGGCCTCTGAATATTCATGATTTTTCTTCTTTGGGCTATCACTAATTGGTCCCCTTCCTTCTTAAAGCCAAAACCAAAGCCAACTTAGCGATGAACAGAAATAATTTCAGAGCTCATTTACTCTTTTACAGCAAATGAAAGATACTTCCTCAAAGAACCTCCATCCTCCGCTCGATTAGTTAAGTATTACTTCACATAAAGCTGGAGTGAGCACCTTAATACCAAAGGTAACGTTACTAAACATGATGAGGCAGGTGCAGTGACAAAGCAATAATTCATAGCCAATACTTCATTTTTTCTTTTTCCCTTTTTTTTTACCCCACGTTTTATACTTTTAAAAAGATTTATTCATTACCTGAAGTTATCCACCATTAAAATTCCATAAGCGACGAGATTTTGGCTTACAAATTGAATGGGAGTGGTTCTACGCATCTCATTTATGAAGCTAAACTGAATCTAATTCACTCATTTTGTGCATAAACTATCTTAGTAAAGCCTTGAATTTCTAATTCAAAGAATAATTACAGAGCTTATTTCTTAGCCCATGTGAGAAATGTTACTGCAAACCTTGTATATATAAAATCAATATATTTTGATGATTATTTAATCGAATGAAGCAATGGAAAACTTACAAATCTGGCGTTGATTACCTCATGGGCTAAGCAGGGAAAATATATAACACATTCAACCTAATGTATGGCTATAAACATGATTCATGTATTTTCAGAATGTCCCACATAAGCATTATTTTCCGAAGATGACATTTTAACGATATTCGACATGCAGTATGTAGAACGTGTTGAAAATCTGTCATGTCTCTTTAAATACCTTGATGTATGCACATACATGCGTACAATCCCCACGGCGTGTATTCGCTCACTGAATTAATTTACACACCTGGGAGGGCCATGTCCATACCCATTTTCACAGGCAGGGGGTTCAGTTAATACATTCCCCTAAGTTTGGTTAATCATGCCAAGTTGGAGTCACTTTGAGTTAATCACTCCAAGTATCTTCAGCACAGCTCAGGTGCTAAGTGATCCTGTGCGTGTAACCCACGCTTCTCCTGGAGTCCCAGTGGACAATGGGATGACCATGAGCCAGCAATGTGCCTTTGTGGCCAAGAAGGCCAATGGCATCCTGGGGGGCATCAGGAAGAGTGTGACCAGCAGGTCGAGGGAGGTCATCCTGCTCCTCTGCTCTGCCCTGGGGAGGCCCCATCTGGAGCACTGGGTCGAGTTCTGGGCTCCCCAGTTCAAAAAGGACAGGGAACTGCTGGAGAGGGTACAGCAGAGGGCTACAAAGATGATGAGGGGCCTGGAGCATCTCTCTTAGGAGGAAAGGCTGAGGGACTTGGGTCTTTTGAGTCTGGAGAAGAGAAGGCTGAGGGGGGATCTGATCAACACGCATAAGTACTTAAAGGGTGGTTGTCAAGAGGAGAGGGGCAGTCTTTTTTCAGTGGTGCCCAGGGACAGGACAAGAAGTAACAGGCACAGACTGGAACATAAGAAGTTCCATCTAAACATGAGGAGGAACTTCTTTCCTTTGAAGGTGGCAGAGCCCTGGAAGAGGCTGCCCAGAGAGGTGGTGGAGTCTCCTTCTCTGGAGACATTCAAACCCTGCCTGGACACGTTCCTGTGCAACCTGCTCTGGGTGGACCTGCTTTGGCAGGGGGGTTGGATGAGATGATCTCCAGAGGTCTCTTCCAACCCCATATCATTCTGTGACTCTGTGATTCTATAACGCCCTTCACGATGTTATGATTTTGGCCCACCTCATCATAAACCAAGCAGCACGTTGGCTGCATGGTTCCCTCAAGGCTGCTGTCCCTGGAGCGCTGGCCTGGCACAAGTTCACACCGAGTTTTGACCACAGTCTTTGGGCCACTTGCATCTCTTTCTCCATGTCATTTAATCCTACTCATCTACTCAGCACGTTCTCAGAAGGATCTGGCCCCTTCTTTTAATTCGTAGGGTCAAAAACAAGGGCTAAAAACTAAGTCATCTCTTCAACACAAGCACAGAGCCTCTGATCTGCTTTTGGCTGAGGCTAACTTCCATCTTCCCTGTGTCTGTACAGGAGATGTGAGCCCAGGAAGATCTCTCCTGCCAGACATGCTTAGTGCCCAACATCTTTATTTCCATCACCCACAGGCATTTATTTTAAAAAGCAAAGTGTTTAGGCCTCTGCCTGGTGGAAAGCAGTATAAAAGCAGCAAAAGTGCTGAGCGGCTTCACATACTAAAGCAGAACAATGGGAAAAATAGCTACCAAACATCATTTAACCTACACCTACTTCACCTCTACCTACTCCAGCTTCTGAATTATGACTCCCTTGGCAACAGCAGGCGATGCCACGATGCAAATACAGAAATATAGAGGCGGTACAGCAAAACAAGGACTACCATCCCGCTTGGTAATATCCCACTGTTACACCATTTGGCCCAGGGAGGCTGTCCTCCCATCAGAAATGGAGTCAAACTCTTCATGGAAATCACGCTCAAAACTCACAAGCTGCTTGGTTTTCTTGCAAGGCAGTGACCTCAGCTGGCCGATACCCCAGGAGACCGTGTGTCATCATCAGAAAAGGTTAAAACCACCCAACTGCCCCTGCTGCTCCGAACTTGGAGGAAACAAACCCAAACGGGGCTTGGAGGCAACAAGGCCATTAACCAAGTCTTCCTGCTAGCTGGTTGAGTGGGTGGTTTTTGGCACTCCCAGCCCGTTCCTAAAGGATGTATCTCCTCCAAAAGGGTGGGAAGGACCCCTGTCCCGGGAAATAACTCAGGGAGCAAAGCCGTGGGGGTATTTCCTGCCTTGGAGAGATAGCAAAGGGAAGCTGCTCCAGTCCAGGGGCTGGAAGGTTGTGCTGGTATTTGTGCCAGATGGAGCCAACCATGGGGTAGTTTAACTCCACAGCAAGATTTATACCAGCGAGCCCATTTCTAAATGCAAGAGAAAGAGGAAGAAGAGCTTCAGTTCACTAGTAAAAGGTCTTGTTCAGCCAGTGGCATAAACCATTTGATCTCTTTGTTGTCAAAGTTTACTTGCTCAGGAACTTGATTATCACCTAATCAAACGCCATCTGATTCTCTTATTATTTAGATAATGAAAGAGGGCATTTTTTCTCCTAAGTTTGAACTGTTATGAGACCTGAATAATCTTTTACAATAACTCCAAGCTTTTTTATGACACAGAAACATTAAAAGCAGGTGGAGAAATAGAGTATAACCAGCCCAAAGCCACTGATGGCTGAGAGTATCTTGTAAAATCTCTATAGGAAGACAAAAAAAGAATAAAAAATCATACATGTATCACACACATATCACAATTGCAGACATATAACTGATGTACTGTAATAATATTCAGTGCTGTCCATTTCTAGCCCCAAGCAGTCCAAAAATGCACAGAGATTCAGAGAGGAGATGGGGGTGAAGGGGAAGGCTATCAACTATCAAGACATAAAGAAGGAAGGCCCCTACCCAGTCCCAGGAGAACCCACAACAGCACTTGCACAGCTCATGCTGCAGAGCATATAGAGGAGGACCTGGAAGCACCTGAGAAATGGAGGGTGGTTGAACACTAGGACCGGTTTCCCAGAGAAGTTGTGGAGTCTCCACTCTTGGAGATATTCAAAACCAAAACCAGGCGCAACCCTGAACCACCCACTGTAGATGACCCTGCCTTGAGCAGAGGGGCTGGACTAGGCAACCTCCAGAGGGCCCTTCTGACCTCTGTGATTCCGTGAAAGAGCCATCAAAGAAAACTGGACTTGTATTCAATGCCTGGTTTTGAAGACGATGTGTGGAGGTCGGTGGAAACACAAGCCATGCAGAGCTTTGCGAAGGCAGGCAAGGATCTCTTCTGTTGATGCTGTGAGGTGCTGGGAAGGATAAGAAGGTGAAAAAAGCCTGGCCCAGCATAACCACTGGCTCTGCAGAGGTGGCAAATAAAGGTGTGGGTAGGAGAGTCTTCACAAAGATGTCCCTGGTGCACACAGGTCATTCTAGTGAAGCTGCAAATGGCTGCCTGGGGGGCTGGTGCAGCCCCGTGCTGGCTGTTGGGAAGAAATCCCTTCTGGCAGGCAGAAAGGAGCAGTTTTCCTGCATGGAACGAGCAGCCGAGAGAAATTTTGCAGCTCTGGGCGAACCTCAACGGTTGCCAAGCTGCTCCCTCCCATCAGCCCCGTCCCGCTTCCCCCCCCTCCCCACTTTCTCCTGTACTTCAGCCACCTGGAGCTGCAGCCCTTCCCTTGGGGTTCTCCCCAGCCTTGGAAACAGCAAGCTGTTTGGCTTGGCGAGGGCAGTTTTACTATCGCACTCGTTACCAAGGAGGCTGTTCACTCCCTGACTCGCGAAAAGTCACAACAGGCGGCCGTACGTGCTGCGGGCTGGGGCTCAGGCAGGACCCCGGCACCCATCGCTCAGCCCTGCTCCCTCCCGTCCCCCCCCAACTTCTCCCTCCAGTGCCTCCCACTCCCCCCAGCACCAGCGGGGCCATGCTGCACAGACAGCTGCCCGTTACTACTCAGTAGTTGCTTGAATCCCACTAAATGCTTGTCAAAGTGCCCAGAGAGCTGAAAGTGAGCTCTTTAAATTACATTTGTTGAAAGATCCCTGGTGCCTGTTCCTGCTTTTCGTTTTCAGCAACTCTCTGAAATCATAAGTTTGTTTTACAGCGATGTTTTGTTTTTCTTTTCCTGCATCCAACCTATAAGTCATGGGTGATGCATATTAAACACATTAAAGGGGTTTCAGTGGGGCTGCGCACCATGTGTGCGCGTAAGGCTGAGGTTGGGGACGACGACATTTTCCTTGTTTACTTTCTACGAAGTAGAACTTCATACAAAGTTGTAGGGTGTGCTGCTCCCTTAGGCACAGCACTGGGTAGACATTTGGCCCCGTTTTAACCCAAAGAAAAGAGGTTGCAAAACCGCTAAGGACACCACCGAGGAGGAGGAGGAGGAAGAATTAGAGTCTACTTGACGGGTTAAAGCAGAGACTTGGAAGTCAGGACTGCTTGGATTGATGCCTGACCACAGCTGACAACGGGCAAGTCTCTTCACTTCTGGGCTTCTGCTTCCCCGTCCGTGAAACAAGGAGAATAAACAAATTTGGTACCCTTTCTTCACGGAGGGAATATGGAGTTCGGGAAGGGTTTTGAGCTCCCCACACAGAATGACTTCTTTGTATGTAAGGAGCTGTCACATATATTTTTAGAAAAGTTTGCAATTAGAAGAAGAAGAGCTCCCTCCCTTTAAGAAAAACTGAGATTTTTGTTCTTATTATACATTTATGACCGTGCACCAGATTCTTCTCTTTTTTTTAATCCTGCGCCTTTCCAATCTTGCTATTAATATGTCATAAGCAAATCAGGGAGTGTGTCCAAATTCCAATTCATGGGAATGGAATTAATATCTCCATTAAAAAGAAAAAGGGGGAGTAACAGGGGGGGAAGTCTCGGAAGCCCTGGCGGGTGGTAATAGTTGAACTCAGCTCTCCCGTCCCGGTGACTCACTCTGGGAATGGATAGTGCCTCAGTCGTCTTCAGACATTTAACACCTCCCTAACAAGATTTAGCATCAGCTGGGATGTGTGAACAAATAATATTAAGCAACTTGAGACTTCCTAGAACATCTGTCTCTAAAAGCCGTGTTAGGGCCTGATCCTGTCATAGGCGGGCGGGAGTTGGAGAGGCTGCACGTCAGGCTTATTTTTTGTTATTAATACCAGCAGCGGGGAATTTCGGTTACAAGTCATCCCTCCCAGATCATGTTTCTGAAGATGTAAAGAAGAAAACAAGCTTCAGAAGACACCACTCTGCCAAAAGGAAGAATATTTTAGGAAGATCTTTCTGACTCTCTCCAGATTATCTGTAAATTTAAGTTACTAAGAGAAAATGAGAACCATTTGTTTAAAGTTCAAATCCTGTCTGGCCTTTACTAGGCTAGGTTTCAAGCATCTTGTTTTGCCTGATCTCTGCTTCTCAATCCATCACCTTGATGCAACTTCCCCATGAGAGATCTCCATAGCCCTACCCAAGCAGTTGGACTTGGGAACAAAAACATCAGCGCTGGAGCTCTCTCCTGGCAACTTTTGTGCATTGTCAAGTGTTTGAGCACAAGCGGAGTATGAGATACCCCTAAGCTGTGTGGTTTCAAGTATCTCGGGCTGAGTAGGTGTCAGAAAACTGAGTGCAAACCAAACCCTTTTCTCAAACTTTTCTGACTTTTATCTTCCAGGGAGCCCCAGAGGCCGAGTTTGGGCTGTGGATTCCAAAAATCTGACGGTGCCTCAACTCGCCCTTGTAATTTGGCTGTCGTGGCTTCACCACAGTGCAAATTCACAGCAGTCCCACCTCAACTATGTTGAGACAGAAATTCCAAATTCAGGAGTACATGGGACAGGCTGGAAACAAATACTGACTGTTAGCTTTTCAAATAAAATCCGAATTTTTCACCAGTTTTTCTCTCAGATATTCCAAGTAGTTTCCAAATCTGAATTCCATAAAAGCAATCCAGAATTTATACACAGGTAATAAATTGGTTCTGAAGGTTAGCCGTTGATTAGGAAAACTCAAGGATCCTATAACAAAAACCTAATGAAAGCAGTGTGCTTCCCTGACATTTCCAGCATACTATAATCCATTCTGCCTAATTTATAAACCCTCAATTTATTTTTCAAAGTTCTGAAAGTTTAACTTTTCATTGATATATTCCCCATGAAACCTGCCTCAACATATCTTTGGCTTTTTGATGGGGAGCTCTAAAAGGTTAGCCAAACTATAGGCGCTGAAGGAAAGTCCATGCTTCTAATAATCTCTATTCCTGCTTTCTGGGGAAAGCCTTGTGTCCCCTTTTTCTTTTTGGCCATCAGCTCAAATGCACACTCTGTCCTTCCCATGGACCTCCTGTTTGGACCTTCAGGGAGGAAGCAGACATACCACCCCCCTTAACAAATTACTAGGAGCAACACAGATTCCATTTTTTTACCAACAGCTTTTAAGACGACTTTGGTTGGGCACCCACAGTGCAGCCACGCTCAAAAAGATCAGTCGGCTATCTTCTGGTGACACTCACAATGACAAGAAGCATGTCCAGCCAGTCAGAGAAGCAGTGTGTATACGAGAGATACTGATGAAACAACTCCCACCCAGCACAAAAACGTCAGAATCAAAAGGGAGATTATTAAGTACTGCAGCTGTTGTCAGTCACCTACCAGGTAAAGAGATAAATGCACTCATTAACCTGTTTGCCATTGCTAATAATTTAATTATTTTTTTTTTTTTTTTTTTTTTACAATATATGCCCTCTTTCACTTCACAAATATGAAATCGGGCCTCTTTCACTTGAGAAAACCTTTGCTGCAAGCATTTTGTCAAGTTAGATGGCAGCCTGTAGGAACACTGAAATTTTTACAGGCTATGGAGACTTAGGAAGACAAACAGTTGCAGCCTCTGATAATCAAACCATCTTGTAGTGATGAGAAGAGAGGACGATAAATCAGTGGGTTCCACTCTCCATTGCCATGCCGAGGGGAAAAGTGTCTCTGTTTCCAATGAGGTTTTACAAACCAGAACGTGCAAGGGAGGACCCAGTCCAGTCTAAACGATGGGAGCTGAGCAGCTGTTTGGTAAACTCCAAAAGCTTCCCTCCATGCCCAGGCCCTTATTCAGCCCTTCAAGGAAAACACAGTACGCCTCAGGGTGTATCTGCTGTGCCTATGACGGGTGACATGCTGTAAACACATGTCCATCCCTCACTGAAACACTCCTCACCCACAGGGCAACAACAGAGAGGAGAAAGCCTTTTGATCCCTCATGAGCACCCTCATCTCACACCATCAGCTCACAGCTAAGACTGATGGACTTACCTACCCCAGGGGCCTGCTGAAATGCTTTTCATGGACTTAAAGGACTTCCAGGTCTTGAATTCTACTGACCCGTTGCTGATGGTCACTGATTACTGAGATGGGTGAGGCTTACCTGAAAGCCCTGACTCCTAAAGTTATCTGGTTACATGAGGATCTCAGTGTTTTAAAAGAAAAAAATTCTAGCCCTGGTAGTTGCAGAAAAGTCCTCAAAATGTGGTATCTATGGGCTCCAAACACAGTACCCAACACAAAGAAATGAAATTATACACTTTTTAAATTCTTGCAATTTTACAATCAGTCTTACGATTCATTTTTGAACCACCTGTCATGATATGCTCTGGAGTGGAAGTATCTGCTCCTTGACCTCAGAAAAGGCTTGCAATCATGACAAGTTATTTCATGAAGATATAGCAGGCATTGTACTGCAGCAGCCACCTCTAAAATCTTTTCAATTGCCCGAGGTCACTAAATAACGACACTTCATTAGTCACAGGTTGCTTAAGTATTCTTTATATTAAGTGCAGGGAAGTTTAGATAACATCTAATTGCAAAGAGAAGCACTGGAAAGTTCTTGAGGGTGGCAACTGCATACCTAAATGACATTTATTTATTTAGAAGTGCTTAAGACATGCCTTTCACTTATCCTAGGCAGACACAGAGCCTTGAAATCAAAACTCATGCAATATCACTTGGCCCAGTGCCTATACTTGGAAGAACTTTTTCAGCACACCCAAACTAAGATGTTCCTTTCCCAGTTTCTATCACTTAATCATCCTTCTTCTGCAGACACCACCCAGAGTAAAAAACTGGGATAAGCAGAGAAGTCCTTGCTTAACTACAAGGCTGCAGATGATTCTGTTAAACACATTACCAAAATAAGAAGAAAAAATAAAAATTAATTCCCCGAGTTTTGTCTGCCATGATTAATTTCAGACCTATCTGGTCCCCAGCTACCTAAAACCCTGAACATGGGGATTCTTGGCTGAAACACCAACACAATTGTAGCAACGGCAAAGAAGAGGCTGCAATACAACGACGTTATGAGCAAGGCAATGGGGTAGCCCACGACTTACTGTCTAGAATCTTTAGCAAAACTCTGTGGCCACCAGACATAGCTTCAAAAGTAACACTTACAGGACAGGAGAGCATGTTATGGTCATCGAGCTGTGGTGACCCACTCAATACAAGCCATAGGGTCAGTGAGTTCTGTGCCTTCTACCACACACTTCATGCTGAGCTGGATTTTTTCAGTGGTTAACCGGCTAACACAGGCGAGGCCATACCCACAAAGTTCTCTGTCATCTCACCTCTATTACACAAATAGGTTTGAGGCCTCTTTAAAAAGATCTTCCAACAATGTCCTTTGAAAACATCTTATTTTCCTGCAACCCCCAAAGCAGCACACAGCAAAAGAAGCTTTTCAGTATTGCAACCCTAACCCTCTCTTTGAGAAACAGGCACATTGTGTTTCGGGTAAGTCGGACCATACCCGGCATCGCTCCAGTCCGGTTTGGAATATGCACATTTAGCGGTAGTTTGTTAAATAGAAGAAATCTTTACCGTTGCTCATTTTCGGTAAGGCACCTTTCCAAGGGGAAGGGAGTTTGGGCTGCTGCTCCCTGCCTGTTTACAAGGAGCCAGTACGTTCAGCAGTGTACAAAGCAAAGCCTTTCACTCCGGGCAGGCGCGCACACACATGATTCCAATATCCTCGCTCCGAACTTGGAAGCCACAGCTGCTACTTTAGACCACAGCAACTCAAAAACACCCCAAGGGGGAGAGCAAGCAAGAGGCTGAGATCCTATCCCTCGAGCCGTAACAACGGCGGGGTTGGGAGCCCCGCTGCAACACATCGTCACGGCACCGGGAGAGCTCTCCGAGGCAAGGGGACACGCGAGGAGTAAAAAGAAAATGCAAACAACAGAGTTCTCATCGGGAGGAGCGGTGAGGAGAAGCAGCCGTGGCAGAGGGCTGCTCTTATCGAATGATTCACTGCGGACAGTAAAATCATGCTTGTCCATAAAGGCAGCGGGGCAGGAGATTTTGACACTGCCGAGCAGTTGGTTGACATAAATGGTACCGGAGAAAACACACAGCTAATCACAGAATCAGGCTCTTAACACGTAAGAAAAAAATAAGGGTAGCACCAGAGCATCCTTTTCTACTTCTACCTCTCTTGCTTCCCAGACCTTACTGACTTCTGTGGAGCCTCTTTGTTCCATTCACAGAATCACATGGGGTTGGAAGGGACCTCTGGAGATCATCTCGTCCAACCCCCCTGCCAAACCAGGTCCACCTGGAGCAGATTGCACAGGAACTTGTCCAGGTGGGTTTTGAATGTCTCCAGAGAAGGAGACTCCACCACCTCTCTGGGCAGCCTCTTCCAGGGCTCTGCCACCATCACAGGAAAGAAGTTCCTCCTCATGTTTAGGTGGAACTTCTTATATTCCAGTTTGTGCCTGTTCCCTCGTCCTGTCACTGGGCACTACTGAAAAAAGACTACCCCTCTCCTCTTGACACCCAACGTTCAAGTATTTATAAGCGTTGGCCAGATCCCCCCCTCAGCCTTCTCTTCTCCAGACTAAAAAGACCCAAGTCCCTCAGCCTTTCCTCCTAAGAGAGAGGCTCCAGGCCCCTCATCATCTTTGTAGCCCTCTGCTGTACCCTCTCCAGCAGTTCCCTGTCCTTCTTGAACTGGGGAGCCCAGAACTGGACCCAGTGCTCCAGATGGGGCCTCACCAGGGCAGAGCAGAGGGGGAGGATGACCTCCCTCGACCTGCTGGTCACACTCTTCCTGATGTCCCCCAGGATGCCATTGGCCTTCTTGGCCACCAGGCCACTTGACCATTCATTTGGTGCATTTGCTAAACCATTCAGTGATAGAGGGAGAGAAGAGTCTACATCATCAGGACGCCTTCAGGCAAGCCCAGTGTGGGCTTGCTTGGCCTAATACTCTGTAAAACACTAAATGTACTGGAAGTCCTTCAAAACAGTCATGCACTTTCATATCCCAGAGTGTATGGCTTTAATAAAATCTGCTTTGGAGCACTTTTTGGTGTGCTGTGGGTCTGAGAATTCTCTGTGGTTTGTGGTCACTTGTTTTTCTAATATTTTGGTCAGTGTCCAATCTCACTAGTGTTGCTGGCTATACCCATGTAATTTCTGCTAGAATTGAATTTTCCACCCAGCGCAACTTTATAGCCCTCTGGTGTTCCCTGACACATGAAGAGAGGTTACCGCCAGTTTGACCAACTTCTGCCTACTCATGCTTTCAAGTAAGGGGCAGAAAAACATGAACTCAGCCTCTTCAAAGTCTGGTAAAAGTGCTTTGGAGTGCTTTAGTCTTCCCAACAGGAACCAAATTTTATCACCTCCTCCTTCTTGACAGCACGTGTTTCCTAAGGTGTGGTGAAGCTCAGAGGAAAAGACAGGATCTGACAGTTTACAGTCCCATCGCTCAAAAGCCTCATTTTAAGGGCTGTAAATTAAGCACTGTTTGTCAACCACCAAAGAAAACAAAAATAAACCAAAATAAAAGATTAAATATAATGAAAATAAAAATCAAATAAAATAAATAGAATAAAAGATACAATAAAATGGAATAAAAGAAAATAAAAAAGGAAATAAAAAATAAAAACCAGAAATAAAAAATAAAAACCAGAAATAACAAAAAAAGGAAAGGGACGGAAGAGAAAGGCAGGGCAGGGAAGAGAAGGGAGTAAAATAAAATAAAACAAAACATACAAGAAAATATAAATATACAATAACAAAAGAAATAAAAAATAAAACTAAAACCAAAAATAAAGTAAAAGAAAATATAAAAGAAAAAAAGCAAAGCAAATAATAAGCAATGAAATAGAAAAAAATATTAAAAATTAAGAATAAAACTAAAACAAAACAAACAAACAAAAAAATCCCCCAAAAAACAAACCCAAAGTAAAGCAAGGGAAAACCAAAGCAAAGAATAAAATATGCAATAAAATAGAATAAAAGAAAACCAAGAAAAACAAAACAAAATAAAAAACAAAACAAAAACAACCAAAAAAAAAAACAAAAAACAAAAAGAAACCAAAGGAAAGCAAAGGAAAAGCAAAGCTAAACAAAGAGAATAGAGTAAAACAATATAAAATGAAATAAAATATACAATAAAATAAACTTAACAAAATAGAGAGAGAAGTGTCAGGAAAGGAAAGGATAAAATAAGCCATAAAGTACAAAAAAAATAAAATAAAATAAAATAAAGAATAAATAACAAAAAAAAAGCAAAGGAAAAGCAAGGGAAAGAATAAAATATGCAGTAGAATAAAATAAAAACAAATGAAATAAAAAATAAATAACAGAAAAAACACAAAAAGCAAAGGAAAGCAAAGGAAAGAGAAGAAGAGAGGAGAAGAGAAACAAAAAAACAAAAATAAAACAACCAAAAAAGGAAAAAAAAAAAGGAAAAGCCTAATAAAACAAAGCCAAGCAAAGAGAAAAGAGTAAAATAAAATAAAATCCTTTTTCCACTTGTAACTTTTGTGTTGTGCGTCCTTAAAAGTGTTTTTGGAGCTGAAAAACCTCTGGCATTTCAGGCAAATAGTCTCATCGTTTTGACTCCTGGTGAGCGCAGGGAACACAGTTCACATGTGCCTTTTTCAACTTCCTTCAGATGATACAATTATCTCAAGATGATGCACCATCAGAAGGTACACGCCTCCATCGCACAGGTGACAGAGCCAATGCCTAGGATGGGACATGGCTGCCCATTCAATCCCTTCTGCCACTGCAGAGCTGGGAAGAAACGTCATCAGAGATTTCCTCAGCACATACTGGTAGGGAAAGGAGGAGGTAGGATGAAGAATACGCTAGACTAGATCAGTTGAGTTGGATGGGACATACACCGACCATCTAGTCCAACTGCCTAACCACTTCAGAACCTGCTGTTCTGTTAAACTGCCTTTGTCTCAACACACAAGTTTTGCCTTTTTCTTCTGATTCTCCCCACGGCATTGAAGATTGAAAGAGCAGCCACGTGGTTCTCCAATGCCATCCATATATATCTACATCCACACCCAATGCCATCCATATCCGCATCCAATGCCATCCAATGCTAAACCATGACAGGCATTGTCCATCTCTCCAGGAAATATGTTCCAGAGTTTGACCACCCTCTCGGTAAAGAAATGTTTCCATGTCCAAGCCTCCCCTGAAGGACACATCTTTGAGCCATTCCCATGCCTCCTCACACTGGGTACCAGGGAGAAGAGCTCAGCACCTCCCTCTCCACTTTCCCTCCTCAGGAAGCTGCAGAGAACAGTGAGGTCACCCCTCAGCCTCCTTCTCTCCAAACAAGACAAACCCCGAGTCCTCAGCTGCTCCTCAGAGGACATGCCTTTTATTAATTAAAAAAAAAAATTTCCTTTATATCTGAATGACATCATCAGTAATTTCATTAAACCAACATCCTCAGATGATTTCAGGTGGGTATATAAAAAGCAAGATCCTCAGTCCTCCTTTGCAGCTGTCTTACAGGCACACAGGGCCACCTGGGCAGCCACCTCTAACCCCTATCAGCATTACCAGCAACAACCTTCCTCTTCATAGAATCACAGAATGATATGGGGTTGGAAGGGACCTCTGGACATCATCTCATCCAACCCCCCTGCCAAAGCAGGGCCACCTGGAGCAGGTTGCACAGGAAGGTGTCCAGGCTGGTTTGAATGTCTCCAGAGAAGGAGACTCCACCACCTCCCTGGGCAGCCTCTTCCAGGGCTCTGCCACCCTCACAGGAAAGAAGTTCCTCCTCACGTTTAGGTGGAACTTCTTATGTTCAAGTTTGTGCCCATTTCCTCTTGTCCTACCCCTGGGCACCACTGAAAAAAGACCAGCCCCATCCCCTTGACACCCACCCTTTAAGTATTCATAAACATTCATCAGTTCCCCCCTCAGTCTTCTCCAGGCTAAAAAGACCCAAGTCCCTCAGCCTTTCCTCCTAAGAGAGGTGCTCCAGGCCCCTCATCATCTTTGTAGCCCTCTGCTGTACCCTCTCCAGCAGTTCCCTGTCCTTCTTGAACTGGGGAGCCCAGAACTGGACCCAGTGCTCCAGATGGGGCCTCACCAGGGCAGAGCAGGTATCTATTTCTTAAATACGTTATCATGTAGAAGCACTAGCAATGTTGCTCGCAGGCTCAGTTTTGGCAGGCAGGAGGTCTGCCTCGGAGCTGGTTGGAATTAGCTCTGTCTGACATGGGGGCAACTTCTGGCATCTTCTTACTGAAGCCACCCCTGCAGTCCCCCCTGTTAACAAAAACCTTGCCCCATAAACCCAATCCACCAAGGTTCCACAAAATTCCACACAGATAAGGCAACACTACTGCCAACTGCTCAGCAGGCTTGGCCAGCAGCATCTCAAGCCCTGCTGCAGCAACGCTGGTTAGTGAGTGGTGGTCAGCTGTAGGGTCACAAGGTCCTAGAAGCTCTTCCTCCACAACTCCTAAAAATAGTCTTTCCCAATTCTCACACTTGTGCTCTCTGTTTCATAAGTTCATTTTAAAAACCCAACAAACTGCACCTCTTTATAGCAACAGAGGTCCTCTCCATCTACTTGGAACTACTCAACAGTGCTTTACACCCAAATATAGCAAGTGATAAAGCAGACCCTGGCACATTATTTCTGCCAGAACTTTCATATCCCTTCACCTTGCGTGTGGCTGGAACATCTTCAGCCTCTGGACAAATCTGTCCACCTGTGAAGAGCTCCTCTAGAACCCTAAATCAACAAACCATTCCTGTGTGAATGCTGAGTTCAGTGCTGTTAGATGCTCTCCATCCAAGGGTTTTTCGCCGCTCTATTAAAACATTGGCTTTAGTTATTTGGGCTGGGTTTTTTACATGCCCACAGACCCCCGAGGACTGCATTCCAACACATTAAAATGTATTATATTATTGCAATATTTGTAGTAGCACTTATTAAAACTGTGTTCAGGGAGTTGGGATCATAAATCCTCCTGGTCTGCATCCATACCCGAGCTGGAGTATGTTTATGTTTGATAGATGGGCTGTAAAATGAGGGCACATTCTCACGTGTGAAGTGTGAATAGTTTCTCCACTTATTTATTGCAGTTGATGTTACGGGGGGCCCAGGACAGACCGTGTTCAAACAGAACTGACAGAAGGGGAAATGACGGTGAAAAAAAAAAAAAGAGCGTGTTGTCAGAGCGCCTGAATAAACATCAAGTAAATCTTCCAATTGATTTCCTTGGACTTTGAATCAAGCAGACAGTTCTAAAAACCATTCCTGATCTCCATACATTCAATTACTGTAGCGGCTAGCCTATTTCGGCACTAAAAGCTTCCCAGTGCTGGACCCCATTGTGAAGGGCTGAAAAGAGGCATTAAAAAGCGCTCAGTTAAACCCAACCCGCATACCCAGAAGCAGGGAGAGGTGGGAAAGATTAGGCTTCAACAAATGTGCAAAATATACTACGCTCTCTGTGCTAGAAATTTGCACTCTGAAGCTACTATCCTGATTGCAGCCGGAGAGCGGTACCAGTGATGGCTAGAGGAGCTTCTCATCTCAAACCATTGCCCCTTCTGTAAGGCTGGGCTTTCATCCTTAGACAAGTGCCTCTTCAAGGAGAGTGCTTGGTTCATCTCTCTGAAGTTAAGTAAACCAGCACCTTTCATAAACATTAAAAAGCTTCACTCCCTGATAAAGCAAAGGAAAAGAAAACAAGGCAATAAAATGAGATGATGGTACCTTAAGTGGGAAAGGACTTGAGGGAGTTCTCACTATCTGCAAGTTACTTGCAGAAGCGTTGTTCAACCTCACCAAAATCAAGCGGGTTGTATTTTGGCTGATGTAAGGAAGCACAGAGAAGTGAGTAGGATGAAACAAGACACTTTTCAAAGCAAAAAAGAAAGCAAGAGAGCGTTTTACCTCCCGCAGAATAAGACAGGGAAAACACACCACATATTTAAGAATTCCTATTTAAGTCCTCTGCCTTTCAGAGACGACGGGGCAGTAAGCGAGAGCCATCCATTTTAGAGTTACAGCTCTTCTCCCTCTGTCAAATTTCAAGGGACAGACTTGAAATGGGGCTGTCACAAGAGCACGTGGCAGGAAAGGTACATGAAACATAGAGGGGAGCTGATGCTTGGGGAGCAGATGATGACATGGGAAGGTATCGTAGGCAAGAGAGGATGGTTTCCAGGTTGCGTCTACGTTTTCTTCATTTCACTTGAAAATCCCTAGGGCTTTACATGTTTCTCTCTTATTTCCTCCTCTAAATAAAAATTATATTAACAAACATCTTACAGTCCTTATTTAGTATTAGACGATGATAGCACTACCAAAAAATATGCATGTGAAGGACACGTAAGGATCCTCACACGCAAGCCGTGGGGTATAAGGTATGGGAGAGGCCATACATGTAGTTGCACAGCACTCTTCTCCCACATGTGCTCATACTCTGCCTTTAGCAATTGTAAGAACCAGTGACAGAGGGGACTCTGTCCTCTGTCTGAGGATCTGCAGGAGTGTCACAGGGACTTGGAGATCCCGGCCAAGGTGCTAGGCTCAGTCGCAGCGCAGGACGCTGTACACGTTCCATACGGAGCCATAGGCACAACGGGTGAGGAAGGCAAACGCATAGAGCAGCAGTGGAAACTAAAGTGATTTTATAGAGTCATGCAACATGGGCAGCAGCAAGAACGGGGAATAAAAATCAACCTGGGGTCCCTTTCACTGCTCTATCTGCACGTGCCTGCTGACGTGCCCTCAGAAGGTAGTGTGAGAGGGCAAGCTATGTCTGTGTTAAACTGGCAAATCTGCCTCACGTTCTACTGAACACATGTCCAAACGTAACAGAAACATAAACGTATTAAATTATGTGCCAGAGAACAAGTCTGCCCAGAAAAGCTGCTCGACACTCCGGTGAAGGACTACGACTGAGAACCTATTGAGGCAGCAGTCTGTAGCTATCAACTTTGAATGATTACGCTTCTGAATCCTGTAGAGAAATGGTTTTCCACAGAGGAAATGCCAGTATGACTAGGGAGGAGGCCAACACTCGTGAAAGCAGTGCTTGGCAGAGACTCCTTCAGCATGTGTTGCTGCTTTCTGTATTTCCAAGCCAGTGGGACGGAGAGCAGACAGAAGAGCAAGGTGGCCCCATCTGGCTCCATAAAACTCCAGACTCACCCAGGAGGAAGATGGTTCTAGGAAGTTTTTGCATTCCAGAGGTTACAGCATTGGTTACAGCAGCACTCCTGCAATAAAGTCTCTTCCTTGTTTAGCATGGCACCTCTAGGCAAGGAGTTCTGTATGCCCACAACCTCAAATGGGCCCTGAGAGCAGTGGCTGGGGTATTCAGGATCTCTGAGAACTCTGGTCCAAAGTGCACAGAAAAAGCCTGGAGAAGCTCTTTTGCCCTAGCCAGATATGCCCTTCAGAGTCAGAGCTAGAAATAGTGTCTCTGTAGTCCCGTGAGGAATAGAGGGGTGGCCAGATCTCCCACATGAGCAGCTTTTAACAGGCTGGTGGTATCTGCTCGGGGAAACTATGCTAGCCCGTCACAAGTTTGTAACTGGAAAAAGTCACCTTGGCCCACCACTGTCATGACTGAAGACACATCATTTCCTCCCCTTTCTTGAAGCTGGAGAGCAGCAAGGGCTGACCTTTAAGAAGCTCTGCCTCACTGGTGTCTAGTAACGACAAGGAAAGCAAAACAAGCCAAAATTTATTTGAATCCCGTGGATGGAAGCCTGCCAGGTATGTGCACACGGCTTGGATTTGCAGAGGGGGAAGGGAGGATGTATACACAGGTGAAGATAAAAACCCTGGAATTTAAGTGATTACATAGAATGTGAAGTCAGCGTTAATTGAACTTTTGATTCAGATCCTGAATTTTAGTGTTGTGATAGTCGTCTCTGATCAAAGATAAGAGTAGTGAAAGTAAAGACAAGCACAGATGGTTTGGGTTAAGGTCAGATTAAACTTTCTTCCTCCAAAATACCTTCTCACACATTACATTTAGACCTGCAGTCCCACATTTTTCCTCATGCTTTCATTTGCTATATTTACTTAGACCTGGCTATTTCCTCTTGTTGGTAATTTCCTGAAGCAAGACATAGTAAACCAGTGGCTACTTCAAATAATCTCAAATTTCATCTATTTCAACAACCACAAAATGTCCAAGTAAGTTTCCTTATCTTCCAGAGCCATCATGCTTTCCTGTCTTTGTCATCTCCCCATCAACCCAAAATTTAGCAGACCACCACTTAAATTTGTGAAAGGCTCCTGGCTCTTCCCTTTTTCACCTGCATAGGGCCTGCAACATGTGAATGTGTTTACTGCATCTTCTATCTTCCCCTTACTCCCTCCATAATATTAAAATCTGATCTCTTTGTGTCCATTCACACATCCAGACCTTCAGCAGTTTCTCTCCTGACAGCCACAACTTCCTCCTCTCTCGCCTGGGTGACGTCCATGTAAAACAGAATTGGAAACATTACCTTCTTTGCCTCTTGCCCTAAATACAATCACTCTCTTCAAATACCTTCACCAAGCGCCCTTTTTTCACGGCATCAGGTTCAACCTTTCAGTCTCGATCTTCACTTAACCTAGTATAGGGAACTGGGAAAGCTGTGGATGCTATTTTCTTGTAACCCCTTCCACGCGCAGTCACGGATCTTAAACGTTTGCATTTTCATATATAGAAAGTGTGTGTGCATGTGTGTGTGTCTCTCTCTCCAACCCTAGATACACACAGCTTACACTTCTAGTCCTGGTCACATATTTCTAAACATATGTTTCCACAGTTTTAAACTAAAAGGATCAAAATACGCCTCAAGATTTCTTCTTGTTTATTATATTTAAATTATTTTTGCAATTCCTACATGAACACAGATCGCATTTTCTTCTAAACTATGCCGAAGAGAAGCTTACCCTTTTTCTGATGCGAGAAACATCTCCTGGGGAAGGTGCGTGGCACAAAGCCTTAGTCTGTTGGGAGTCTGACGTAGCTCCTCAGGGCCAGGCTGCACGCACAACCTACGGCGTGTCCCCCTAGCTGTTGTTCAGCTCCGAGATCTGGGAGAACCAAGAACTGCGTGACTTCCCAGGGGAGGCACACATACGCCTTTAAAGAGCATCTTCCATATAAAGGTTCTGGTCCATTTTTGCAACAGCAGATAGTTAGGTCAGTAGTTGAACCCCAACGTACTGGGATCTCCTTCCTCCTGCTGCTTCTCCGTTACCAAGCCTCAGGATAACTCCTGAAATAAACTGCTTTTAGGATTTCCTGCTATGCGTGAGCATCGTGTTATCTTACTTAAGGTCAGATCCAGCTTCCACTGTATTAAGAGGTGTCAATTAATCGAAATTTCTCCTCTGCTTGCCCCTCTCCATCAACTGCTTTTCCCCTCCCCTCCTTCACCCACCTCGTTTTCTTAATCAATCCCTCATGTACTTTGGTTTGTTCAGAGTGAGCCTTCCTTCCTGCCATCAAGTCAGAGAACAGACACAGGCTTCATCACACCAGGGAAAAAGGTATTATTATATAATACTACTTAGCCTTTTTAAGAGTGTTTAATGTTCAAAACTGCCCAAGCATGAACTGGTTCATATGACAGGGAGCAGGAAATGATTTATAAATGGAGAAAGGGAGGCAAAAAGGTAACAGGAGTTGTGCGAGGTCTCACAGAGAGATCACGGCAGGGTCAGAAGTCTCCTGACTTCTAACTCCAGACTTTTAACTCTTTGTTCATTTTCCAGAAAGTGCTGTGTTTCATTTCACGTGTTTTATTTTACACCCCAAATTACTAACTGATCTACGTTTGAACCCACCGTTACCTTCACTCAGCATGCAAAAAGTACTGACGTTGTGTGAGCCTGCACTTTACATCCCATGGGTAAAGGAGAAGGTGACTCCTTGCTTTGAGGGCAGACCTCTCAATGACCCTAAAGCCCAAGCTGGCATTGGTACCACCATGGTGTTTGTTCCACCAGAGCTATACTGCACATCTACACTGCGCAAAGAAGTGCTATGCTCAGACCTTCAAGCCACCTCCAGATGAGCTGTTCCACCAACCCAGCACAACACACAGCCACGCAGGGACACTAACAGGGTCTCTATGTCAGGGACAGGCACCTTAGCATGGAACCAGGGGTTTGCTACCTGGTTTTGGGCCCCAAAGCCAGTATTTCCATCCTTAGCTCCAGCAAATCCATACAAGCAGAGATAACTGTAGTGTTCATAGAATCACAGAATCATAGAATGGTTTGAGTTGGAAGGGACCTGGAAGACCATTGAGTTCCAACCCCCCTGCCCTGGGCAGGGACACCTCCCACTAAAGCAGGTTCCTCAAAGCCCCGTCCAGCCTGGCCTTGGACCCCTCTAGGGATGGGGCAGCCACAGCTTCCCTGGGCAACCTGTTCCAGTGTCTCACCACCCTCACAAGAAAGAATTTCTTTTTGGTATCTAATCTAAATCTTCCCTCTTCTAATTCAAAATATATTTTGGAGCCTGAGACATAGCGCTGTGTCCATTTACCCTCCAAATCCACAATCTGGCCTTTTACAGACAGAGCAGTATTGCAACACCTCATGAAACCTCAATTGTTCATAATTCATAATTTTATTGGTTTTTTCTTTTCTAATACTTCCTACTAATTTATACATATCAGCACACAGGGAAAATAAACTCACTTTGAAAAAATAATTTCCTATATTTACAAGCAGATACAGGTGGAATCTTCCAAAGCCTACATGCACACATATATATGTGTATATATATACTTATATAAAAAAACCCAGACTATGTAAAAACCAGCTGCCTACCCACTGCCTCTAACCAGACCTGAATCACAGTGTAAACACAGACGTGCATATCCCCTCTGCATGCAGTATGTCTGATTAAATATTTTGTTAGCCAACATGCTTTGCTGGGTTGGTAGAAGGATTTTCAGAGTGTTCATTTCTGTTTCTAAAGGTCTGCCGGATTTAGACATATCCTACATGATTCTGTTTTGTTAAGATTTCTCCAAAAGGGGCTCTGAAAACTTATCGAAGTAACTCCAGAAGAAGAGGCTAAAAATACAATTCTGTAGACTTCAGGAATAAATACTAGAAGTCACAGAATGAGTTTACATTTAGGCAGAAAAAATAACTCTTGGGGAAAATATTGCCATCAGCAATGCTCCCTCACACAGTGGCCTGTGCTTTTCATATTATTGTTTGTGTCAGTAGTCAAAGGGATCTACAGAAGCCCTCATTTATAATTGCAAATAGAAATAACAACAATTAGAGTAATAACGGACTACTGCTACCAGGCAGACATCAGGCCAATTTCACTCTTAACCTCCCAGGGCTCCCAATCTCCTTTTTTTACCTCTCCTTGCAGCTCACAAGAAAGGGGGAACCCTGCCCAATTTCAGCATGGAGGTGCTACCCTCCACTGACTTCTTTGGCTCGTGGTTTGAACACCAATAAGTAAAAGCAGAAAGCTACCCCCAGTGAAAAGCAGAAAGTCAGTAATATAAGAGCGAGATAAGCGCCGTGACTTGACACATATCCTGAGGCAGTGAATTTGAATCCCTTCCTTGATCTGAAGTCCCAGACAACTTTCAGGTTTTTGATATGCGTATGCTGCAGTAGCTTTTATTGAAACAAAGACGAGAAGGAGAACAAAGGAACAGAAGGAGGAAAGAGAGAGCATCTCATCCCAGTTGTGGCAGTCAGAAGATTTAACTTGGGTCCACAAGGCTTAATGCTAAAATTCCAATGATAACCTTGCCTCGGACTGTTTGCAGCACAGACTTTGCCTGCACACAACTGTGCCTCTCCATTGTGGTATTTTAGGATACTTTTTTCCATGTATTAGAAGAATCACAGAATTTTCATGGTTGGAAGGGACCTCTGAGATCACAGAGTCCAACCATACACACACAAAGAAAACCCCTACAATCTTGGGCACTAGAGCATGCCCCGAAGTGCCACATCTACACGTTTCCTAAATACCTCCAGGAATGGTGACTCCACCACCTCCCTGGGCAGGCTGTTCCAGTGCCTGACCACTCTCTCAGGAAAGTAATTCTTCCCAATATCTAATCTAAACGTTCCCTGCCCCAACTTCAGGCCATTTCCTCGGTCCTGTCATTATTCCCTTGGGAGAAGAGGCCAACAGCCACCTCTCTACAACCTCCTGTCAGGGAGTTGTAGAGGGCAGTGAGGTCTCCCCTCAGCCTCCTCTTCCCCAAACTAAACATGCCCAGTTCCCTCAGCCTCTCCTCGTATGACTTGTTCTCCAGACCCCTCCCCAGCTTGGTGCCTCTCCTCTGGACACACTCCAGCACCTCAATACCACTACTTCCTGTAGTGAGGGGCCCAGAACTGAGCACAGCCCTCGAGATGAGGCCTCACCAGTGCCCAGCACAGAGGCACCATCACTGCCCTACTCCTGTTGGCCATGCTGTTCCTGGTACAAGCCAGGATGCCGTTGGCCTTCTTGGCCACCTGGGCACACTGCAACAGAATACATGTCTTAACAGAGGGGTCACCTGGGACCTGGCTGATTTGCCATACGCAAATCTCCCTGCCCACTACCGCTGAAAATCCCTAGCTCTGGCTCCTCTGCACCTCCCTACCCTCAAGTGATCACAGCACCAAGCTCACTGGTGAGCCTAGTGGGGACAGCTCTGCTCAAGCCATGGAAAGCTGCGGGTATTCAGTTTGACACCGCTACAGGATCCCTGACCAAGTGCTGATTAATGTCTTCTACCCTTGTCACCTGAAGATAACAAACAACTAATTAGGAACTAGGGTTCCTAATCCCCCTGACACACTCATTCCTCTTGGAGGAAGTATTTGCGTGTCTTCTCCCAGAATTCTGTTTTCCACACTGAACCCTGCCTGGTTTTAATCACTTTTCTAATTCTTAGCTTCAAACCTGTTATTCTAGTTGTTCATGTGCTACTATTTTTTTCTGCTATATGTCCTTTTAAAGTGAATAAATCCTTTTTGCAACCAAGGACTATGGAAGACTGCAGTACAAGTGATATTCCCATTTATACAACTCAATGTATAGAATTACAGTTCTTTGGGGAATTCCAATGAGTTTAATCAAGTCTTGTGTGGATGACTCAAATCTACCACATTAGCTTGTGTAAAGATACTCACTTTTTTTCATTCCAGATGCATAATTTACTAATTTTCTATACATGAAATGTTTGAGTGTTCTCTATAGTTATAAGCCACTTAATGTCTTTCTTTTACTGAATCTCATTTTATTAATTCTAGCATATCTGCTCTTTAACTTAAAAAAATTATATGATATCTTTATTTTACTTGACAAAACTGAGGTAAACTCACTTTACCTTTTTTAAGTAAGACTTTTTTAAGAAGAGAAACAGTGGTGAGATACCTCGTAGTTATTCAAGGAAAATCGTTACCCCATTCTTTGACTTGCTGAACAGGTAGGAATGCTTTTCTAATTTAGAAGTATGTATGTGATGGTCAGAGAATGGGCAGATCACAGAATCACTGAATGATACAGGGTTGGAAGGGACCTCTGGAGATCATCTAGTCCAACCCCCTGCCAAAGCAGGTCCACCCAGAGCAGGTTGCACAGGAACGTGTCCAGGCAGGGTTTGAATGTCTCCAGAGACAGAGATCATCACATTCAGTCTCCTGAAATCACAAGTAACCATGTAACTGCCCACAAGGAAACAGAAGTCTCATTTCACGCACACTACAATTCACACAGGTGCCCCCAACACCTACAGAGCAAAACCATTCATCTGTTGGCTCCCTGCAGAAGCATGAGATCTGTGCAATGAAAGTGCATGGACAAATATAGGAAACAAAGTGTCATGTACTAATAAGAAAGGCCAAAACATCTCAGCAGCTCCTCTCCATGAGACTTGGCCATGCACCTGCCAAGCTGACCATCTCTGCCCAACGGGGCGAGTTGTGCAACCAAGGACCTGAGAGGTTTCCCAGCATCACCAGGAGTGACCTGCCCTTTCATGGAATCACAGAATTGTCAGACTTGGAAGGGACCTCTAGAGATCACCCAGTCCAACTCCCCTGCCAAAGCAGGGCTGCCCAGAGCACATCACTCAGGACGGCATCCAGGCAGGGCCTGAAGATCTCCAGAGAAGGGGACTCCACACCCTCCCTGGGCAGCCTCTTCCAGGGCTCTGCCACCCTCACCAGAAAGAAGTTCTTCCTCATATTTGAGTGGAACTTCCCATGTTCCAGCTTGTGCCCATTGCCCCTCGTCCTGTCACTGGGAACCACTGAAAAGAGTCCGGCTCCATCCTCCTTCAACCCACCCTTTAGGTACTTTTCAGCATTAATAAGTTCTCCCCTCAGCTTTCTCTTCTCCAGGCTAAAGAGTCCCAGCTCTCCAGCCTGTCCACGGCACACTGGATTCCTACCATAATCTTTGGTCATTCCTCAGAGGAGTTCAAAGAGGCTTTAAAAGTTACACTTTAAGGAGACAAACACATCTTTTTGGTTCTTGGTTAAGACCAACCAAGGTCTCTCCTACAATGTCAATACAATTTTACAACTCGACAAGCAGGAAGTGCCCAAGTTTCATTTCGGCATCCTTTGAGGGATAGCAACACCTTAAAAAAAATAATCCAGGATCATTCCATCTCTGTTAAATAATTCCTATCACAAACTATCGAGACTGATGGAAAGACAGCTTTGCTTCCTTGCCCTAGTACCTGCATCAAGAGGCCGTTTGAGGACTTCACTTTTCTAATGCTTTAAATAAATCTCTGCAGTTCCAGCCTGAAACAGGAACTGCCGCCACCTGTTTGAACGTGTACCACTTAGTTTAATAATTTTGTTTATTGTAGCTCTTGTTTTGCTTAAATCTCTTGGTATTTGTACCATTTCCTGAGAGCACTAAACCCATCATCCTTTACCACGCAACCTGTGCTGCAGCCAGTACCGAGGGCTGCTCAGTGTCTGCCTCGTGAACACTATCAGCACATCAGAGCACTTTTTTCAGCTATTGAGGGCTGAGGATGTGTTTTTTGACCTCTTGTCTCTATTTCACAGAGACATTCATGGGTACAGATCCCGCATTGTCTGCCAGGTAATATTCTGGCCTTTGATGCCAGAAGCACGTAGCAACGCTAGCAGGTAACACCAGCCCTTCACATAAATGAAAGTCCTTTGTAGTTGTACAGCAAAAAGTCACAAATCATTCTTCCCGTTGTGGACCACTGATTTTACAGCTCACAAAGCTATTACGAGCAGAGAACACCCTGAGAAAACAATCTGGGAGGTGTTTCATGGGGATTTGGTGATGACCCGTCTGATGTCCCAGATGTAGCTTGTTGCCATGAAGCCCAGGGACCAGGTGGATGAAAAATGCTTTCACAGTGTTGGATGCTAAAATCAAAACCAATAACCAAACCTCATTTTGGAGAGGCTATAGCCTGCATGCTGCACAGTACACACTCATCACTGCCTGAGAGCAGTTAGATAAAAAAACTAGCAAGGGAAGAAGTTATTTTATTTTTGCCTAGCTTGTTGCCTTTATTGTTGCCTCCATCTCCAAAGCACGCAATGGTAGCCATGCCCAAAGACAAGCTCTGTTACCAGGTTGACCACGGATGCATTGATAAACTCAAGAAAAGCAGCACATTTTGTTCTCACAAAATAACCTCAACAAAATTTTTTTTGTTGTTTTTTTTTTTTTTTCCCCAGTCCCAGTGTTTAAACCCAGTTGCCATTTGGGAAATTAAATTCAATACCCATGATGTGATTTTTGAAAGAGTAGCTTTTCAGCAAAAGGGAGCTGAAGTATATCCAGTATTTCTGAAAAATCAGATTATTTCATTTGAGTGTCTGTCTGACATAAGCCTAACTTCATACACCTGTTGGGAAAGCCTTGGGCTTCAATTAACAGCAGGCAAAGAATGCATAATCAATATAACAAGAAACCAGGAAATGAATATGTTAAAGTTCCTACTGCAGTTTTAACTTCGTCCCAGCACACAGGTCTTTTGTTGGCTTTCTCCATAGAGGTGAATTTCCTGTTTTTCCTGGTTAAATGTATATACCAGAAATTACTCACTAAATGTCAGGAAATGCAGTTTGACTGAGTTAACCGTGTTGCTGGAAAAATCTGGATGGAGAAAATTATTTGGTGTCACTTATTTAATAAGATATCACCTCCCTTCTCTCTTTATGAATTGTTCACGAACAGACTTGTATTTTTACTAAGGATTTTTCCGCTTGTTCAAAAGCAGCAAGTAAATGACATAAGTGATCATATTCACTGAGAAAGTGACATCATTCAGAAGATATTCTTGACTCTAGCTTCAGATAGTTACTATTCTCTACCCAGTCCCCGAGCAGAAGTCCAACACAGTGCTCCTCCATGAGTTAAGTCCTGCTTATACCTTCAAAATACACAATTTAAATGTGCAATACTCGATTTTAATCTCTGTAAGACTGGACACAGAATTCACAAGCTTCTGAATACGTTCATTTTAGAGCCAGTGTAAACCTTAGCAATGGCTACCAAGGACGTCAAGTGCGAATGTTCAGATTACTGTAATATTCACATGTATTTTTGCAAACAGACACGAAAGTGGAATTTACTAGGTAGCAAATTTAAAACCCAAACCCAAGGTCCCCTGTTTGAGTCACAATCCTGTATCACTAGTAAGAACCTCCCTTTTGTATTTCCTTACCTGTGAATTATTTGGGCCATCTTATCTTTGAGGTAAGCAGGGATGTTTGCATATCCCAAAAGGTGGTTTGGGATAGCATTAAATCTCCAAACACCCTTCTGGAAGTCGAGCAGTTGCACATTGCTGGTCTGAGGTACTGGAGGGGTTTCATTATAGAATCATAGAATTGTCTGGGTTGGAAGGGACCTTTAAGATCATCGAGTCCAACCATCAACCTAACCCTGATAAAAACCATCACTAAACCATGTCTCGAAGCTCTATGTCTACCCAGTTTTTAAATACCTGCAGGGATGGTGCCTCAATCACTGCCCTGGGCAGCCCATTCCAAGGCTTAATAACCCTTTTCCATGTAAAATTTTTTTCTAATATCCAATCTGAACCTCCCCTGGCGCAACTTGAGGCTATTTCATCCATAGTAAAACTAACTGAAGGTGAAGTGCACAGAATGCTACTTAAAAAACTAGGAGTTTTTTTTTTTTTTTTTAATAAAGAACAATTGTGCAACCAGTGAGCAATAAACTCAGGCAAAATTTGGTTTATGGGAAATATATTACTAAATATCCCACAAATACAATTTCTGCATATGGGAATATATCCAGAGATGGAAAAAAACCAAAACCCAGATTGCAAAAATGGGTATGTCGTCAGAGATACTATGCTATACGAACTGTTTATTGGAACTGTGTCCCATGTCAATACTGAGGAAAATAAAGACTGGAAAATAACTTTTGAATTGAATAGAGACCCTGTCACAGTTAAATTTGATACTTGGAGCCCAAGCCAACATACTGCCAGGACAAAAAAAAAAAAAAAAAAAAAAAAAAAAAAAAAAAAAAAAAAAAAAAAAAAAAAAAAAAAAAAAAAAAAAAAGTAGTATACAAGAAAATCAGGAATAAATCCAAGATGGAAAAAGTAAAAGTTAAATTAGCATCATACGGCAGAGAGAAATATCAATAATTAGGCAAATACATAATAACCCTATGAAGTCAATTACTTTTATGACAGTGGGACTGGAAACACAGGCAGTTTTAGGGCAGAACATTTGCAAAGAATTAAGACCGGTTAGAACATACAATGGGTGCTGTGTATGATCTAAACAGACAATAAGAAACCAGAAGAATTCAAAGATATATTTGATACAGCAGGATACAATAAAAAAAAATATTTTTTTTTCAACCTGAGGTAACCCTTTCCTCCCCAGTCATTGCTGCACCCAAATAGTTTCCACTCAGCCTCTGCAGGTACTAACATACACAAAAACTGAAGAGAAAAATCTACGTCTACCACATGAAAGCAGTCAAAAGAAAGCAAATGCTATTATTGTTACGAGTCCTGCATTTTCCTGATTTTTCTTCCAAACTGAGCAATTTGCAAAAAAAAAAAAAAAAAAAAAACCACCATTAAATAAAATTTCATTTCACAGACAGTTGGACAGGCAAGGAGAAGTGACGGGACTGAGTGCTGTTCAGCAACCCCATGACGGAGCTGGCACCGAAGCGCAGCCCGTCCTGGATGCTGGCGTAGTGCTGGGTTCACTGAGCAGCAATAGAAACTGGGTGCTATCCTAAAGAAAGCAACTGCTTTCTTGAGTCACACAAACGCCACCACAAACACTGGAGTTCACACAAACGCCTACATATTTGGTAGATGCTGTAACCGCCACCACAACTCCGAAAGCAGACGGGTATTGTTGTTGTATCTCCCTGTTTCTCATGTTATTTCGATTAAGCCCGTGTAACTATTTTCTTACTACTAACAAGATAAGCTACCCATCAACATTGGAATAGATTTTTTTTTATTGGAATAAATATTTTAGGCGCTCATCATGACTATAGCACATTCCACTAGAAGGATCCTGGAGTGCTTGTGCAATTATTTACAAGAGCTGCTCCAAGGCCTGTGAAACTCACAAGTATCTTTACATTAACTTCATGAAGGTCTGGCTTAAACCAGATTTACTTATCCTCATCTTTTAGGTGTAGCAGTTTCCAAATTACTGGTACAAAAATAGAGGCACACATAGGTTAAGGCCAGATCCATGGATGACATTAAGCACTCACACTGATTTTACGTGCACAGAGACAGTAGGTTGAGTCTCCAAGCCCATGTGTAGACCACAGATTTCCCAATCCCATCAAGATGATGATTTCCGCCAGCAGAGCTTTCTTAGGTGCCTGCTATCTCCACACACATCTGGGGCTAACTCCAGAGTGCTGGGCCTCCCACCCCCATCAGCATCCTTCTCCTAGGAACTGCTCCGCTGATTTCTCACATAAAGCTTCATCCCACAGATGCAATCAGAGCCAACCTGTAGCACTTCTAACAGTTAAAGCACAGCCAAAGGCAGCACCTACCTTTTATACGCCAGTCTAACAGTCAGAATAGGAAAGCAGGTTTAGAGCGCAAGACCCAAACCCAATGCCTTCCTTAGCAATTTCACTATGATAGATCAGTCTCCCACCTCCCCAGAGACGTGTCCTACCCACTAAGCTTTCAAGTCACACTCACTCTCCTTCCCTGTGGGTCTGAATCCTGTCCTGCCCAGCTGGATATCTGCCAGGAGGGCCGGAGAGTACCCTTGCGGGAATAGCTGATAGCCAGGCAGATGGACCGCCTCCTGGAAAGTGGAAGATGTTCATGGTAGGAGGCTTTTGGTAGGAGACTCAACCACTAGAGTCTACGTGAAGGAAAGTGGAAGATATTCATGGTGGGAAGCTTTTAGTAAGAGACCCGACCACCAGTGGTCTGCATGAAGGGGTAAAATTGTGGGACCAGCTGAAGTTCCTGCTCTATTTAAAACAAACATGAAAGAAGGAGGAGAGGACAGGAGGAGAGAAGGAGGAAAGAGGAAAGTGCATTTGCCTCCATTATTTTGGGAAGGAACAATGCAGATGCTTAACTCTAGAAAAGGCTGCAGGGCTGTAAATCCCAATCTGACATAGGTCCTTCCATATCAGCCTATGCTTGATGCACAGAAAAGGAGAAAGCTTAAAGACACCTCACTTCCCTTTGGCATCTGTTGCCCAGGATGCTGGTATTAGAATTATATACCACAGTTCCAGATTCTCTCCCAGCCTCCAAAAACTTCAGGAACAAGGGGTCAAGCAAATAAATACTGGGGTGTAAATCCTAAAAACCACCAGCGGCTTTCTGACAAAAGAGCCCAGAGCATAACCCCTGATGCACTCCCATTTAGCCTTATATCCTAATCAGTAGACAATCAGTCCTCTAAACACAGTTAGTGTGTATTCAATACTGAATTGTCACCAAGTAATAGCATTACAAAGGAAATACAGGGCTTATTTGTGTGCTTTCACTTTATTGCTACCTAAATTCCTGGCTGACGTAATACACCGGAAACACCTCCTTGCAAGATGACAAGATCTCCTCCAAAGTGACATCCAACCCAAGGAAACCTTAGGAGAAATTAAAATTTTGTTTGGCAAAGTGATCTGACTTCTTCGCTATTTGGGTTGCAGTTCATCTTTAGAGAAGTATAAAAATTTCTTAGCTTTTGACAGCTTCATTTCTTAAGTCGGTAAGAAACAAGGCTCACTCAAGCACAGAACAATTCTTCATCAGTAGCCAGAACAGATACTTCACACCCCTCCGTGTTTAATTTTATTCAGTGCTTTGGTACAAAGGACAGACAAGCTTTAAAATGCTAAAATTAAAAAAAAAACAAACCACACATCAAACCACACCAAAGAAAAAAAAAATCTAAACCAACAAATCAAACCATCTAAGTCAATATATTTTGCTGAATTAGGAGCTTGCAATGCATTTCTGTTCAGGGTCTCTGTTAACTTAGCTTTGAAATTTATTTATTTATTTATTTTTAGAGAGGTAAGACCAAATTCCCTGATAGGGAAGGTCTGGTTTGAGTTATTTTATTTAACTTAAATGCTCCTTTCACAAGGCCACATATCCCCACAGTTAACTTTTCTACACAAAAATATGTCTAGTTCCACACGTCTAAAATGAACCTTCCTCCAAGGTTCAGTTCAAGAGTCCCAGGATGCTCACAGTTTAAGAATTAACTTGTAGCCTTGATACAACTGTGTGATCACCTGGTTAGTTCTACAAAAATCCCTATCTCGGGGCCACTTAAACTAGGGGATCCTAGTGTGTCTTGATGCACATCAAGAGTAACTCCATCAACTTCAGTGAGGAAACATTTCTGTAAAAGTCAAATATGTACCTGAAAAGTTACACATAAAAGCTTTTCTACAGAGAGATAAATATGCCTGAAAAATTAACTTTTTGGAGATTACCCTTGGAGTGCTACACATACTTATATACTCAAAGGATAAATATGAATGCAGCTGCTGCATGTATGAGTAACACCACAAAGCTGATGGTGTCAGCAAAGCTCAGGTTATTGATTTGGTCTCTTTTCACTCTCTTCATAGAGAAAACCAGAGGGAAGTTCTCCATTACAAGTTCCGTTCCAGGCAATTATTGGTCTGATCAATTAAACAAAGTCATTGTGCCGTTTCTGAAAATGGCAAATAAAGACAGGACTGGAATGGAAGAAGGCTTAGCTGGAGGAGGGAATGAGTATTTTAAATCACTTTACTCATCAGAGTAGAAGCGTAAATTCACAATATAGGGCAGAACTTGTCATGTCCTGTACATTGACTAAAGCCATAGAAAAGAATTGCTACAGACTTTGAGGAATTTTTTTTCCACAGTTTCTGGAAGGAAACTTTTTTTTTTTTTTCTGGAATACTGTCACGCTTTTCTTTCCCTTCTGCATCAAAAAGAAAAGGAAAGAAAAATGTTGAAATTGTTTTATTAAAAAATGGAAAAATCTGGGAGAGAAATTATAGAACTAATTGTAGGGAGCATTTCTAATGTATTTTTTTTATAGAAAGACTATTTCTTTCTATATTAGCTTTCTTTAGGTTGGGGCCTCAATCCCTGAATAACTGTCAGTCCAATACAAGCATCTGTTCCTAAATCCAGGCAAATTGGGGTTGCCTGGTATTAGCTTCGGCAGACCCAGGAGTTAGGATCCTTGGTTCGTACCCCCTGACTACCCACTTATTTGCACTGGGCAGATCTCAGTCTTTCTGTACCATCATCTATTCCCAATAAGGAAGTGGAAGCTTAATTAGGCACTGGAAAGTTATTTTAGTATCCCAAGTGGATGCTGTCATAGAAGGAAAACGTAACTTTCCATTGAGAGAATGCAAGAGAACTCGTGCCAGCTTGTTTCACTCCTTTCCAAGAGGCAGCTGTAGTCCCGCTAACTGGCTGTCGGAGTGGAGGGCTTTGATTTTGGAAAGGGCACCAGCAGGACAGCTGCAGTCTGCACGGAAAACTAAAGGATGGTAACTTGGACCTAGCTGGTGGTCATGTTTTCTTTGATTCTGGGAGATTTCATCTGCTGCCATCTCACACAGCCCCATGCAAAGACAAAGGCTTTTCATCATCTGAACGTTGGTCCCTCCAGGAAGAAATTAAATTACCTGCCACAAAAAGGGACAGCTTGGAACTGAGGCTGTTTCTGTACTTTTCAGGACTGCTGAATATGTGATTTGAAGTGCATGAACAGCAGTTAACTTGGTGGCTGGGTTCCCTGCATCCCTACCCGGCCACATGCAGACTGGTTCCTGTGCAGCACTCTTCCACCAGCACGCAGCTGGCACTGGAGGCAAGACCATCACCCAGTGGGAGCCATAGCTGGCCTCTCCTTGCCCCCAGAACTTTCTGCAGGGATAACAAGGGAAAAACACCTCTAAGCACTGTGAACTGTGCTCACCAGCAAGCCAGAGGAACAGGTTGTGCTCCCAACTTCCACCTTAAGCTGAAGAAGAGAAGGGCAACGACGGCCCATCTGCCTCTCTCTCTTCGGGACTGGGGAAACAATGGGAAAAGCAGTCTGACGCCTTTTCTCCCAGCATGAGGGAAAAAGGTCCAACGTGCCTTGAGGAGTCTCCAGCTCCACAAAGGGGAGCAGAGTGGTGTGAAAGAGCAGCTGTGGGTGACCGAGAGGAGGCAGCAAGGGTAAGAGCTGTTCCAGTGGGACTGCCCAGGCTCTCAGGGAGAGCTCTCCGGGCCTAACCTCTTTTTCCCCTACAAACAACAAAAATAATTACACAACTGACAGTATCCCCCTCTCACAAGTTTTGAATCAAAATAAACCAAACTCCAGAGCTGCTTTTCAGCTGCTTCTGTTCTCCCGGTGCCAAACTCTCAGACAGATTTAATTTCCATTCTCTGCTGCAGAATGAACCATTCAAGGTAATTAGCTATTCTTTTTCCTTTCCTCCCCAAAACATGGAAACTCACGTAAGAGGGAAGGGCAGGGAGAACTCCGTGAGTTTTGCTGCTGGTCACGTAGTTAATTTTGCTGATTGAGTCACAGCTCTCTTTTCTTCCTGATGATGTTTGTGATTGGGCACATAAAGGCAACAGGCCCCCCATAATGCCCAGGCCCAGAGCCCTGGCCTTTATCATTTGCCACCAAAATATGAGGGTTCCGGGTCCCTTCCAGAACCGGCACTTTCACACCTCATCAAACCTCTAGCCCTAAAACAAAAACCCGATAAAACAAAGCTATTTTTGAAAAAGGTTTAGGTAACTTTGTCATACTTTCCCTTCCCAGTGGTACCTTATATCGCTGCAACATCAAACAAATTCCTGGATAAATAATAAAGGCAATAAAGGCAACTGCAGAGAAACCACTGAATGGCGTACGATCTAAGGAACTGCTGGATGAAATCACTCCTGACTAGGAAAAATACATGGACATTTGCTCAATATTCTTGGACTACTCAATAGTAGTGATTCCCAAAGACTGCTCCCACTTATGCTGAGAAGATTTTCCACCCTACAGCTAAGAAATCCAGCTACCTGACAAAAAGGGAGCAGAAAAACTTCCCTTCTAGTACCGGATCAAGCACAGAAAGCGTTTGTGGTCTCACGCGCCTCCTTTCAAGCCATTTGCCTCTCCCCTACTCTGTCTCTCGAGCTGCAAACCTGGGTATCTTCTCAGTTCCCATCCTGATTCCTCTTACTTGCACTGAACTCTTCAAGGTCTTCCACATTAGAAATATCTGCATGTTTAACTTGGATGTGTCCTCATTTATCTAAAAGAATTACGGAGAGCTTGAGGCTTGTGAGCATTGTGAACTGAAGAGATGGAAATGCTAAGCAAGTTGTCTTTCCCAAGTTTTAGTCACTCATTTGTATGAAACAAAGTCTAGAAAACACATTCTTTCCCTCTCTGCCCCACAGTTTTTATTACCTTTACTCTTGTGGTTCACTGTTTCCTTAGGAGTTTTGTGGTCCAAATAAGACTCACAGTTTCAGCGTAAAGAACAGAAAACAAACCTCCGAACTCACAACCCTTCTTTCCTTTAAGAGGACAAAACCTGGTGACTCTTATAAGCCACTTCAAATCTCTCCCCCTTATTTGCAAATTTCATTTGTTTCGCCTGTCGTCCATATGTTTCTGTGCTCCATCCATGTTACTCAGTGCAGCAGAGAAAAAGTATTAACAAGCTACTATTCATTTACACTGATTAAGTAATCCATATCTCTACACAATAAGCAAGCTGCCATTTCAGCCTGTGTTCCTAGTCACTCAGAGTAGTCAGTCAATGCAAATGATCTGTTTTGCCCTCTCTGCCTTTTCTGGTCACTGAGAAGACCGAGTGTGACCCCCAATGGAGGTGGCTCTCCGTCAAAAGACAAATGATTGAATTGGTCGTTTCCTGTTTCTAAGTTTACACTGTGGGGACTTTCTCCTTGGAATTTTATTAAGCTCTCAAAGGAGCTCTTGGACCATGTCAAATATGAAAATATAATGTTAGATTTGGAAGATAACAGAAGAGTCATAAGAAAAGGTAGGTTTAGTAGCCTCCAATGACTGTTGGTGGCAAGGTCCCCATGTATCAGAGATGCTATGGGGCAGCAGAGAGCAGACCTCTCCTGCTTTCAGAAGAACAAAGCGATCTTGTCTGTTCAATGGTGTTCTGCTCTATAATGTGATTTATATTTAAAATGCCCAGGAAAGAGAAGATACTGTGTAACACCCAACGCAATAAATTCCACAAGATAAAGGCCAACAGGATGACATGGGAGTTACTCACTCCGTGCTGTTAGCAAAGGCAGAATCATACATTGCTTTCTGTGTCTAAGCAGGGTGCTTAATAGATTGCTCTTTTTCCCCATAAAAACATTCAGTCCTGTAACAGAACTCCATTTTCCACAGCACACCACTCTCCTGTCTGGTTGAACTGGTGCCACTCATGATACAAGGAGCCGTTTAGAAGGGGAGTGCCACTTACAGAGAGGAAATACAGAGAGGATGCTGCAGTCCCTGGACTTCATGCCACCGTTTATAGAAAGGCTCTCCTCACCCTTTCTGCTACTGCCCACAGGGAAGGGGGAGGGGAACGCTTCAAATGCTCTGAATCTTCAAGTTCACCTGAGTCACCTTCAAGAATATAAGAGTCAGGTGTGGTTTTTTCTCAAAATGAGCTTGGAGACTCCCACAAGTTTCTGAGCTAAGGCCCCCTAGATCCCACCCAGCTTGACAAAACTCTAAGAGCCAGCGTGTCTTGCAGACCAAGCAGAGAGGTACGGCATGGTGGATGCCCTCTTAATTATTTTTACAAGTCTACTAGACCAGGAACTCATAAAGGGACCCATTTTTACACACTGTGCCTGTGTCTCCCTCTAGAAGCTATGCAACTCCAGAACAAGCTTTGTTGTGCCTACCCAACGTTCAAGTTATATATTTCGGCACGGGAGCTTGCACACAAAAAAGCCTGGAATTCTAGCAAATCTCTTCCACTAGACCTCTTCTGATTTGCTGCATCAGGCTGCCAAGTATGTGGGCTCAGAACTGAAGCTAGAAGGAAAAGAAGGGACACCATATGTCATCACTCGAAAAATCATGCTATTCTTACCATTCAGCCTCTTGGGAGCTCCTACTTTTAAAGCAGCATTTTCAAGAAGAGCTGCAAGCACATTTGAGGGTAGAAGCCCAGTGACAGCTGATGAAACTGGTTAATTAGACATCTACATAAGTGTAGTTGTGGATGCAGGAACTGCACCCCATGCTCAGTCCCACTTGAAACAAGGCTAAATATGGGAAGCAGAACGGATCAGAAAGCCCATTGAAGCGTTACCGCCTTTGCTAAAAGAAAACATGGATTCTGCCAAATGCGCTTTCCATGAGAAAGTTTTGATTTTCTCAGAAGTTTTTGATTTCCCGACACAAAAAGTAAAATTTTTAGCTCCAGGATAAGCTAACACAAATCACGAAAAGCGGTTGTAACAAAAAAATCACAGTGTCTCTTTTCAGCCTCATTTTCCAGTCATCTTCTCAGTCCTATTGTCTCACGGGAGCAGTAACTCAAGTGCTGTGAGCCCCCCTTCTCCTTCCTCTTTGGCTCTTGGGCTTGAGCACATTTTCCACAGTGCACCACAGTATTCTTTTTATTTGGACTCCCGCAGCTCATGATGGAAAGAGTCATCTGAATGGGGAGCGCCAGCCCTGGAGGAGAGCAGATCACGAGAACCGCAGCTTCCATGAGTCACCACGGTAGATGCATGGGATACAGAAGATGAGGCCAGCAACTTTCAACATTTCCCACTTAAAAATTGCTTGTTGTCCTTGAACAGGAAGAGAACTCCAGAACTTCTTTTTTGTCATACAAATTCCTATTCTTAACTGTCTCTAATCATATTAAAAAATAGGCGGATTGCATGGCCTGTTTCCTGGCCTCTTTGAAGCCTCTGATTCCTCAGCCTGACTCCATCAGCCCCATACCATATGTATCTGTGACAAAATTACTGCTTTCTTTGTTTAATGATATACTAGCAGAGTAGCATCTGGCAATGCGGTTTGGGTTTTTTGTTTTGTTTTGTTTTGACTGGAAAGAAACCTCCCAAATACACCAGGCAAATCCAAAAAGACATGAAATCAGCACTTTTTCAACTCACGCACAGAAGAGGAGGGAGGATTTCCTGACTCATCAAGTGAGGACACGGGCATCTGTACGCCAGCAGGCAGGTGGTTGTCACACAGTGACTCCACAGTAAGAGGGAACGGGCTCCCCTCCGGCACCACACAGCCCCGCCACGCACGCTGGGGAAAAGGTCTTGGGTAAAGCCACTCAAAATGAGATCCATCCACATTTTTGGGTCAGTTTGGCAGGAGACAGGGCTCCAGGCCTTCTGTCACGCACAGTGCTTTTTCCTGCACTTAGGAGAAAGCTCACCGACTCCCCGTGTGTGCAGGATACGTCCCCTCCTCCTTTTTATCATTCCTTGTTGCGAATGCCCTGTCAGTGAAATGTGCATTTCAACAGCGACTCTCTCATAGCTCTCCTTATCTTTAATTTCCTTCCACTATAGTCTATTTTATGGTGCCTTTCCTTTGCTGGCAATTTTTTTTTTTTTTTTCCCCTTCTCATTTCAGCTGCAATGGCCAGATCAGGATCAAAACTTCTCACAAGTTTAAGGGAGAGGCTGGAGGCAGAAAATGTCACACAGGTCAAAACAGTGATGCAGGTCAGGGCAATAAATATGTTTGCCTTTCATGTTTAGTTTAGCCAGACCCCTTTTCAGCCTTGTGCTCCATGACAAAAATCACTTTATTTTCTTAATTATCCATTTTCATTCCACCGTACTAGCAAAAGGCTTAATGCAAAATGCAATAGATCGGAGTCTTCCCTTCAGATTAAGCATTAAGAGCATAAGCAGTAGCAAGCATACATTTCACCACTGATTTTCTTAGAAAGTGGCTGTTGAGGAGGAAGGAAAAGCCTCATCCCTGGATAAAAATGTCACCTTGCAGGCCAGGGCAGGAGCTGTCTCCCTCTCCTGCTTGGGTGCTGCCCTCTCTCCTGGGTGGCCACCAGTAGTGGAGGGGCCAAGCAATGAATTTTCTGTTTCTAGATGGTTCCCCTCATGCCCTCCAGCAGAGGCACAGTAGTGAGGAGGATGAAGGGGCAGGAGGAAGAGGAAGGGCAGGACTGCCATGGCCAGAGAGAGCCTGGGCTGTGTTACAGGGATGGTGGCATTACGGCTTGGCAGCAGGGCAACAGAGCGGTGAAACATTTGAGGGGGGAAAGATGCTGAAAACCTCTTTGTCCTCAGTCTGACTGCTGCATGAGGCATCCCTGGCCAATGTCTCTGGAGCACATTTTTTCACTTCATAGGAAATTAAAAAAAAAAAAAGTTTTTTAAAAAAAGTTTTCAGGCCAATTGGACCAAAGTCAAATTTCTAAAAAAAAAAAAAAAAAAAAAAAGAAAAATCCTCACAAACTGGAAATCCTGCTTTTCAGCCAGCTCTGAAAAACCCTAATCAAATAGTTTGAACAACCCATCAACTGTAGGTTATTTACTCCAGCAGTACACACACTTTTCCTATTGGAAACACTTACAAACAGCAAGCACATTCACAGAAACTGGGACCGGTTCACGCATGATTGAGTTAAAAAAAAAAAAAAGTGGGATGAGAGGGGAGTCACTGGGTGGGAATACTCAAGGCAAATTCATCTGTGAAAAGCCTGACGATCTCCCCTGTAACTGAAAAAAAATTTTCTTATGAACGTCTGCACATAGGAGGTTCGTCATGCAAAGCTTCACTTTTTACTGCTCATGGCAGGTTAGCCTGAGAAGGCAACGTGGCTCCTATTTCAGGCCGTAGGGAGGGTCGCCTTGTAATAGCACAGAGTGTAATGGGTTTCATTGCGCCTGGGAACCCAAGAATTTGACCTTTGAACAAAATAACATGAAGCAAAAAGAACAAAAAAAAAATGCGTTCTGATCGGTTAGGTTGAGCTAAGAGTACAGGTGGCGAGGGAGCGCTTTGAATGTTGTCTGTGTGGCCTCACTGCAGCTCCACAAGGATCAGGCCTTCCCCCCCTTCGAAGAAAACGTGCCAGCGTTTCAAATTTAGGGAGGGAAAGGGGAAAATCTGTTAAGGGTAGTGCCCCATCAAACTGGGATGTCTGAGGAGCCGTCTGAAGATCACAAGGGGGGAAAAAAGAAAAAAGTTAGATTGATTTGTATTTTTTCTGGGGTTGTGGCTGTCTTTAGGATGCCCCTGGGTCATATTTTCAAACTTCTTCACAGCCCGAGGAGTAGAAACTTACTTCCATAAAAATGAAAACTGAGATTCTCACCTAATTAAATGTCTCCAGGAATGGGAAGTTATAGGAAAAAAAACCACCAAGTATCACGAGACTTGTGATAAAAATCACAGGATTTGGCAACGCTGAATTAATCACGGGTTAGGAAGTGATAGCACTTGTTCTAGCTGAATAGCAAAAAACAAACAGGCATAAACCTTATTCAAAACTATTTTGCAGGCATGACTGCCAAACTGCAGTTGGCTGTGAGTAATACTATTCATTATTTCAGAATATTCATATAGCCAGTAGGTATTTCTGGAAATCCTTGAGAATCCTACATTCTCCATAATGCCAGAATGATTAATTTGTATTGAAAGTTTGTTACTTGCCAATTATCCATCTACTGTTTAAAAAAATCTGAGTCACACGATCAGCAGCCAGAAACAATACTGTGCTGTAAGTTTAGACATCCAAGATGCATTAACGAATATTCAAAGGAGAAAGTTTGCAATCAAACCGCAGGCTGAAAGTTATGCAACGAAACTATTTAGCTGAGAAGTGACAATAATTAATACCTTCTCAAAAAACCAGACTGATTACAAGAGGGTATGCATCAAAGAAAGGCAATTACATTCAGAACAAATATTATTTAAAATTAATATTTGGGTGACCACAAGATACTAGTTCTAACTACAAACAGATAAACGGGGATGCTCTTCCAGCCAGAATATACAAAGATCTCTAGTTTCCATTGCAGATTTAAGACCATCAGTTTGGGTTTGCTTATACAAATGGATGAGGCAGATGTACTTTGGTCTGGTTTTGTCCGTCGGTGCAAACTTCCCAGTAGAGCTAGATTTGCAGTTCAGCGTAAATCTGAAGCAAACAGCACACCGTATGATTTATATACAGGTTATCGTTCAGCCCAAAGCCTGGCATTTCATTGATATGCCTGTTATTTAGATGTATTCAGAAGCCTTCCAACGCATATGGGTTTTTTCCCCTTGCAGTGACTGTATTCTCAAAAGAGATGCAAGAGCCAGATCTTTCCTATTCCCCAAGGTTAAAGGAAAAAGTGAGATGTCCTTTGGTTTTTCAACTCCTTACCCATATAGAATAATTCATCTGCTGATATTCATAAGGTGACTTCCACCAGCAAATGTAAAGATGTCAGGAGGAGAATTTTTAAGCACATATGTAATTGTTTATGATTGGTATCTGCTTTTATTTAGCATACTTGCTAGCGCTCTCTTTCTGCTGCTAGTCTGTAAGAATCTTTCTTGACCAAGAAATCTGCTCTTTAGGGAACCATATTTCATGTTCTTTCACTCTTTGCAAGCTCTGCCATAATAGAATCAATGTATCAAATCAATCCTGCAAAGCAGCCGAACAGTCGGACGGTAAAGGTAGGAGAAGTGAGACTTTTTCTAACAGAAATTTTGGCAGGAAAGGATTAATGCCTGCTTGCCCGTTTCCTATGTTTCTCCTTCCTTCCACACACAGTGTGGGAGAAGCAAGAAACAGAGAAAGCGTCTTGTTTGATCCCTGATAGCGTTGGTTTTTTTTTTATTATTTTAAATCAGAAAGTCTTGATGAGAAAACCCTTTGGAGATTTTTGAAACCACGAAGTCCCCTCCATCAATAATTTCTTTAAACACATTTGTTGCAGCTCTGTAAGGCCTTGCATTCCTTTGCACCGCAGGGGTGCGCAGGAAAAAAACAACCTGTCATCCCACCCCAAGTTTGCTTGCACTGATCTGCAGGAAGGGGGGCTCTCCCTATTGTGAGTCGTCCCCCCCCCAAAAAAAAAAAAAAACCCAGCCCTGGACGCAATGAACTGTTCCCTGATCCCGCTCTCTGCCTGACACTTGTCAGCATCGTGCCTCCCGCAACCTGCAAGCGGCGTTGACCATCCAATTTAAGGATATTTGGGGGAAACGATACAGGGTAAAGATCGGAAAGGAACGATAAAGTCAATTCCTTGCCCTGCAGCTGGAGCTGCGCAGGCAGAGCCTCTCTCTGTTGTGCTGTCAGCACCCTCTAGGGGCTCAGGCGCCTCACAGCCTGATAAATTTTTTAAAAAAAATAAATAAATAAACCCCTCAATCTCAAGTGCAAAAGGGTAGCTTGCACGCCTGGTGCAGCTGTGCGACTGTCCCAGAGCTGCCCGCTTGAGTTATGGCTCATAATTCTCATGGAAAGTTCTCACAGTTCGTGACCCAGGAGATCCCAAACATATGATTTAATCGGGCATTAGTCAACGTCGAATTTTCCCTTTCCCAATGCGTCTTCTGATCTACACCACATTGCCAGCACCTCCCTGCAGCGCAAGGGAGGCACAAGGCACCTTAATGCAGGGTGGGGAAGGGAAGAGAGGAAACGGTGCTTGGACTAGAAGAAGCTGCAAAACTGGGCAGATGTGGCCTTCGATGATCCTACAAGCTTGTTCTCAGCCTGTCGCTTCTAAATGACTATATTTATGGACAATGACAAAGGTCTAAACCACCTTCCAGTCAATGCACTTGACCAAACTGGCACTGCCTTCAAACTCTATCCTTCTCTTCGTAACCGCAACAGAACAAACTTATTTACAGTGATCTTCACTGAAGAGCTTTCACTTTGCACACACCTTCCAATACAGCTTAAATCTTACCCTTCAGGCTGTTGGATCCAGAGCTCCTAAATCTCCACAAAAGGGTTGGATAAAGCCATGACTTATGGAAATGAAGATGAGATACTCTACTGGCTTTGGGGAAGGCACGCTACCCTGATGGGTTTATGGACACTGGTTACCCAATACCACTGTACTCCCTCTTCTTCATGGTAAAAATTGTTTGAATGATGCTTTTATTTGGAAAACAATTGCTCTTCTAAATTAATCACTGTTTGAATATTCATTGGTTATTATTCTCTTCACCAAAAAAATTCAGGCAACCAATCAAGGACTGGAAGCAAAACAATGTGCCAGGCATTTCTGGTTTTTTGAAGAGTAAAAGAGTGTAGCTGTGTATTGATTCATTCCTGCTAAGAACAAGACTTTATGCAATTTAGGCCGCAAACCACTCATCACAAACACCAAACAACTAACAGATGGAGCGGGTAGTCTGCAAACAAAGCAGAGGTTGAAATCACATTCCCCCAAAACGGTCTGGCAAAAATCTGTTGGAAACAGGATGTCTTTCTGCGTGATTTGCAAAGAAAAGAGAGGCCTGAATTAGGGAACAAATGTTGTAACACCCTAACGAGATCTACATACTAGATAGTGTGGTTCTTGCTTTCCTTCAAGTTGCAAGACTGGATAAGCAATCCCAATTTTAGGCTCAGGCAGGAGATGGTACTCTGAAGAGAAGCCTTTCTCTTCTTTGTCCCCACAGCTGCTCCACAGAGACGTAAGAAAAGGCAACAGGAAAACTCTGCCAAATAGTAACTTGTACCTTTTACAATCTTGATACCTAGTTGGGCAAATCTTGTCTTGTGAGCAGCCTCAAGTTAGTTCAACACCACGCGAGTGCCCAGTCTTCCTCCTTTTTCATTTCTTCACTCCAGAAGATGAGCTTATGATTAGTCAGAATAACTTTAGTACCAATCAGATAGCTCAGTTCAGGTCTTCATACAATAGTACTTTGTCCCTTGGCCAACCACCCACCCAGACACAAAACTGGGAGAGATACTGCCAGCAAAGAAGAAATGATGGACTTTGGGGTCCTATTCCAAATGTATACAAGAAACCGTAACCCACCAACAGAAACAGAGAAGAATTCACTCCGCAACTTCTCCTATCTTTGCAAAATCCTTAGTGCAAGAGAAATCTACTAGAGGATTGTTGTAGGGCAGAGTCACAGAACCACAGAACAATACGGGGTTGGAAGGGACCTCTGGAGATCATCTAGTCCAACCCCCTGCCAAAGCAGGTCCACCCAGAGCAGGTTGCACAGGAACGTGTCCAGGCCAGTTTGGAATGTCTCCAGAGAAGGAGACTCCACCACCTCTCTGGGCAGCCTCTTCCAGGGCTTTGCCACCCTCACAGGAAAGAAGTTCCTCCTCATGTTTAGATGGAACTCGTTATGTTCAAGTTTGTGCCCATTACCTCTTGGTCCTTCTTCTTGAAGACCCTATAATGATTAAAAAACAACTCATAGTGTAGAAAAAATATGTAGATGAAGAATGATGCTGCTGCCTTGTAGATCTGTATCACGTAAGCAACATGCCTGTCTACGCTCTGCGGAAGCATGCACTGGTTCTATCAGGTGCAGCGTTTTCTATCTGATTCTTGGTATTTGTTTGTTATTATCAAAAATTCCTTCAGGTCCCCAGGAATATCTCTGTAGTCCTCTGTGGGTAAAGCTGTCCATTGGAAAACAATCAGATAGATGTCATCCAATCAAGAAATAGACTTTGGGAGATACGCAAGGTGGTATGGTTACTCTATAGCAGGGTGTCCGTAAGTGAAAAGGCAGGCACTCAAGGCTTTCAGCAAATCCTGTTTAGGAAAGTTTTGGATGCTTGGCAATGACTATGGTGAGAAGTCTCAGTCATGGCAGTTTTCTCTCAAGGAACTGGCTGATAAAGTCAATGCTACTTTTGTTATAATACTTAAGTGACTCTTCAAGAATCTCATGCAGAATGCCCTGGAGCTTGAGAAGGCAAAAACTGTTCTCTTCACAGCCTGGATTAAGCCCTCTGTAGGTGAAAGAACAGTCTGAAGGCATTCTGGATCTCCACAGCTGACGTCCCCTCAGACACCACCCCCCCCCCACCCCTGCCATTCTACTCCTCTAGAAGAGGTGAAAGGGAAAGAAAAGGCTGCTTGCTGCTTCTCCTAAAAGAATAAAACCGATGCCAACAAAACAACATGATGGAGCTAAGCACACTGTTGAGGGCTTGCATAGCACCAGGAAACCAAAGGTGAAAGCTCTGACGGGCAGCAATGGCAGATGGCTGTGGTGACATAAAATCTTTCTTTTGTGGTAAAATTAATATACCTCTTCATTAAAATCCAAACCTGTCCTTTTTCCTCATGACGCTACCAAAAATACATAGTCTGGGACTGTACAGCATGCTTTTAGTTTAGGATTTTGATCAACACTTCCCGCAATAAATCTTTGATGAGGACCTCCTGCCAGTGCAACACCTTGGACCATATTTACATGTCCTAAACACTACACATGACCTCCACTTTCTGGGCTCTAGAGTATCCTTTCCAATAGGAAGTACTAGGCTAAGCAGTTTTGACTGAGCTTGAACTATCTGGTTCTTAGTACACTGATTTCACCCAGCTCTCCCAAAGAAAACCACAGTCATCAATACCATGTAAGAACTGAGACATTTCTTTCCAATTCCCTCATCTGAGCCCACGATTTATCCCATATTGCCTTCCCCGGCAGAATAATCAGGCACATCGTCTATTAATAACAACAGAGGAGGCGGAAAAATGTAACAAGAAAACTGTACCGAACACTTTATTCTGCCTGGGATGTAGAAATAAGACTTGACATAAAGAATAACTGCAATGAGCATATGATTTATTGTTTATACCATGTCATAAGACAAAGCTCTTAGATATTAGTGGCCTAATAAAGTGATATAATGCTTGCTATGTGTTTATCCATGTGTTAAATAGATAGCACAGTTGACACCTAAAGCCCTGTAAGAGAAGCAATGGCTACAAAATCAGAACTCTGAGAGGTAATAGCAGAATTTATTGCTAATTCCATCTCAGGAAATAAGGAAACACTTTACTCTCCAGTAAAATTCAAATATCTGGTGAATTAAAAGATTATTGGTGACAACATTACAATACCGCTTTCCTTTCTTCCACCTTTTGTAGGAGAGGACGTGCATTAGAGAATTCCCAGCCTGGTATAAAACTCGTGCAGCACCTGAACACAAAAGAGGCTCAAAACCAGAAATTCCATTTTGCAAAGAGGTTGGGGCTGTGACATTTTTTCTGATGCAGAGCGAAACCTTACCAAGAGGACAACCTCACAATGCAAAGTCCAGCACTGCCCCTCTGAGTTACTGCATCTGCCGGCAGCCTGGGTGACCCTAGGAGCTGACTGCAGCAGAACACAAGTGTCACCATCAGTGTGACTTTCCACAAAAGCACCCTAAGAGCAAGAGTACTGCCATTGTGAGACAGAGATATCTGTTACTGAGTTGAGCATTACACCCTGGAGTAGGATAAACTTCTGGACAGAGATATTTGAAGCTTTCTGGTAAATGTGAACATCATTATAAAAACAAAAAAATTCCAACTCCAGTGGCTAGCCCCCATGACAGGCCAAGCCTTCTAGGTAGCACACAGGTGGCACCAAATGACTTTTCAAATTCAAAACTCAGCCATGAATCTCAGGCCACACACGCTGGAATTCATGTGGACTGAAGTCATCTGCCTGTCTTCAATGAGCAAGTGTTCAACATACTCCTCTACCCAGTCCTAATTTTTGGCTAACTGGTTTGAGATTAAGACCTATTCTGATCCTTCACAAAGAGTAACGCAAACATGAGACTAGAAAGGGATTAAAGCCTACTCTCAACGAGCAAGAACGGCAAAATCGGGAAGCAAGCACATCAGAGGTGAACAGCACCTCATTTGGCATCCTGACACATTCTAGCAAAGAAGAAATCCAATCAACACGCTCAAGTTTTCCAGGATTCGGTCATGAAACAGTTGCGGACCAGACCGCAGTAGTCTCCTGCCTCTCATGGATTGTCTATTTGTATAAGAAATCCCCTTGACACTGGAGACCAGTCTAACTCTATTTTTCTTCATATCCACAACACCCTCTAACTCAAGTGGTAATTTTGCAGACTTCGACTTGCCCTAAGTAACGCTTCTTCATGTCATGGGGAGTCAGTAATACCTCTTCTCAGCAAGTGCAAATTAGCAAGAGTCTGTCCTACCAAAAGGCACAGCCTGCTTCTTCCTTCACTATAATATTTAGATCTGTCTCTGTAACAGTTCCTTTCGCTGGGAGCAAAACTCCAGCAAGAATAAAGCCCTGGGAAACTGCCACATGCTCCTGCAACTCTATGTTGCACATAAAATAATTCAAACACACTATTAGAGTGTGTAATTTAGCTCGTATGTAGTTCAAATGTGCAGAGTTTGCCAAGTGACTGCATCCAGCTGGAAAATCAATTTATATATGCCAGTTTAATAAAACCTGAAAGTCTTCCGCAATACACGAAGAAATGTTAGACAACGTTGAAATTGTACATTATGTAAAACCAAACATAGCTGTAAATTACAGGCTGAGTGTGAAGGATCATTCGCCCCCTGCCAAAATTCATAAAAGTGGTCGCCAATTTGGGGACGGAGGGGGAAACATACCGTAATAAAATGAAACTTTGTACAACTCCAAGTACAAGCTTCCAGGGCCAAATTTTGCCAGAACAAACTTTAAAACAAAATTGACTTCGGCCTTGAGCCATCTCTCATTGATTTAAATCTGCAGTAGTCAGGGGCTACACTGGTGCAAGTGAAAACAAAACACAGGTGATTTGACAGTGCAGAGGTCTTTCTGTGTCCTACAAGAGAGCCCAGAGCTCTCCATCTGGACTAACAACGTTGTTTGTCTCCTGAGTTTCCCATCCATTCTCACCTTAGAAAGCATTATTTTGTTGTAAATGAACTGCATGCTCTACTGCTATGTGTGTATAAATTCAGCCCAAGCACTAACTAACATCCAAGTGACATCCAGAGATCCACTCCCTGCCTCTGCTTTGCTGGTGACAACCCAGGTGGGAATCATAGAATGATAGAATTGTCTAGGTTGGAAGGTTAAAGGTCATCTAGTCCAACCATCAACCTAACTCTGATAAAAACCATCACTAAACCATGTCTCTAAGCACTATGTCAACCCGTCCTTTGAACACCTCCAGGGATGGTGCCTCAAGCCCTTCCCTGGGCAGCCCAGTCCAAGGCTTCAGAACCCTTTCCGTGGAAACATTTGTCCTAATCTCCAACCTGAACCTCCCCTGGCGCAACTTGAGGCCATTTCCTCTTGTCCCATCGCCTGGGACTTGGGAGAAGAGACTGATCCCCCCCTGGCTACACCCTCCTTTCAGGGAGTTGGAGAGAGCCAGAAGGTCTCCCCTCAGCCTCCTTTTCTCCAGGCTCAACACCCCCAGCTCCCTCAGCCTCTCCTCACAAGACTTACCCTCCAGACCCCTCACCTTCTCTGGACCCGCTCCAGCCCCTTCATGTCTTTTTTGTGGTGAGGGGCCCAAAACTGGACACAGCCCTCGAGGTGGGGCCTCCCCAGTGCCCAGTACAGGGGGACAATCACCTCCCGAGTCCTACTCCCCACGCTGTTCCTGCCACAGGCCCAGGGTGCTGTTGGCCTTCTTGGCCACCTGGGCACACTGCTGGCTCATCTTCAGCGGATAGTCAACCAAAGAGGAGGACGTTGCCTTGCGATAGCCATTGTGGGGTACAGGTGTAAAGCAACGGGTGTTACTAGTCCTGTTCTGGATGATAGACACCAGCATTGCAAAACCCACAGCATGGATCTGCTAATTACCATGCTTTTTTCTGCTCTCAGAACAGGGATGAATAGTTAAGGGCACACAGAGACTCCTGGAGTGGCACATCCTCCTCCCTCTTGTGTCTTGCTTGAAGCAAGTTGGGAGCGCCTGGCCCAGGCAGAAGACAAACACAGGAGTTCAGTTTTCAGAGCTAGCTGTTAACACCTCTTACTAACACCAGCAAATAAACTCTTATTAGTACTAGGGAACACACAAAACTGCAAAAGTGAATCAGACTTTATTACACTGGGATTGTTACTCTATTTTCTGGACAAACTATACAACGCAGGAAAACCAACACTCATCTGCAAAGCAATGCTAGTCTGATCGTGTTCCCACATGCGGCGCTATCTAAATTAACTATTGAGATTAAATTAACTCCCCATCGACACTTGTACACACACTTGTCCACAGAGGTAAGATGAGTGCAACAGCTCTTGGGTGCGCGTTACTTGCACACTGCCTACATGACAGACTGAGAGTTGGGGTTGTTCAGCCTGGAGAAGAGAAGGCTCCAGGGATACCTCATAGCAGCCTTCCAGTACCTGAGGGGAGCTACAGGAGAGATGGGGAGGGACTCTTCATCAGGGAGTGGAGCGATAGGACGAGGGGTAATGGTTTTAAACTGAAAGAGGGGAGATTTAGATTAGATACCAGAAAAAAATTCTTTCCTGTGAGGGTGATGAGACACTGGAACAGGTTGCCCAGGCACGTTGCGGCTGCCCCATCCCTGGAGGACCTTCAAGGCTAGGCTGGATGGGGCTTTGAGCAACCTGGTCTGGTGGGAGGTGTCCCTGCCCATGGTAGGGGAGGTGGAACTGGATGATCTTTAAGGTCCCTTCCAACTCTAACCATTCCATAATTCTACATCCCCCTGCCCAGGTCTCCCTTTCAAGGTGTGCCAGTGACACAAGGTACCAAGAGCAGCCAGACAAAAAGCAACCTCGGGGCAGCTACTGTGAATTTACACCCTACTTGTGAATCACCCTGACTTTGCCCGGAACCCAAAACAATAAAGACACCACTAAGTGTTGAATGAAGAGTCTGTATCTGAGGGATCAGTTCTGTTCATTGTAGCATTACAAAAACCCCAAGAAAACTCCATTTAGATCAACGGCTACGTCACTGATATCCTGGAAACTGAATTTGGCCCAGTTTCTAACATTTGTATCCTAAAAGCATTTCCAGCTTGTGGAAGCTGGATGGGGAAGTTTTCAGATGCTCTGCCTATCAGGGGAATTCCTCAAGCGTTTCAGATGAATCAAATGCGTCTCAGCCAACTGTTTCCTTCAGGGTTGTAAGAATCAATCCTTACTCCCATGAACAATCTCTTACTCTTGCACCTTAACCTGCTAATCTCCTAACCAGTCTCCTCATTCACCCTCACTTAGGGCATGCTGTTTGTTGGCACAGAGCGTTGGCACGCACCTTTCTTTTCACACAATATACAGTTTCAGCTTGGCTTAGCACTTGACAACCTCAGTATCAATGCAACCACTCACAGAAGTAAAGGTCATTGATTTAAACCGCAAGTATTCAAGATTTTTTTTAATTTTTTTTTATGATTGCCACTGTCCAACGTACAATTAGGCTTTCATGCGCAGAATGTGTTTCAAGAACTGCCAGTAATTTTCATTCCATATACGGTAGATTTTATGCCAATACATATGCTTTATATCTAATGGCAAGAATATTTGAGAGAGTGGAAGGTCAATCTTTTATAGACAATCCAAAAATAAAATAAAATCAGAGCAAGGAATGGAAATGTGCATACTCAGCAAGAACCCTAGCAGGAAAAACTTTCTAGGTGATTAAATACAAAAATGAGCATTGTCCAATCAGTAAAACCATTGCGGGGCGTGTGTGCACACCAGTTACAGAAGTGCCTGGAATGCAGGGCCATTCAATCTCAGCTTTTAACAAGGCACTTCTGGACCTGGACACAGGCCAGGTATAAAAGCCCTGGGCCCAGCGTGGGCTAATTTACCCAGCTCTTAGGATGGCGATCTAATCTAACCTGGTTTATTGGCTTTGAAACAAACTAGGAACACTCAGGCAGCCAGTAACCATTCCTCGGCTGGGGGGACAGCGGTGAAGAGCTCAGCACAAAAAGATTCTTTAGCTAAGTTTGTTCCCTGATACAATTCCTGACTATGGCCTTATACCAAAAAAGAGAGAAATACAGACAAGGCACTTAGAACAGCTATTTATCTAGATGCGACAATGTGAGTTTAAAGAGTGTATTCAGACCCATAACTTGTTCTCTTTTCCTTCATTGAAACACAGCCATTGATAAAAATACATAAAGCGCCATTACACTTTGGCCTGAGATAATTATATTGACACAGAAGAAAAATTACGAGCGACTGTATCATTAAAGCAAGACAATTTGTGTATATAGATAACTTTCAGACTACCATGCAGGTACACATGGCAGCTATTGCTGAATACCGTATATTTACAAGACTTGATTTAATTAGCTTTGCATGAACAGTTTCTAACCGTGCTACACTCAAGTTTTCTGATGGATGCAAATCACATAACTTCACTGGAATGGCTCAGGTTCACCTCAAGATGTAATCAGTTCAATGTAATTAAGCCAAAGCCCTCCTCACCTTCAGAAAGGGAATTAGAAACTTTAACTTCCTTTTAAAGTGTACTGAAGAGCAGGAAAAAGAACTTTCAAGAAGTGTTTTCATCCTTAATAAAGATCTTTCCACCTATTGCATCAATTTCCTGTTTGATTCAGATCAGCAATAAATACCTATGCTATTTTGTTTAGCTTGGCTTTACCTTTGATTTGGTGAGTTTATATTCAAAAAGGAGGAAAGCAGATCTACCACTGATAATAACGAAACTAAGGCTTGCCTTTTAAACCAGAAAGTGATTATGATTTTGAGATTTGAATCATGTAGTTCTTCATCTTGTCCCCTTAAGCACTGTCAGAGAGACACAAACATGTACTAGGGCAACAATCTTTATGAAACGGGCCAAAAACTAGTATTCGGTAAGTAAGCAAGTGCCTAGGGTTTCATCCTGAGGGTTAAAGAAGCCTGCTTGTTCCCTGCTCTGCCAGATTTTATCGCTGCTAGCAGGAATTGTGTGCTTAATCCTTCATTCCTTTCTTGGATGCAACCCTAGCAAGAAGTGAAAGGTAGTTTTATTATGGGGGAGGACTACAATACCAGTCCCCATAAATACGTATCACTTTAAATGTCCTTTGAGGATGTAGCAATTGGTTCCACTGAGGCCAAATTCATATTTAGTCCTGAGAAGATCCACACGCCTCTTCAGTCACTAGTCATGATGAAAGCGACAGATCGGTCACTCAACCCATCTGAGTTTCAAGTGATGTTGAGGGCATGCCCTTTAAAAGCCAGACCCTCCCAGGTCATTTTGAGTTGGGTTCCAAAAATTAAAAATCTGGAAGAGGCACCAGCCGTGATCCACCAGTGTACAGTAAGGCAAGATGGTGAGGAGACTATCCAAGTATCTATGTACAAAGAGAAAGATTCAGGATTTTTGAAAAACATATGATTAATGGGAGGGATACATCTGAAAAGTCATGGTTTTCCAGTCCTGAAGTAGCTTCCCAAAAGAACAGAGGCCTTGACCCAAAAGAAAGAATGGCAAAAGAGGCATTTCTGCCATAGATGCATTTTTAGGTGAAAGAGAATGAGGCCAGGTATCTGTATCACTTCTGTTTTTCTGATGACTTCCAGAGCATGAGCACTTCAGTCACCATACAATAATTTTAGTGGAAGCATCTAATGTTGAAAGCAGCGTTTCAGATCCATTTTTATCACATATTTGGTTTCTAAACAACAAATTACAAACATTTTCGAGAAAGCTGCATGCTGTTGAAAACCCACAGTCATCTAAATTATCTATATCTATTTGGCAGAAGAAGTGGTGGGAGAAATTTCTGGAGGGTACTTTCACTGAAATAATTTTATTAAATAAAAAAAAGGAAGAAAAGTTGAAAGTCGTTTTGGAATCTGAAGATATTGACACTTTTAAAATGGAAAGGGCATACAGGTCTCTAGCCCCGGGTCCATTGGCTGAGGAATCTTGTTGGGCTGTAATAATCAAACTTTCAACATTTAAAGAAAAGGAGATAATTCTGAAAAAGGCAATACAATACTCTAAAGAAAGAAAGCAAAGGATACAGAAAGGTGAGAGAGAGTTCGTATTTTCTCCAGCTCTACCCAAAAAAGAAAAGAGAAGAAAGAAACTGTTGAATTTGAGGCTTTAATGCCAAGAGGCAAAAAAAAAAAAAAAAAAAAAAGGTGAGACGTGAAATTTTGCAACCTACAACCCCCATAATAACAGCAGGAACCATCACTATCTAGCAGAGGCAGTCGAACAGGTTATCGAGGAGATTTCTCTTTCTGCTATGGATTTCACTTCTGTAGCAGCGCATAGGCTTTTCCCTGTTACTTGGCCCTATTCCACAGCTCTTCTTGAAGATTAAGGCTTAAAAGAGAAGAGAAAGCAAACAGAAAACAAGTATAGGCTCAACATCTTGATGGAAGTTTATACTGTGGGTCTGGCTTGTTGCTTTAAACACAATTGTTTTAGCTCCAGGCATTACAATGTTGAATTGTGATTAGTTTAAAGGCTTACTGAATGCGATTTTATGGAGAAGTTAAGTGGTTTAATTTCTACGTTTATTTCCAATTCATCACATACCATCCTTGAAAGGAAGAACAGCCCAATATGTTTTCGTGTTTTTCATTATGAGGAATCATTTCCAGTAAAATGTGTGAGTGTGGGACATAAAAAGGAAATGGGAAGCTGTCCTTGGTCAGGTCAAGTAGGAGAGGCATCAGTTTGTACGTACATATTTTTAATACTATGTGGAAAGCTGGAACTGACAAGGATCCTATTTTCAGAGTTGCTGAGTTTTCCAAGCTCTCATTTATCATGCTGAGTTTGCAGGTTCTCAGCCCCTCTTAAAAGGCAGACAGTAAGTTATAAACTCTTTTTGTTGTGGAGATGTGTCCAAATGTAAACTACTGCACTGAGTCAGCTCCTGGGATGCCCACGCACCCCCTCCACTGCTCAAAGCATTCTCTAACATGCAAACAGAAAAAAAAACAACCCTTGGCATGTTGTGGCTCACTTCTGCACTCTGGAATCTCAAATGCCCAATTAGATAACCACATGACATCAGGTCATAAGGGAGCTCATATTTTCCAGGAGACAGGACAGGAGGGTGGGAAAACCTGCGCTGCCTGCCTGCCTCTGCCCCATCCTGCTGCATAAGCCCAGGCAGGGTGCTTGTTGGCTCCACGCTACTCCTTCCTCTCCACCATATGTCCACCGTGGCCATTCATGCCATCCACTGCTGGGGTTTGTAACGTGGGAGCTCATCCCCACATCTCTCACCTTTCAGGAGAGCCCACAGGAGCATTTTCCATCTGTCCTACCAAAGCTGTTATCCCTCTCGCACTGCATCCCGAGTGGTGGGGCTGAGAGCAAGGCAGGGAGCACGACTGCAGCCTGGAGGTCAGGGCAGACACCTGGAGGGGAAGCAGATGGCCACCAGTGGTTCGGGGCCCTTCCCTGTGAACACTCTGTGTATTTTAACTGCTGGGTGCGTAGCATGAAGAGCAGGAAGCAGAAATGGAGACCCACGTCCCCTGTGGATCCAACCCTCTGTTTTATTATGTGCATGTACGGCAATGTTATACAGCAGACCTCTGGTCTGGTTTTGTGTCTTCAGGCTGCAGTTTAATGATGAATAATTAGGTTCTGGACAGCTCTTGGCAAAGGCTGCCACTGAATACTTTATGCTGTAATGGATGTTAATCTGAAAATTGTGTTTGCAGTTCTGTTTGATCATCTATAATGAAAGCGGTCAAATTGTAATTTGGTCTTACTGAAAAAAAATATAACAAAAAAATACCACCAAACCTATTTCAAATCAAGATCCAAATCCTACTCTTGTTTTACACTAGTGAAAATAAGTAAGAACTCCAATACATCCAGCAATCTTACACGATCATGAGAGATGAAAACAACACAAAACCAAAAAAGATTTTCAAAAAACAATTTGAAAGTGTTAGGAGTTCAACTGCAGCATCAAACTGGAGGAACTTGAGGGAGGAGTTTTACTTGCATGGACAGCAAGAGCTCAAAAATCAGTGGTCTGTCATTACAACATAGTAAGCTACCGCAAATATAAAAGGTAAGTTATAAAATATTTGAAAACATTGAATCTTCCAAGGTATCTACATTTGCATTTGACTGTGTTGGGAATATCCCTGTGAGAATTTTGCTCAGGAGTGCTATCCTGAAAACCATGATGCAAGAGACTATCAAAAAATAAATGGTACTTTAATGTTTAACATTGCTTCCATGTCTTGTGGCCAATATGAGACGCTTGTAGCATTTGCTATGAAATACAGAAACAAATAACTGACCGAAACACTGATCAAAATACATACGCAAGTTATTTCACCTTCTTATGGTCCAAAGAATCACCTAGAAAAATACATGAAATTCAGAACAGTCCCTGAAAACTAGATATAAGCGTGGACAAGAAAGGAAACAGGATGATAACCAGACAGCGTGACCCAGCAAGTCAGTGGCAGAAACAAAACTTACAATACATCCAGAAAATACTTTTCAAAATCTTCACACAGTAATAGCTGCAGAACTAACGAGCGACTGAAACTGTTTTTGACAATGTCGATGTGAGAGCTAACAAAATAGGGCAAGCATCCTCCCAAGAATGCTGCTTTGCTCACGCGGCTGCCACACCGCCGTGAGAGGGTGATGATGGAAATGTGAGTGATACCGGCCTGCGAGGCTGAAGCAAAGTGACTCGCATCCTAAATTCTCTATGGAGATACATTTCCACCGATTTCAATCAATCGGAGACGGGTTAGAGACAACGGGAGTTTAGTCTGGGTAAGGACAGAGATACAAATGAATAAAGATTTCAGCATTTGGCTTTACCTTTGCAAAGAAATAATAAAAATATACTGCACATGTTGCATATCTGTCAGCTAAATTCATTTTATCTACAACACTTTATTGGTCTCATGCAGCTCTAGAGAACAATTCAAATCTCAAATTACAAAACCACCTAGTTTAAGGCTCCATCAGTACTGAAGCCTTCAAACTCTGAAATACAGTCTCTGAGTTCCCATTCAAATTGTCATCAAAGCTATACTCCAGCATTAAGTCTATGTCAGCCTTAGTGGAAGCAGATGAGGACTCCAGCCGCATCTGGTTTGACTTCTCTGTAATAACTATAGCCAATTGAGCCATACCAAAGAAAAAGTAAGTATTTCCTTGAGAAGTAGCTATTATTTTTCTTTCAGGAAAATAATTGCCAAAATGCTAATTTAATATTTAATAAGACTTACTTTAAAATACAAGATCAAAATATCTACTGGGCTAGAAGAGGCCAAAACCATCACAGAGTAACTTGCAACACTCTCCCTTTGAGCAACTTTTTTTCTGTGAAGGAAGAAAAATATTTGAAAAACTCAGCTGTTGTGACAGAAGATAAATTTAAACTCAAATCTGAAGTCTTCAAAGACTCGCTTAACCTACAGACTCCCATACGTGCCCCATACCAAAGAAGAGCCCATGCAGGTCCTTCACAAGCTCTAGCCCTTGCTCACTCTGCGACACAGACCCTTCGACTCTGCCTTTACCTGCTGGAAAATTAAATCTTTAACAAAGTGCAGAGGGGGAAAATTTGCTGTACTCTTGATGAAACCAACCACGCTTACATGTAACACAGGAAGGTAACTCTAGGCGCTCAGGAAAACATGTCTTCTCCCTCTATATTTTAAATTAACCATATTTTCCACTAGCTTTATTTATTTTTTTTTTAGGTTATTAACAGATACTTAAAGCACTTCTCAATTACTTATCTAATGTCATGGCCATTTTAACGTTAGCAACTTTCTCAATCGCTGATATCTACATTCTTGCTTTTTGCATCACAAATGGGGATGTTCTGCTGCCCTACCTTTAAAAATGGAGAGACATAGCATACAAACATTAAAACTCAGGTAGATTCTCAATTTTCACAGCACCTTCTTGACCAAAAAGATATTCGGTTTCTGTAAGTAGTTGGTCGGCAGGCCAATCACTTCCTACATGTCTCTAAAGAATTCCTCATTAGACATTTGCATGCCCAAAATAAATAAAGTGCTTATTTTAGAGGGGAATTTCTCATTTCATCTATTGACAAGTTCCAAAGCAGGCAGGCATGGCTCGGCAGCTGAGACCTGCACCCTTAGATTGTAGTTTACTGATACAGGTATTATTTATGCTCTCTACTTTTTACTTCTTTCAACCCCTCCTCTGAGCTACGGCTCTAAGTCAGGCACCCAGCTGGGTGGAGAGAATTGAATTAAAATTCCAGAGTGCTCACAGAGAACAGACACAAATGTAAATCTGAACGACACCTACCTATAAAAATTTATCTCCATTTTTTTTCCTGTGACAAAACATTGAAGCGCTTAAGAATGCTCTGGAGGACAGAAAGGAGGGCTACCAAACCCAATTTTCCTTTACAAACATGTTTAAGGGAACCGGCCTCTACAACATAAGCACAGGCTTAGCACGCTCGTTAACGTAGGAGATTGTTTCCTCCGTCACAGACGTGGACTAATGAATTTAGCAGAGGTTTTGGAACTGTTGTCAGTAACAGGGTAACACCTAAGATAACGAGTTTTGCTTCTTTACTAAACACTTTTACAATGNGTTGGGTTGTTGTTTTTTTTTAATAGGTCAAAAAAGTAAAAATGGCCTGTTTTTAAATGCCCATTTCCAGTTTCAAAAAAAAAAAAAATCATCACTTTTTAAAAATAAAAGGCATTACTAGCAAAAGTAAACTACCAGAAGAACAAATTTTAACACTTGGATTCTTTTTTCCATAGGAAAAAACCAGACACTTTTAAAATAATGAAAATTTTCTGCCAAAACCCTCTTCTTATTTTCACTCCATAAAGCCCTTTTTAATTAAAATATAAAATCAGCAATAAAAATTCTACAAGTCTTCCACCAGTATTTACAAATTGGAAACACTCATCCTTCCCACACTGGGGAGAAATAGTTTAAATTTAAATTAAAGCAGTGACTACTGCATGAGTCTTTGTATGATGAAATTATTGAAGGAAACTCTAAGAGAAGAATATTGCATTACATTTTAATTCGGAAAGTAATTGTTTTAGTCTGGGGCTTGTCTTTTTTTTTTTTTTCTTCTTCTTTTATAGCACTTCTCCTGTAATCCATCCCATCCTTGTCAGGAATTTAGCCAGTAAGTCTTCCTCTCAGTGGTCTGAGCTTTCCACTGGTCCAGTTTTCAAAGAAACTTTTAGAATTGAAGAAGGAAAGCCTGTAAAAATTTTGCTGATGCGTTTTTCAGAAAAAAAAAAAAAAATAAATAAAATATCCAAGAACGCTAGTAAGAGCACATGGAGATTTCAAACACCCAGGGCAGCAGCAGTGCTGAGAAGGAGCCACACACAGGTTTGATGAGGTTTAACTTCGTAACTTGTCTCAGTTCAGATAGATAGACTTCTTCGAAAACATCTCAGGCCACTACTGACCAGCCCAAGAAGAGTTCTCAGAGCAAAGATGATAGAATCACAGAATTTTCTGGGTTGGAAGGGACCTTTCAGATTATGTAGTCCAACAATCAATTTAATTCTGATAAAAAACATCACTAGACCATGTCTCTAAGCACTATGTCAACCCGTCTTTTAAATCCCTCCAGGGATGGGGCCTCAACCCCTTCCCTGGGCGGCCCATTCCAAGGCTTCAGGTTGAACCCTTTCTGTGGAAACACTGTTCCTACTATCCAATCTGAACCTCCCCTGGTACAACTTGAGGCCATTTCCTCTTGTCCCATCGCCTGGGACTTGGGAGAAGAGACCGACCCCCCCTGGCTACACCCTCCTTTCAGGGAGTTGGAGAGAGCCAGAAGGTCTCCCCTCAGCCTCCTCTTCTCCAGGCTCAACACTCCCAGCTCCCTCAGCCTCTAGATACTGCAAGAGCAGGAAGCCTATATGGTGAGTAAACACAAAACTAGTGTACACTTGATAAGTTAATTGGGAAAAGTATATAGGTTGGTTTGGTTTGGACTACTCTGAGATTTTCCTGTATGTGCCATGTCGTTGCTTGCTAAAAAATTTATCATTTAATAGTTCATAAGTTCTAGAAATACATGGTTTTCCAAATACTCATGTCAATCATTCCATAGCAGCATGTGTTAACAGTGCACTAATTTGTATGAATTGAGCCAGAACTGGCTTAAACCTTTCCTCAATATTTTTTGGTCATTTGTGAAACAGTTGGATTCATTTTTCCCTCCACAAATCATCAGGACGAATGCCATTTTCCATTATCATTAGAAAACGGGTCCAAGCATAAATAAGCCTTAATTTCAGGGATAATGGAGAATAAGCGTGTGCTCAAATATGTCAAGTCAAACGCACCTTTGCTTTTAGCTCTGTTTGGATTTGAAGGTCAAATGACAAACGGGAGTCCCAGCTCATCCATCAAGTCCTTCCACAAGTTTCATGCCATCGTGTGAGCTGACTTTCCACGTTCAGCTCCAGACAGGCTGAAGAGAGAGCCAGAGACAGGCTCCCACCGCTTTTGCCTGCCTGCCTGGAGCATCACCGTTCTGATGGCCCAGCTGCCACCAGAAACTCTGTGCGTCACCACCACAAACCCAGGATGACAGAGCAATGACGTAGGGTCACTGGCAGAATTTGCTTTAAAAATAAAGAGACTACAGCAGGGTCCGATACACATCAAGCTCAGGCAGGAGAGATTCCAACAAAGAGGAATCAAGAGGGTGAAATGCCAATACAAATACATGCCATAATTTAGGCCCAGACAGTGGAACTTTCTAAGACATTTGGGGGTCAATGCCACAAGCTTTATAGACCTGCAACAGCCTGGATGAGGAAAATCTGGTAACCTAGGTGGTTTATGAACAGTAAATTCCTGATACACGTTACCCAAAAACAAAAGGCACGTGAAAATGACAAAACAGTGTATTCATGATGCTGTTCATAAGAGCCCAAACTGGTTGCAAGTTATCAGTCCTTTGGTGCTTCTGTGTGTCAGTCTAAGCAAAGGCTAACTTGAGCGTGAGCTCCCATCCTTACCAACTCTCCCGTGACCAAACATGAGCTGCTCTGGGTCAGGGAGCCCTGACTTCTCAGCCAGGAATCAGAGAATCACAGAATGATATGGGGTTGGAAGGGACCTCTGGAGATCATCTCGTCCAACCCCCCTGCCAAAGCAGGGCCACCCAGAGCAGGTTGCACAGGAACGTGTCCAGGCTGGTTTTGAATGTCTCCAGAGAAGGAGACTCCACCACCTCTCTGGGCAGCCTCTTCCAGGGCTCTGCCATCCTCAAAGGAAAGAAGTTCCTCCTCATGTTTAGATCAAACTTCTTATGTTCCAGTTTGTGCCCATTTGCTCTTGTCTGGTCACTGGACACCACTGAAAGAAGACTGATCCCAACCTCCTGACACCCACCCTTTAAGTATTTATAGGCATTGATCAAATTTCCCCTCAGGCTTCTCTTCTCCAGACTAAAAAGACCCAAGTCCCTCCGCTTCTCCTCGTAAGGGAGATGCTCCAGGCCCCTCATCATCTTTGTAGCCCTCTGCTGTACCCTCTCCAGCAGTTCCCTGTCCTTCTTGAACTGGGGAGCCCAGAACTGGACACAGTGCTCCAAGCCCTTAGCTTCCCTAGGGGTTGCAGCCATGTAGGCAAAACCAGATCAGTTCTCCTCTCAGGAACGTATCAATACCCATTATTTCCACAGCACACTCCTGCCTTTTCTAACCAGCACCACAAACCCACAATCACTACACCACTTTACACGCTTCTGCACCGGGGTGCAACTTACACCACAGCAGGCCCACATCTTAACCTGCAAAGGGCAAGTTCTGCTCACAGTAGCATCAGTCTAACCTTACTAATTTCAGAGTATATTGCACTGTGTTAAAGCAGAGATAAATGCATCCTTATGTCTTCTCGTTTCGCTTTACAGCATCAGCGCACTGCCATTTTCAATTCTCTCCTGAGCAGTTGTTTCAGGGAATTCAGGACTGTTGAAAGGTTGTGCAAAAACAAAATTTAAAAAACTGACTGAAATAGTTTATAAATCCTAGGAGGGAGCATAACTGCACAACATTTGTAGGACAAGGAGCATTCTTTACAGCGGTTATTTTATCCTGTGATTTATACTGGTCTCCTCCATCTATCACATGGCTACAGCATTTGGTTCTGCCTTGTAGGAATTCACTTTTGGCCTCACACTACACTCTCCCTGCCAGAACAACACTTTCTTTAGGTTTCCAAGCCTTCTGCATCTTTTTTTTCCCTGTGTGACGATGTCAACAAACAGAGTTAAATTCTATGGATGTGTTCGTTCTGGGGCCCTTGGTAATATGACAGAGGTTAATATTATTTCATTGAGAAACTGAAAGCATCCCGTGACAGTTTGCACTATAATTCAGAGATTTCAGGTAGAACGCAACAGGAAAGTTTGAGTGTATCCTCCCTCAACCTTTACCCAACTGCTGAAATGAAAACAGCTACAAGGCCCAGGAAGTGTCCATATCCAAGGCCTGAGAGACCTCCTTACACAGGTTCAAATCCTGGATGTGATTGTCCCTGAGCTTTGAGGACATCCATCGTTCTAATACAGACCAGTCTTTTGGAAATGATCCACCCTAACCTTAAGTAGAATTCAACTCCTGGCTATTAAGTTCCTACAACGTTGGCATACAACACATGGATAGATAGATCTGATTTTTATTTTCTTTTAAGCTGCTCCTAAATTTAGTTTGTTTTATTTAAAATACCAGCCTGAAATCTTGATATTGCCGAAGTTCCTCATGTCGTCCTCCCTCTCTGGCCAGAGTCAAAACTGTGTCTTCAAGTACACTTCCCAGCACCACTTCAAGAAGGCGGCTGAGCCAAACTCCTGTCTTACAGCCCAGGCAGGTGGGAAGGATCACTTGCACCTTCCATCGAATACCAAAACACCCACACAGGTTTTCCCTAGAACACAGTCACCACCTGAGGGTGAGCAGCCTCTTCATCCCCTGAAAAAGTCAATTAGTCAAGCTTTCTTCACAATCAACTCAGGATGTGAAATCTTAAAGGACTTGCTTCTTAGATGCCAGTGGAAATAAAATCTAATAGTAGCCTTCTCCTTAACCCAAAACCAACAAAAAATACCCTAATTGTTTCCTCTGCAGGAAGTCCCTTTGGGGATAAAAGAAGTCATACAGGATTTGGATCACTTCCTGGATTTGTGAGCATCTATCAAACGACACGCAGCAGTAAAGCCAACAGCACCCTGTCCCCGCTCCCAAGTACAATCCAAGAGAAAAGGGAGAGATTCAGAACTAAGGGATTTGGATTGCCTCCTCCACTATTCGCAAGGTGAGGAATTATTTGATATGTAGGCCAGCAAAAGGTCCCCTTTCCTTCGTCTAGAAAGGCTCATCCCGCTAACACAAACAAAGGAGGAGACAGAAGTTGCAACGCATATTGAAAGTAACAGAGAAAGAGACAGACACAGCGGGTAGAGAGTTGATAATGCAGACGGGAGGGGTGGAAAAAAGAAAGGATAAAAAAAAAAAAAGAGAACTTCTTAAGATTCTTTCTAAGAAAAATGAATCTTCACTGTACTGGTGCTTTTATTAGAATGCCTCATGCTTTTTTCTTGCTCTTTCTTCCTGACACAGTAAGTTATGTTCAAGCCGACTGTGACACTTTGTCAGGGCGTCGCATTGTTCTTCTTCCAGACAGCTCCCTCCCGACCTCGGCGCGGTGCTCCAGCAGCAAGTGTGACGGCACCTCCGAGGGCTGAGGATGCTCGCAACTCCTAACGGTGATTAGAAACCATCACCCGCAACCGCATCCAGCACGCTTGCCTTTACAAAATCAAGGGTAAGGACACAAAGCAAGGCTGATGGAAAATGAGGTGGGGCAAAGGAAAGTGTCAAACCTTTTCATGAGATAGCTGTTCTTCCTACTCAACATAGTGTATCAGAGGCAGAGGAGGTACATCTTTTTTGGAGCTTTAAATGCTCTACTTCCTTGGACTGTGCCAGAATTCAGCCGTGCAAGGCCAGAGTTCACAGCAATATAGCTATTTTTTTTTTAGCATGGCTTTTCTAGGTAATTATTGCCACTTTATGGGACCTATATTGTTACAGCAGCGACTTGAAACCCTGCAGTGGCATCATTCTTCGATAGAGCAAAAAATCATTCCTGTCCTGAGTTACTTGCAGACAGAGATAAGACAGACAAAAGGCAGAAGACATGTATAATCCACATTTTACAGGAGGAGTAGGAAGGCACACTGCAGACTTGATCCATGCCTCACTGAGCCCAGGTCTCTTGATGCTGAGCCTCACCAAGGGGAACCGTCTTTCCCTTGAAGAAGCCATGGAGGTGGTGTACCTGCAATGCTGACTGCATCTCATGTTACCAACAGACAATCACAGTTTGCCAAGAGGAAAAGACACAACTGGCATGCCCTGCCAAATACCACCTACAGACCTGCCAGCAAACAGACAAGTGGATTTTTTGCTATGGCTTTGCTCAAAATTACATATAATTTTCTTAGTCTTCTTCCTTTCACTTTCATTAGCCAGTATGATTTTTTTTAAAAACCAAAGTAATTATTTGGAAAAAGCACAATTTCAGTCACAAGGTAAGACGCACTCTTCAGTTTCTTACAGGCTTCTTGAATTGTGTTAACAAAAAGTTATTTAGCCCTTCTTTATTTTAGTTTACTCCTTTGCAAACAGAGCTTACATGAGGTGCAATACACATCTAACACCTCCATTCTTAAGACAGAAAGGAGGATAAGGTTAAATTGTATTATGCACCCTTTTGTCATGATACATGCAGTTAAGTAAGAATACTAATGAACCTAACACTCTGGAAAACATAATGCGACTACTAACTGACAAGCTCAAAAAGACAAGCTACAGCCCCCCACTGAAAAGGTAGTTCATCCTGGTCTAGCAAACTGCACATAGAATCATAGAACTGTCTAAGTTGGAAGGGACCTTTAAGATCATCTAGTCCAACCACCAACCTAACCTAATCAAACATCCAGAACCCTCTAGAAACACTGCACAAGCCCAAGGCTTTGCACAGCTTTGCGTCTAGTTTAATGTTTCCAATCTGGGATGAGGTTACTGAAATGATGAGTTCTTTCAGAAATCCGAATCTCAATTGTGAACATCAGGCTGAAATCACATCTTTTCATGGACTCACAAGGACACCCTGGCAAATGGAAATATTGCCAAATGTCACGTGCATGGAGATGAAAACACGTACATGAGAAATTTGCATTCCAGTGATTCTGAAGTCTAAGGGGTACTACAGATTCTGAAGAAAGTGGAAAAGACATTGCAGACAAGCAGGGAAATTGACTTTATCATATCTCACTTGCTTGATGCCTACCACAACCAGGTAAGGTCTCAATCTCACCCTTCAAAGCAAGGTTGAGATTCACCCTTCTTCTGGAAAGATGAAGACTTTCCATAATGCACAAAGACAGCAGATCCCAAAATCTGTGATGTTCTGATCAGTTTGGCTTTTGTTTACCCATGTTACGTGAAAAAGAGTCGTATGTTCCCAGTGAAGGAGTACGCAAAATTTTGAAGAAAATCTATTAAGTATGAACACAATTTAACATGGTACTTATCTATTTACCGCTGTTATTTTAACACATAATTAACCTTGCTCACCAGAGGAAAGATTGGTCTTCAGTAATGCCTACCCATTTTAAACAGACACAGAGCAAAACACACCTGCTTACTTTAGCATTCAGAAAATTTCAGTAATTGGGAGGAAAAAAAATACAAAAATAACCCACTAACAACAACACAGCAGAAAGACTGTCCCCAAAACAAGCATTACAAGCCCACAACAGAAGTTAAAATTGCATTTAAAAGAAATTCTTGCATTTTGAAGAAGACAGACACCCCGTGCAGCAATGTTCCTAATTAAAACCCTCTGGAAAGCTCACAGCTGTTACCCACAGCTGTTACCTCCATGGAGGAGACAGGAAGCCTTTTGCCAGGAAAGGAGTGAGCACCTTGCACGCTGCTCATCTGCCCCTCAGAGAAAATGTAAAGGAAGGAGACTGAGGACACCAGAGGGCAGGTAAGGGGAGTCACCACCTGAGGCAATACATTGAAAATGGGCACCAAGAGACTGCTCAGCCCAGAGCAGGTGAAAGCACCAATGGATTCATGCTAAGGTCCCCATCCAGAAATCCCTGAGCAAAAAGCAGTGAGTCTGTAATTGCAGGCTGTACACTGGGAGATACTGCCATGTAGCTTGATGACCAGCTCTCGTGCTGGGTGTGGATGGTGGCCACAGTAGCTCAGGGTCAGCTAGCCAACAAGTGACACAGAGATACCAGCTAACCTCAGCAACCACCTGCTGCCTCAGCTCTAGGGGCAATTCTGCTTACAAAATGGGAACTTCCTCTCCACAGATTCACCTACCCAGAGATTTTCACAAAAGGAATTCTGACCCAAGGATAAATATCAGCCCAAGTGCAGTTTTATACAGGGCAAGTTGCTTTCTGTTTGAGGTGGCTGAGGTTGCCCTGCTCTCTCAGAGACCAGCAGCAGCTCAGCAGCACTGCATGACGCCTTGTGCTGCACCAGTGACGTGCCTCACGTATTGTCTACAGAGTCACGAGCTGAGGAAATTGAGCCAGCAATGTGCCCTTGTGGCCAAGAAGGCCAATGGCATCCTAGGGTGCACCAAGAATAATGTGACCATCAGGTCAAGGGAGGTCATCCTCCCCCCTCTGCTCTGACCTGGTGAGGTCCCATCTGGAGCACTGGGTCCAGTTCTGGGCTCCCCAGTTCAAGAAGGAGAGGGAACTGCTGGAAAGGGTACAGCAGAGGGCTACAAAGATGATGAGGGGCCTGGAGGAAAGGCTGAGGGACTTGGGTCTTTTTATCCTGGAGAAGACTGAGGGGGGAATCTGATCAATGCCTGTATATACTCAAAGGGTAGGTGTCAAGAGGATGGGGCCAGCCTTTTTTCAGTGGCGCCCAGGGATAGGACAAGAGAAAATGGGCACAAACTGGAACATAAGAAGTTCCACCTAAACATGAGGAAGAACTTCTTCACTTCGAGGGTGGCAGAGCCCTGGAAGAGGCTGCCCAGAGAGATGGTGGAGTCTCCTTCTCTGGAGACATTCAAACTCCACCTGGACACGTTCCTGTGCAACCTGCTCTGGGTGGCCCTGCTTTGGTAGGGGGGTGGGACTATATGATCTCCAGAGGTCCCTCCCAATCCCATATTATTCTGTGATCAAAGTCTTCCTACTGGAAAGAAGCCACAGGATAAATCTTTAAGAAAAACTGACTTTCTGATAGAGTTTAGGTGCTTTGGCCTAATGTGGCAGGATTTTAACAGCTGTAGTATCTTCGGAAGCCTCCCACCTAACTGATTTCCAGAAACTATTTCAGTCAATTGCATCTAAAAAAAAAAAAAAAGTTTTTCAAAAAATCAGGCAATTAATCATGTTGTGCACGTGACTTGCCCAAAAGCTACATCAAGTCAAAGCATAAAAGGAAATTAACTATGGATATTTTTAGTACTTGTTTCCTAACCAGTCATTTCTGTATTCTGTTTGCATGAGAAATAGAAGGTAAAAGGTTTATGTGCAGATGCCATACTCCACTGAGATCATCTGTTAACTGCCACAAGACAGGAAGCGGTCTCAGAAGACAGAAAAAAATAGTCATTTCAAAAGATTTGCCTCTAGCAGAACTATCTTTTTTCCTAGCCCACTTACAAGGCAGAAATATTGAAACCTTTGCAACAAAACCTGCAACTGCAAACATGGAACCACTTGCAATCCCGTTTTATTGTAAATGTGACGAGGTGTGCCAACCTGGGAAGAATGACCCTTGCTAGCTTATACTATGCAAGCAGAAAATCATTGCAGAATGGCTCATTTTGCTCCAGATCGCAGTTCTGCTCACAGATCTGAGCGGGATGCAAGCTCACACGTGTGTATGATACCCAGCTGCCGATGGTAATCCTGTCCAGCAGCACGAATAGATCCAAGAGACAAAGCAGTTCATAGCCCATGTCAGATGCCCGAAGCTGGATAGTATAAACACCAGTCCTTCTGCAATTGGTCAGGATAGAATCTGAGAAACATCTACTAGGCATCCTGAGCTTCATTTTTAGCATGTTGTGGAGCATAGCTGAATAAGGACTTGAAACCAGATGCAAGGATCCACCGGCGTTTCTGCCAGTGAGAGGGTGATTTCTGCCCTAGAAAAGGCAAAGGATACACCTCAGCAACGCTTCTGGTCATCACTGCCTTTTCTGAAAAGGAAAACCATGAAGAGCAGAAACTGGTGGATTAATTTGCTTGCGCAAGGAGAGGATGAAGTCTTTCAGGCAATAGATAGGGTGTATCTAGACAGACAGGGTCTCTCCCAGCACTGCTGGAACACAGATACTACACTGCAAATAGCAGGAAAGAATGAGACTGGTGGAAGAAACCCAGACTCTTATGCCCAGAGTTTGCTAGCATCCATTCAGACAGAGCAGACAAGCCCTGAACACGCTTAGGTTTTCCACCAGGAATCATATAAATCAGCATCTTCGCACAGTGAAAGGTTTGGGCTAGATCTAATCGGAATTTTAACTCATGACTCCAAGAATTCAAGACTCCAAGATTCTCTTACTCTAGTTAAAATTCTATTAATTAAGCTGTCTCTGAAAAAAAAATTAAAATTATTTAGCATCTAGGAAGATGGAGACACGCTGGCAAAATGAATCTCAGAAGAATCTGTGAATAGAGCCCAAGCTTTAACGTACCAAAAGTTTCTCTGTCTACAGAGAAGACCAATCCCCTAAGACTGCAAATTGAGAAAAGGGGATCCTGGAAGAGCAGGGTTTGGGGGAGTATAACACCCCGTCGCGAGAGTTGGACCAGCAAAGCAGGAGGGAACCTCCTTCACTTTGGCAACGTGAAAGGACAGACATACAAAAATGTAAAAGCAGCACCTCTTTTGTGGATGGGAAATACCAACTGAGCACGGCGGAGCCCGCTAATACACTCCTGTCTCGTTACAGAGAAAGCACCAGAGGGGTTCTGATAGTCTCTAAGTCACTGCTCCCACCCCTAATGTGTACGCTGTGTATTAACACATTTCATACATTTTCTTTGGCAAGTTTAATGGAAACAGAGGCTTTCAATGAAAAGGCTGACTGAGCCAAAACTCACAAATACCCAGCTATATTGTCTACACGCTCTTTTCTCTTACTTCCCCTTGCCCTCATACCCCACCCCCCACCCCCCCAAAAAAAAAAGAGCATTGAAGTAATATTTTTTTCCACTTGGCTCATGGAAGGTGAGCTGATCTGTGCTGTGAAGTTCTATATTGGTTCCTCTTTTATTTTTTCAGAGACCAGAAAGGAAAGGAATAGAAGACAGCCTCTTTAAATGAAATATGCCCTTGTCAAAACACTTTAACAAATGGAAAAGGCATGCCCATTATGCTAGTTTTCCAGAAGTTCATCAACCTCACTGTTAAATGTTAGCATGTAAGAAAAATTACTCTATTTGTTCTTTATGGTTTGCTCCCAAGATCAAAGTGCTGCGGGCTGGAGGGTGTTTGACATCCAAGAAACACTCGTTGCTGCAATATTGTCTGTAGTGTCTTTTGTTAGTTTTGTTTCTTTATAAGGCTTTAAAGAACAGCAGTCAACACTTGCAGCACGCTGGCTTCCCATCAAATGCCAAACTCGTCCTTTCAGAGCACATGGGAGGAGAATATTTTTACAATTCTTATTATGGTTTTCTTCTTTCATTAGGTCCTCCGATAGAAGTAACTGGAAATTGTCTTGCATCCCAAACTCCTTTCACTTGCAAGAAATTTGTCCAACAGTGAAGTCAACACTATTAATCCTTTATTTTAAAGAGGAGTTAGAGCCTTATATAGATAAATCCAGCAGTTTGTTTTAGACGAATCCATAAATCATTAGAGGTTTTGTTTTGAAATACAGTTTGTTGTCCAACGTAAATTTTTTCAGTAGTTTTTATTTAGCTCCTATCAGATGGTGGATGATATTCAAAGGGCTGAAAACATGTGTCAGTAACATAAAACTGCTTTATTTAACCAAACCAGTTCAACTGACTGAATTAGCCTGCACAGATTGTTTCAGTAGAAACATTTCAACACCTATGGCTCAGTTTTAGAAAAGCAGACTTTCAGTCAAGTTCGGTTTGCTGAGCTGAGCTAATGGGATTTAAAAAGCATCTGCTCCAAACCCGATATCAAGATAAGGATGGAAACTTTTGTTTACTTCTGGAAGGTAACCACAGTTACAAGCACATCCTGCTGTCTGCAAGCGGCCCATTTATTCAAAATAATGACTCAAATGGCTTCTCTACAAAATAAGTAATAAAATAAAAATTTTAAAAACATAGGAATTTAAAAAAAAAAACAAGAAAAAGAACTCTGTATGTCCTAATGGCCATAGGCCTAGGATGATCACCTGGCTCAGGGAGTCTAACCCCTGGATCTCAGGAGTAGCCTTGCTACAGGTAATCCCTTTTATAAATTTACTAAGCTTCATCTTCACTTCTGTTACGTTTTGCGCCCTGACTGCTCCCATGGAGTGTCTGTTCAGAGCTTGCATGCTCTAACAGTTAAGAACTTGTTTCTGAACCGCCAACTGAAATGTACTCCTAGCCAGTTTGTACCCCTCTCTTCCTCTGCCAACTTCAGCTTAAAAAGTTATTTTCTGCATGATGTATTTAAAGACAAAAAATTGTGTACTCTCTCAGGTTTTGCCTTGCTAAGTTAAACATGCCAACCTTCTCTAGCCTCTGTTTGTAAGGAAAAAATTCTCCATTCCCCTGATCATCCCTATAGCCTTGCCTATGCAAGCTTCAGTTTCAGGTCATCTTTCTTGAACACTGCCAGTCAAAACTTTGTGATATCTTAAACTAGGTCTCATTAATGACCCTTGGATGCAGACAGTAATTCTTCCTTATCTGAAATTACCTTTCCTGAGACATCCTAGGATTGCATTTACCTTTTTTTGTATCTCTACAGCTTACTCTCAGCTTGTGGCTGAGAAACCCCCGTGTGTTTTTTGGGCATTTCCAGCTGATGACCTCCCAGCTTAGAGCAGCACATTTCAGTGGGAGCCCCCAAATGCACAATGTTATCTTCTGCACTCATGAGACTGTAGTCCTCAATATCATCCAGCTTTTTCTGTACACTGTCCCAAACCCCCTTTATACTGCTGATGAGTGCCAGCTTTGTGTCTTTGATTAAAGAATTATGCAGAAGCAGTTCCCCAGGGTGAACTGCCCAGAATATAATAAACAAATAATTAAAAAAAAATTAAAAGTTATTCTGTGCACCCAGTATGACCCGCCCTAGGTACTTTTCAAATCTATAAGGCGGCCAGATGAGTAAACGGAAGCTGTGAGAAGACAGAGAGCGACACTACCATTAATTAATCACTGCTTTAATGGGGAACCGACAGCAGTTTTCCCCTAGGGCAGCGCAGTGGAGGTGAATGGAGCAAGACAGGCTGAGGTGGGACAAAGGACGGAGTTGCTTATGTGTTCAAGAAGGTTACTCCATAACAGGCAGCATGAAAGACTGCACGGCCAAGCTTGTACAAGAGGATAACAAAACAACAAATTAAATCGATTACCTGATAGAACACAAAAAAGACCAAAGAAAGTAAAGTAAATAAGCAAAGTAGGGAGGAGCAAAGATACGTGGATTTTAAATGAGAAGGGAGAGTTTGAACTAAACACTGATAAAATAGAGGAAGCTGAAAAAAAGGTATGACACAATCAAAATGAAAAACAAATAAAATAATTTTTTTCTACCAAAACCACATTTGTAATGAAATACGTTGGGATGAAAAGACAACTGAAGCTAGGAAGGTCTAAGGGAAGTAGATCTCCTCACCAAAGTCGGAGCAGATTCATGTTGTTAAAGCAACATACAGAAGTTTAAAGACTATCTTCAATTTTAAGGTCCAAGAGAAAAATATAGAAATTAAATCTGTTAACGACTTGAGAATCTTTTGGGAACAGAGATTTCCAGGTGGAGAGGGAGAGGAAACCAATGACATGTTAAAGCAAATAATGATATAATTTCTTCTCACCTCAACCAAAAGCATTTTTTTTTTCTTCACAGCTAACCTTCCTTCTCCTGATCTCTTCCTGCGGTAGCAAAGAAACTCTTCATTCAGCAGAAACTATACCCACCATACAATGCCTTATAAAATGGATGTCAACCATATTATTAACATATTACTGATGTTAAGTTTACCACCAATCAGTTATATTTGAAGCTTGCTCTCAGCTCGCCGACCAAAAAAGCTCTGATTTACTTAATATGCTCGTCATTTTCTTTCAAGCAGAATTCCCAAAATACATTCATGTTTTAAAACTGCTTACTAAAACAACGGCAGAGAGTCTTCTGCACAAAAGTCGACAGCGCTAGAACCCTACGAGGCTTTCTGAAATAAATAGCAGACAAATAACCCAGGAGTCCCTTGACTGCTATGGGGCCCCAGTTTTCCAACTGAGTACTGGAGAGCTCAGAGATGCATCTAAGCTCTTACCGTGGTGGAGCTTGTTACAGTGACTGGCTGCAAAGAGATGGTTCCCTCATCCCCCAAAGAACAACTGATTCCCAGTCAAAGAAGTATTAACACAAAGAAATACTAACACCAAGAGTGGAAACAAACAGATAAAGAACAGAAGCAACATTGCTGCTTCTAGCCTTTTGGGTAACCTGCCTAATAATTAGTAACCTAACACTTAAATTAAACACATACAAATTGCTTTCTGGGTAGTAGTTTTCTACAGTCAAATAAAGAAAACAACAATAAACTTCCTTTTCTGTTACCAAGTGTTAAACTCACTCATTTGGATGGGACAATAGCGAGTGCATATATAGATTAAATGAATACAGATTTCAGATAATAGTGGGCAATATGCATCTGTTTTAAGATACTTGTTTATATATTTTAACTCTACATAGAATTTTTCCTAGCTTTAATGAAATATTCCATAGAATATAATGTGTAATGTAATATAATGTATAAATGTAAATGTTATTTAATTTAATCTTTTGTACAGGCGCACGTATTTCTATACACACTTTCTAGGAGAAGTTTGTACTACATTTAGACTGCTCTTTGCATAACTTTCTGCATTTTTATAATGTCAATATGAATAAACGATGAGATGCTTAAAGACTGAGTGAAAAAGTTCATACTCTGCAGCTCCCCAAGGTATTAAAAACAGCAGTCAGGAAATGAGCTAACAAAAGCCCACTCTAACATTTAAATTCTAGTAATAGCAACATGTAACATTAAAAACTTCAAGTAAAAACAACTATGAGAACATAAGCAACAACTCATCTAGAAAAAACAAACAGAAGAACATGAACAGTTTCACAAAACATCACAAATATAATGTGAAACTCACTACCCACTGGTTTTGAAAATACTGAGCCAAACAAACAAGAGGGAAAACTCCCAACGATTTCTCAGAAGGCAATATTTTACCTCAGACATACTTTTTAACAATATAGGCAAAAACCTTCATTTCTCCTTCCAAGTCAGAATATTGCTCACTTAGAAGGGGATGTTGGGTTGCCAACTACTATCTCCATTTTGTAGGCAAACAGCATGAATATCTTTCTGGTATCGAGTGAAGCTCCTCACAACTTGGCTGAAATTCAAAAAGCCACCCCACTTTTGGCCAAATAGCACAGCCTGGACCTGCTCATCTCCTACTTCTTGCCTACTACATTCACTGCAAAACTTTTCCTAAATTTCATCAGTTAATGTCAAAGCATTGGACACATCTAAAACATACCCACTGCAGTAGCCCAGAGAAAGCAGCTCAAACACACAGTCCACTGTAATTCTTCCAAACAGCACCCTGCCCAAAGTTATCTCAAGCGCCTACATTTTCACACTGAACTGGCCCCAGGTGTGGCAATCCTGTTCTCTAACCCATCCCACATCACCACACATGGAGGAACAAACCACAGGAATGAAGACAACTGAGCTACTCAAAGAAAAAGGCAATTCAAAGATAAATTTCTCCAAAATATCATGTAAATGTACGTGAGAGTTATAAAAGGTCCAATGAAAGAAAATCTGGCATATGTATAACATCATGCTCACAAAAAGACATTCCAATAGCATTTTCTTTCATGTCTCTCTTCTCCTGTACAGTTCAAAGCATTGAAAACAACCACAGAAACAAAAGAGCAGGGGGACAGAGGGGATCAAACTCATCAGTGATGTGAAATAATTTGATTTTATGTCTAGAATTTAACATTACACTCATCTAGTCTGACTTCTACACACAGTACAAACCGCCGAATTTCACACACAAGCTCCAGAATTTAATCGATATCTTTAAAAGACTCTGCCGAAAAGCCTTACAGCCTGGAAGGTCTAAGCAACACATCAAACAAAGCCATTAGATTTCCCTGATTGCAATTACAACTAATACCATTGAATTTTATCTGCAAACAGCCACTTTTAAAGAAAAAAAGAAATGCAAAGCTAATGATCTGAATCCCGCTCACTGACGTATGACTTGCAGTTTCATTCAGAACTTAAAGACCCATAAACAGTCACAAGTTAAAAATTTCAGATCTTTGGGTGAATGCATACCTTTATTCTTTTTTCTTCTCCTTTTCTGCCTTTTCATGAATCCTTATTCAAAAGTGACACATTTGTTCAGTTCAGGGAGATTCTTCTCTCTGGAGGGGAAATAATTTTTATCAGTAAGACTCCCTGGTGATCAGGTAGACTTGGAACTGCTGTTAATCAGCCTTTTTGACATGGTAGCTTGAATAGCACTTCCCATGATGCTTTGTGTGCCTACCTTAATTCTTTCCTTTTGAACTCACCATGACTTATAGGTGTCTTTTTTTCCTTTTGTGTGTCTGAAGTTATCCCTCTATTAACTTTAATTGGAAAGGTACCTTTTGTTCCCCTAGAGTAGTCATATACTAACCACTGAACTCCCTAGGCTCAAATTTCTGGGGTAGCAAGAGTTCAGTTTTCTGATAACTCAAAAAAAAAATCCCAGCAAAAGATTTGATGCCTTTATTATTGCTAATAAAATAAGTGATATTTACGCTAAAGATGAACTGTTGCATCCATTTATATCAGCAAATAGAGAGGCTTCTACTGCAAGTCATGGCGAGTTCAAAAGAAAATAATTAAGGGCAGACACATGGAACATAACAGAACGCTGACCCTTGTCATCTGCAAACTACAGTGAAATATATGCTGCGAAAAATAAAAATAAATAGCCATTTTCTAAAGCACTGGGAGAAATTTAAGTCCTTTTATAGAAACAGAAGCGACTAAGCTTCACTTCTTACAGACTCGTGTCTTCTCCCAGACTCCACTCACCTGGTCTCACCATACCACTGTTGGGAAGAGGGAGGATAGACCTGGGCTGGCCTGCACCTCACTGCACTCCAATTAGCTATGCAGGACACCTGTGTGGGGTGGCCAGGTAATTACCAACCACAATATGTAGCAGCTGAGCTCCCATCCTCCCCTCAGCATTTGCTCTCATTTGGGAGGTCTCCCCTGTCTCCAGGCTTCTTTCAGGAAATCTGTCAGAGCTTTTGAGATTTCTGCTGCTCTTCCAGGTCTAGAAGCAGCTGCTCTGAGACCCTAAAAATTTCTGTGAAGGGACAAGCAGGCAGGCATGTGCTTTGGATATGATACGTTTCTTTAAGAAGCCTAGCTAAAATCACGATATCCTCATGCATTTTGTTGCATGCTGAAGACATTTGTTCACATCTATTTCACGGTCTGATCACAGCCAAATAAAATGCTAAAGAAAAAAGACTGGCCTTCAAATCAGAAGAAATGTTTGAACCTTCACAGAAAGCTGAGTCCTCATCACCTTCATGCTGTTCAGCTGTATTTATCCACAGAAAGTGACCTAAGATTCATCTCTTCTTGATTTCCTTTGTACCAGAAGAAGAATTTGGACTAACAAGGGGCCAGGGCAGCAATACATCCGCTTCTGCCCACGAGTTCAGAAGACCCTGAGCTATAGGGGCAGCTACCACCCTTTCAGAACAACAGATGAAAAAAAAAGAAAAAAGCCCCAATAGTGTACCAAAGATTAGCATGTGGTTAATGGCCCACCCTTACAGGTGCACAAAATTTTGTCAGCCAGCTAGTTTTAGACTAGTTTTAGCTAGTCACCCATCTCTTTCTGCATAGGGTTCCTGGAGCCCTTTATGTTTTCAAAGCAGTCATCTTAGGGCAGCTGGGGATAGTAATAATGCTTCAAATAAGTGATAGTTTGAGTAAGCTTTCTCTTAGAAGCTACTGGCCCTCTGTCATACTCCTTTACACCTGTCTGTATAGGAGAGAATCACATTCACTGTGTTCAGTACAAGGTCTCTCTTCATAACTTTCATGAGTGACAAAGAGAAATTAACGTCCCCTGTACAGGCCACCTTCTTTCTCAGCTGCAATGAAGCAAACCATTTTACCTGCTCTCCTAATCAACAATTAGTTAAGGTCACAAGTCACAAAGTGACTGAGCTTTCTATGTGCTTTCATTGTCCAGATTAAACATACAACCACACCTTTAATACTCAAGTGTTTTTCTCTTCTCCTCAATCCCTGACTGACCGCAGCCTAAAATGCAGGTAGAATTTAATTAAGTTTTAAAATGGTCTAATTCAGTGTATGAAACTACCTGCACTTTTGATTCCTGCCTTATTTCTCCCCTCTCCCTTTTTAGCATTGGCCATATGTTACAAACCCAAGTTGCTGTACCCTCCTAAGAATTACTGGACAAAACTCTCCTTTGCAAAAAAAGCTGCCAGACCATGGGATAGAGCTAAAACTGTGTCCCTCCAGGTTTGTTGCTGCTGAGTCTGGTTATTTAGAGCAGACAGCCAGGATGCTGCCAGGCCCCCTTTGGATGAAGCACACCCTTTGCATACAGGTTGGCTCGGGAGCAACCAGCATTGGCAGCAGGGCAGGGGTCCCCAGTGCTTGTCCACAAGACAGCCAGTGCAGGAGGGTGGCTGACCTGCCAGCACTCTTCCCAGAGTTTCCTTACCAAATATTTTACTCACATAGTATCATACAAGCATTCCAGGCAGAAAGGAAGATGGAGAGAGCGCTACTATTTGAAGTGACCTGGTGCCGTGAAAGACATTGGGCAAAGCGACCCACAGACAGAAAACTCCCGTTTGTTCACCTAAATTATAGAACGGGCAGCTGTTTGCTCACCAGGACCCCAAGAGCACCTCAACCCTGACCTCAAAGCGATGCCCTAAGAGGAAAGACTGCTGCAGTATCCCCTTCCCGAAGGCAGACCTGGCCAGCCCCGTGCAGCAGCTACAGCGACACATCCCAACCCCGATAACCGATTTACCAGGCCCAGCTATCAGCCATCTGGGAGACACCACGGGTGGAGCTGGGACCTGTGGTGAGTTGACCTTGCCCGGCTGCCAGGCGCCCACCCGGCCGCTGCCTCACTCCCCATGCTCAACAGGACAGGATTTGAGGAAAATTAATGTCATTTATTGCCAGTTAAAACAGATTTGGATGGCGAGACGGAAATCAAACCACCACCTACCTCCCACACCCTCCTTTTTTTCTCAGGCGCACCTTCACTCCTGACTCCTCTTAACCCCCAGCCCCTGAGGGGTGCAGGGGGACGGGGAATGGGGGCCTGCGGTCAGTCCATACCAGCTCCTCTCTGCCGCCCCTGCCCTCTCAGGCTCCAGCTCCGGCGGGGGCTCCACAGGGAATTTCTGTTGCGGGGAGCCGGAGGGTTGGGAGGTCAGAGCCCCTTTCTCTCCCTCCTCCCGCTCTCCCCTCGGCGCTGGTGGGGCTGTTCCTCACACTTTTCCCCTCCCTGCCCCTTCTCGGCAGCGCTCTCCCCCAGGCTGCCCACCCGAGGCTGAGGGGCTCCACCGGCCCGGCACTGAGGGCGGCCCGGCCCAGCCTGACCTGGCCCTCACAGGGACCCCGGCAGCCCCTCGCCAGCTGCTAGGCCCAACCTAGGACCACACTGAAGAGCCAACACAATGGCCAGCACCTTCTTGGTGGTGTGATCAGGCCATTAGCAACAAGATCTGCGGAGCGGAGGGGTGGCTGGTGGCCTGGGGCCAGGGCAGGCCGCTCCCGCCATAGGCAGCCCGCGGCCTGCCGGCACCCAGGCTGGCTTCTGGCAGATGCGGGGAGGGCACTGACAGAAAAGCAGCATGGAGAGAGAAATTATGTTTCTTAGAATCAGCATTACTTTTCCCTCCTTTCCTATCCAAAAAAGCAGTACAAACAGAGCTTTTTTTACCATATAAACAGGGGTTTTTGGAGGGGGGGTGCAAAAAAACCCAACATGGTAGCTTTCCTCAGTGTGATTCAACTCATTGGGGGAGTTTCTGGGAAAGCAGAAGTGCAAGAATTTTGGCTCTTTAGGACTGAAGTAACAGGCAGCAACCAAAAGTGAATTAAAACGACCATGGGGCTAAAAGGAGATGCCCCCAGCCACAAAGACACCAGCAGCCCTCTCTGCTGGGACTGCATGGCTGCCCGGTGCTGGCACCAAAATCAGCTCATCTCCATCCCTCTGACTGCGAAATCGCCTCCCATCCCCGGTGACCCAGCGAGTTCCAGCCGAGCAAGCAGGAGATGCGCACACAGACTGCTTAAAAGTGAAGCCAGGCCTAGAAGTCTCTCCTCCATTTCCAAGAGCAGCTGCTTAAGCCCAAGCAAGGCCACATGGAGGAGGGTGGAAATTGTTTTTCCTACGTGCTTTTCCTGGGCTCCAGGGGAAATCAAGTTGTGTCATGAGGGGAAGAAGAGAAACAAGGCCCTGGCAGAGATCATTGCTGTAAGACCTGCTGGCATGGATGTCATACACGGCTCTGCTCTGCACCAGCCAGCTCCCCAGGTGCCAGCGGTCAGCATGGAGTCCAGGTGTGAACTGCAGCATCTGCTGGACTGTCTTCCTGCCCTCCCACCCCACAGAATTTCACAGAATGATATGGGGTTGGAAGGGACCTCTGGAGATCATCTCGTCCAACCCCCCTACCAAAGCAGGTCCACCCAGCGCCCATTGCACAGGAATGTGTCCAGGCCAGTTTGGAATGTCTCCAGAGAAGGAGACTCCACCACCTCTCTGGGCAACCTCTTCCAGGGCTCTCCCACCCTCACAGGAAAGAAGTTCCTCCTCATGTTTAGATCAAACTTCTTATGTTCAAGCTTTTGTCCCTCACTTTTTGTATTGTCACTGGGCACCACTGAAAAAAGACTGGCCTCATCCTCTTGACACCCACCCTTTAAGTATTTATAGGCATTGATCACATCCACCCTCAGTCTTCTCTTCTCCAGACTAAAAAGACCCAAGTCCCTCAGCCTTTCCTCCTAAGAGAGATGCTCCAGGCCCTTCATCATCTTTGTGGTCCTCTGCTGTACCCTCTCCAGCAGTTCCCTGTCCTTCTTGAACTGGGGAGCCCAGAACTGAACACAGTACTCCAGATGGGGCCTCACCAGGGCAGAGCAGAGGGAGAGGATGACCTCCCTCGACCTGCTGGTCACACTCCTCCTGGTGCACCCCAGGGTACCATTGGCCTTCTTGGCTCATGGTCATCCTGTTGTCCACCAGGACTCCCACCTTCGTTAACAACTTGCAAGCCAGGTGCCAAAGGAAAGGCAACTCCCCCATGGAAATCTCACTCTAAAGAAGGCACCAGAGGTCTCGTGAGTGCAGAAAACACAGCCCACTCTGCAGCGTTGGGCGGCCCCCACCCCGCTCCAGCTCCACAGCTTGTCTTTGAAACAGGCTGATGACTGATTATGGGAATCTTCCCCATGCAATACCCCCACACCATGACATCTCAATCATACTTCCATTTCTTTTTTAAAGTAAAAAATGGGTTTCCTGGCCCGGTATGTTTATCAGCTAGAGTCTGAGCCAGTTATCTGCACAGGTTTACAGTATGCAGCCTAGAACCGTTAGATTTTTATCACATCTTATGAAAATCATACACAGCTTACTCTTGTAGCTGTATATTACAAGGAAAACGTGTATAGAGAGACTGGTTCTCCTTAGATTGCTATCTCTGAATTGATGCTGTATGAGGCACAACTGCTTAAAAGGTTATAACTGATGTAATTTTTGCCATTACAGGTAATTTATGGCTCCTGTGTGTCTGACTTGTCAAATCTCCTTAGAGAGATCAAACAGGGTCTGTTTGTCATATGCATTTATCTAACACTTGTTCCTCTGCAAGCTTCAAAATGCAATACTTACTCTTTTCTTAGGTGTCAATTTTTTCTTGTACGTCTTGCCTCTTAGTCCTTGTAAATGTCCTCCTAATGCAAAATGCAGGGGTGCTCCAGCAGCAAATACAACCAGTGACTACCTCTCTAGGGGCATTTTTAAAAGAGGGATTATTTTTTTTTCCTAAGCAGGGCTCCGGTCCTTTGGAGAGGCCTGAAGTTGTGCACACAGATGTGTTGGGGCTCCAGCTGTGCCTCAAACCCTGCTGCATTATTTTCCCCTCAGCTTTGCATAACTCTGAGCTGATCTCTGCCGCTGGGGAAGAAATCCATCACGAGAAGTCCTGGAGAACAAAACAGCCTTTCATTGGGTAAGGCAGGGGGATACACCCCTATCCGTGTACATCCTCGGGCCCTGCCTGCACATCAGTCCCCGCTTCACCACAAGGCTGAAGAGTTAAGTCCAGCCCTCACGTCCTGCTGGGTCTCCTTTCTGTTTCCTCGTTTCACCTTGCTGGAAGTCCTATTCTGCTTTACACGCTCAAGGCTAAACCCCAGTCACTCTCAAGATGACAAAAGTTGTGATCGTTTCTTGTTTACTCTGCGCAGATTTCACAACAAGCTGAGCAGGTGTAAAGGCAGGCCGGGAAGCACAGTAGGGCTCGATGGCAATACCCACAGGACAGCCAAAGGGAACACAGAAGCACAGAATGATACGGGGGGTTGGAAGGGACCTCTGGAGATCATCTAGTCCAACCCCCTGCCAAAGCAGGGCCACCCAGAGCAGGTTGCACAGGAACGTGTCCAGGTGGGTTTGGAATGTCTCCAGAGAAGGAGACTCCACCACCTCTCTGGGCAGCCTCTTCCAGGGCTCTGCCATCCTCACAGGAAAGAAGTTCCTCCTCATGTTTAGATGGAACTTCTTATGTTCCAGTCTGTGCCCGTTCCCTCTTGTCCTGTCACTGGGCACCACTGAAAAAAGACCAGCCCCATCCTCCGGACACCCACCCTTTAAGTATTGATAGGCATTGATCAGATCCCCCCTCAGTCTTCTCTTCTCCAAAGCTCTCACAAAGCTCTCATTTTCTGCCCACACCTGCTTTCTGCTGGGCAGACTCTCTGGGGAGGGCAAAATGTTAGCCAGGTAAGGGGGAAGGAAGGATGAGAGGCACACTTTTTCAAGAAGTCTGAGGATTTTGAGAAGTGTTGGTCTGTACGAACATCTCCAGCAGAGCTGAGTAAAGGACTCGCTTCATCCTGTTTCCCCGAGCACGAATCACCTGTAAATGAAAGGATGAGCCTCTGCGTCAGGCACAGGAATCTCCGGGCTTCCAGAGAGAAACGGGGGACAGGAAAGTTCAGCTGTAATGTGGATTCAGTCCCACACAGCCCCACAGGGTGCCACGGAGGAAATGGGCCACGATGAGAGGGGCTGCGTAAAAGGAGGGTCCCCACTCCCCCCTTCCCTCGCAGCACCGCAATGCGCCCTCCCCACGGGGGACACTGCCTACCCTGCTCCGAGGACGTCCCGGCTGCGCCGTCATGTCCATATGCAATACACCACATGGGAGTAATGTCAGAGGGCAAGGAGCCCATTCAGCATTCAGACACACGTTTCACATTTATGGGCCTTTTACCCATTCTGCTGTCGAAAAGCTGCATTTCTCAATGGCTATGAAGTGCGAAGTGTCTGGAAAGACACTCACTATCGAGGAGAGGAGCTTTGCCAGTTTAACTCTACGTTAGGTCTCACCTTCCCGTCAGGTATGAAATGGCAGGATACGCTTAAGCAGGGAGTATGATAGGAATCCTGCAGAGAAATAAATTAAATAAATAAAATTCAATAGTCAATAGATATCATTTATTTATTCAATAATAAAGAAACAGAAAATAATAAGTTCTTATTTCAATAATGAATAAAAATAAATAGAATTAGAAGAACTATACTCTGAAGGTCAAGTCCTTTGAGTAAATTGATTGAATTAGGTATTTTCGCTGACTCACTGTTTTTAACAGGGTTTAGGGTTACAGAAGTTTTCTGCAGTAAATGGGAAATATCCTGAAAAAGTACAAATAATCCTTCAAACCATATCTGCAGAACAGAATCTCAGCTGCAAACACACCCAAAATCTAGGGTTCTTAAGATCCAAGGGTTTGGCCCAATGACACAACACTTACTTGAGAAACGCCAGTCTTTGATTCAGAAACATCTAATGCCTGCAAATACTGTTCCTCATATCAGGGAAAACTTTGGTGCTTCCAATTGCTTGAAATGGCTTTAATGTAAGGTAGAATTAAAGACTGACAAGCAAACATAGCAATAAACTATAAATTGCATTCGCACATTATAAATGATGTACATATTTGACTACAGAAACTGCAGAAGTATGTTAGATGCAAAACGTCACTCACAGACTCATAATTAATAGAACTGGCACCCTGTTGGAAATATCGCCCAGCTCCGTGGATGTTTTGCATCCACATTTTTGAATCTTTCTAGACTATTTGAAAAAAAATCAAATATATTTATTCAAAACGCATTAAAAGCCTAATAAGTGTTATAATAAATAAATTGCTCCTCCACAGATTAATTTTAACACTCGCTTATTTTACCACACTGATAAAATCTATCATCTCCATCTCAAATAGTATTCAAGCTGCCTCAGGATCTTCCAATATTTTTTTTCCCTAAGTTTGTTTTTTCTTTCTTTTTCTTTCTTTCTTTCTTTTCCTCCCAGTGCCTTAGATGAGGATCTCTCTTTATCTCTGCCCCAAGCTTTACGCTATAGCGGTCTTGAATGGCATATCAGAGTCTATTTCTGAGTACTGAAACAATGTCTCTGACAATGTGTATTAACATTCTGGAACTTTCCTCTTAGGTGAAATTTCTATGAGCTTCAGACAATAGACAATGTTAGGAGAGTTGGACAAATGCTAAGGGAGAGCAAGATTTATCTGATCTTCTTGGAAACCATTTCAGTACCGCAAGTAGAAGACAACAGAAGGCAGACATACCTGAAGAGTCAGCTACAAACTGGAACGGAGCTGTAAGGTTGAGGATTTTGTGAAACAGGAAGAATATCATATTTTGTCTGGACAGACTGACCCATTCAGCTAAACAAAAAGCGAAAGTAACAGAAAAGAACAGGCCCCAGAATCATGATTTTTGAGCCATATTAGTCAAAACATGAAAAGAGTATAAAATAATTTCACTGCCTACATCTGCATGATGCTGGCCTCTACAGTAAATTACCAAAAAAAAAAGAAAAAAAAAAAAGAAAGAAAAAAGAGAAACAAGAAAGATTTGTTCATTTATGAGCAGAACTACAGCTTTACTGATACTATCAACACTTGCTGGAAAATGAAATTATGTGGTTTGTAAAAACATACTGAGGAAGGAGCTAGTGCTCTCCTTCAAACAGAATTGATTAAAGGAAATCCATGTGTTATGCCAGATGGACTTTGGCTGCTGCGATAGTTGAGCACAACAGCCCTAGATAACGGACTTCACGCATGCGATAGAAATACCAAGAAGATATGATACAGTTGATAACACTGACTTTAACTGACAGCATTAAGTTTCCGAAAAGTTTTCCTGACCAGTTTTAACTCCAGAGAGTTAAAGCTTGTGGACTACCTGCAATCTTACGGCTGGGTGTGGTGCTGGTTTGTGCTCAGGATATCACCACTAAAAAGCTTCTCTTAGATGTTTTACAGACATAAAGCCGACAAAATATTGATAGAGAGCCTTAGTAGCACGTGGCATCCATACCGTGTGTTTTTTTGGCAGGAACACCTTCAGAAGCAGAAGACAGCCCCCTGATTACAAATAATTTCTTTTTGTTCACCACTGATGCATTTACAACTTCTCCACAGCCAGGCAGGCCCAAACAATTCACTCTCTAAACCTCCTACAATTTTCAGAAATGCTTTGCTCACTACTACTGCCATAACCCTTCGAGAAGCTGAGCATTAATTTAGGTCATGGGCATAGAGGACTTTCAGCTGCCTTATTCATTAGTAGTGGCAAGGGCTCATTTTCTCTAAAAACATCTCAACAATTAAATCTACTGGAAAAATATACTTACCTTCCTGTGAAAATAGTACCTTTTTTAAAAAAAAAAAGTTTCTGCAAGGGTTAGAGACCTTACTCTGAAGGCACTTTTGTTTTAAATCAGGGGCTTTCAGTGTGGGCTTGATGGACTTTTACTCCATGAGGTCCAAGACAGGTGACTTAAATAAGTTGTTTCATATGTGGTACCCGGTGATTTACGTATGCAAAAGTTTATAATAGGAAACGTGTGAATCTGATAAGCAAAAGAGTAAAACCTACTGATTTCTGCCATCAATTGGAAGCGTTAGTACAACTTACAAATCAATGCAAACACATTAGTCCCGGCCACCTCAGCAATATTGGTAAACCAGACAGTGCGGCCTCTGTCAAGTCATTCCAGAATCACCATTTTTTTGTGTTAATGCTGCCTGAGAACAGGATAACAGGCAATGGGGAAGAGAGACGAAACGGCAATGAAAGGCAGCGTCCCAGATGTCCTCTCTGACCATATCTCAGCTGCTACCAGAACTGGGGAGGAAGGCAGCAAGAGAAAAAAAAAAGCAGAAAGAACCACAGCACGTGTGCTTCAAGGAAGAAGCATTCCCATTTCATTCATTAGGTAAATTGTGATCTGTCAAGTTGGTTTTCTTCCAAAAATGCAGCTATTTTGTTACCTTGGTATCCCGCTCCCTTCCCCAACCCCAGGCTTTTGCTGGCTTTGCTCCACGTGCCACAGTGGTTACACCAGGAGTGGTCCTGGCACAGTGACTCGCCTCTTTACCTACACCACAGACCTGCCTGTCTCAAAGGGGATCTACAAGAACAACCCTAAGAGTAGCAATAAATAATACCTTCCTTGCTAAAAGGACTCTTTTTCAAAGCTACCCAAACAAATACAACCAAAGAACTGTCTGAAGTATTGGCACAACCTTAGAGAGTTTCTAGTAGGAGGAAGAGAAAGAATACCTCTTTTTAGCTGTCTTGCTCGTTATTCAGAGTCAGGTTGAAGGGTAGATCTTCCTGTGTCCTCCTGGTAAGGTCATACAGTGCAAGTACACCCAGGGCAGCCCCTACCTCACAGGGCAAATTCTGCTGCTGCACCTGGACTGGTAGATCCCAGCAGAAGAACTCTGTTATACCTATTTTCTCCAAATCTTAGTTTGAGAACAGTTCCCTGTTTTCACTTCGGAGTCGTACACCTTCCACACAAAACCTGCTACCTCCTGGCATCTATCGAAGCTGGAAGAAGCATTATTTACACCAAACAGACAAGACTTGGGGGCATTTTACCTCCCCTCCATTTCAGCATGAAGTCCCTGGTAACTGGTGCGGTTCCTCTTTGGGGCTGGACGCCTTTCTCCCTGAAACCAGCTACTAAACAATGACACTTCTCCCACCACAACTCAAAAATCAAAGCTGGTGCAGGGATCACCCAGAAACGCACCTGAATTTCATAAAGCCCTTCCCTGACACCTGTCGGGTACAGAACCCAGAGGCTCACAAAGGAAATATCAACTACTCGGTCCCAAACTTTTACACGTGTATTTGCACCTCTTATTAACAACATCCAAAAGACTTTCCCAATCATTCTGAAGGTTGTATTTCTTTAAAAAAAAATGAGGAAAAATAAAAAGAATATAAAACGTGAAGCAATTGTTATCCTACAGATAAGGACCCTGGGGAGAGCTGTTACCCCATTTGTTGTTTAAGATGCTTGGAGAGGAAAGCACAACGGAATACTGGCTGAAGTTTGCCTCTTTTTTTTCACAGTGAACAAAAAATACCACTGTCTGTCACCTTCAGTGTCTGGCTAATCACAGGCATCCAAGCATCAGGAAATAAGCTGCAACAAATCATGAAGTTAGCTTAAAATGCACCCCATTTCCTAAATTCCAAGCACAATAAAGGTAAATGGGATTGTCTGGATATTTCTATTTGCAATTTTTGTTCTTTTGATCTCTGGAGTTCTTCACTTTTCCAGTTGTTCTCTGCAAGGCTGAAGACTAGCCATTTCTTTAGTAGTTCTGGATGTCTAAAATGCCACCGCCTTATGGGTCCAAGACCTGCATTACCGCTCAGTTAAGCTGCATACAGCTATTTCTGTTTCCAAGGTTGCATATTTTTGCATCAGTGACACCTGTGATACTGCAAAGATTTATTGTAAACCCCCTCCCCCCCGCCCCATACACTTCAAGCGCTTTAAATGGTTTGACTGAGTTTCTCGTTGGGTATTTCTCACAGAGCATAAATTCAGTCTCTGGGAAAGTAGCGTCAGGGAGCACCAGGAGCAGAAGACAAGCCAGGAGCTGTGGGTGATCCAGAACCTGCCGTGCCCTCACTGACAGGGTGCAGTCCCACAGAGTCTGAACACTGGGCAGAGCCAGGTGGTCACAGCAAGGAATCCCATCAACAGCCTCAAACAAGGCAAAGCAATCAGCCAGTTCCAAGGTCCATCCAGAAGACAAGGGCAAAAGATGGGACTGGAGACAGGACTACAACGTGAATCCATCCAGAAAGCAAGGTCAGAGACAGACATGCCCATAGCATGGCCCAAGCAAGGACTGAGTCAAAGAATCACCGAATAGTTAGAGTTTGTAAGGAACCTTAAAGATCATCGAATTCCAACTGTCAGGGACACCTCCCACTAGACCAGGTTGCTCAAAGCCCCATCCAGCCTGGCCTTCAACACTTCCAGGGATTGGGCAGCCACAGCTTCTCTGGGCAACCTGTTCCAGCGTCTCACCACCCTCACAGGAAAGAATTTCTTTCTAGTATCTAATCTAAATCTACCCTCTTTCAATTTAGAATCATAGAATCATAGAATCATAGAATCATAGAATTGCCCAGGCCGGAAGGGACCTCCAAAGGTCATCTAGTCCGACCTCCCCGCAGTCAGCAGGGACACCCCCAACTAGACCAGGTTGCCCAGGGCCTCGTCGAGCCTCACCTTGAATATCTCCAGGTATCTCCTTGAATATCTCCATAGAACCATTACCTCTTGTTCTATCACTCCACTCCCTGACAAAGAGTCCCTCCCCATCTCTCCTGTAGCCCCTTCAGATACTGGAAGGGACTCTAAGGTCTCCCCGGAGCCTTCTCTTCTCCAGGCTGAACAACCCCAACTCTCTCAGCCTGTCTTCATAGGAGACGTGCTCCAGCCACCTAAGCATCTTCAAGGCCCTCTGCTGGACCCATTCCAACAGGTCCATGTTCTTCCTGTGCTGAGGACTCCAAAGCTGGACACACCAGAGCAGAGTAGAGGGGTAGAATCACCTCCTGCAACCTGCTGGCCACGCTTCTTCTGATGCAGCCCAGGATGCGGTTGGCTTTCTGGGCTGCCAGCGCTCACTGCCGGCTCATGTTGAGCTTCTCATCCACGAACACTCCCACGTCCTTCTCCTCAGGGTTGCTCTCCAGCCATTCTCCGCCCAACCTGTATTTGTGCCTGTGATTGCTATGTCCCAGGTGCCAAGCCCTGAGCTGCCAACCCCCTACCCTCTGGGCAGAGGGTAGAGGCTGGTCAGGGCCAGTAATGCTCATTAGCACCCAAAGGAACCCTCACAGTCGTAAGCTTCAGGGGAAAGCTCAGGCAGGGTTTGACCCCATGAAAATGCAAGAAAATGCTGCCACTGACTTCCACGAGGTCAGGATCCACCAGATGTCTTTCTTTTCCAGGTCCTGTGACTTGCACCTCAAATGCCCTTGGGTCACATATCAGACAAATAGATAAGAGTGATAAAAGTTAATCAAAGCCATGCAACACTCGAAGCAGCGCGTACTCACAGCTGCTAAGGATATTAGCACTGTCTCAACCGCTAACAAAATAAAAATTGCTATTGTGTTTCTGGCCAACACTGGAAGGTTTTGAAGCTTTTTTACCGAAGGCACTCTGCCAGCAGTGCCATGGGAGCCCTAACACACTGCCATTTCATTTCAAGGCTAATATTGAAATATAGTAAAAATCTGCATTTATACAGAGCTGTAACGGCCAAAGAAAAGATTCCTCTTGCTTTCAGGGAGTTTTGGATGAAGCATCATTTTCGTGTGCGAGAGTGATGTTGCCCTCTGGTGGGTAACCCACAACCCGAGCAAAGCCCTTGCGAAGTCTCAGCAGATTCAAGCACAGGTTTTGATACTAGAATCTCTGCAAATACCAGGTGAATTAGCTTTGCCACACGCCGAGGAGCCAGGAGTTAGCCTCTTCTTACATGAGACAGGAGGGACAGGAAGGATGCAACTTCAGTCTTCATTTCTTTGTAGAACCCATCAACACGCAGCACAGAATCAGCCCCATCCAACTTCTCCAAGGTCACGTAGAAAATCTGTAGGAAAGTTAAATAAAAATTAAAAAAAGAAAAACGTGAGACTCCATGTTTCACGACCCTCAAGTTTTAACCACAAGACTGAAAGAAAAACTGATCCCTCAAATACTTACATTTAGTCCTTAAAACCACTAGACATCAATTATATTCTGCACGCTGCGTCTACATTAATTCTCACCTATATTCATTTATTTGATTTTTCCTCCTTTCATGGAATCAGATTTAATTTTTCTTAAGTAACAGATAAATTACTAGTGTCTATATTATCAGCACCCTATTAAGAGCAGGAATTCAGCTCGATGCCACTGGGACGTTGTAACATTCCTATCTCATCAGCAATCAGACTAAGGTCTAGGGAGTGAAATTTATCAAATCCCATTGTACAGTGTATCTGGAAGGATGATAAACATGATTAAAATTCATTTCACCAACACAGTTGCTCATATGTATTTGATGTCCTTTTCCTTGGAATGGTTAGACAAATTGCACAGTTCCCTAAAATGAAATTCACTCTCGGATTTTATACAACGTGCCCTGATAATACAAATCAATATTTTGACAAAACACATTTTTGCCTGAAAGATGGAGTATAATGTGTAATGAAATACATTTAAGTACTTAATAATTTATCCTGAGAGCACAAGGCATTTGACCAAATGTCGTACATCATTCCCTAGAAGACTAGGCGGAATATGTAATCTATACCCCTTCAAGAAGAAACGGCGTTGAGAGAGCGCGCAATTAAACGCTTCATATTCAGAAAACATTTCAAATTAAGGATCTGTGTTGTTCTACACAATTTAACTGCAAGATCGCAGGGGTTTTTTCTCAAACGCAACATCGTGTTCTCTAATTACTTTCACTTTTAAGATAGAGTACATTATCTTCTGTGTGTCAACTTGCTTTTACCATGGACCTCACACAGCTTATTTACACATAGAATCAGAGATACACACTCGATCTTAGCCAAAACGCCGAGAAGTGAGAGACATATATATATATTTATAATGCACATATAACATAAGGGGAGCCAAAAAATTCCCCAAAAGTATGTGTGGACCTTTCACACGCTGTGGTGACCCAGCGTTTATAACGAGTAAGATGGCTTCCTCTGGAATTTCCATGTCCTACACCTACGTGACTGGTCACCCTCCAGGAGCTCTCTCCCTATGGAGCACGCAGCAAAAAATTTCACAGGCAGCAACGTCGCAGATGGAAACTGAAAAGTTGGTGACTTCACAAGTGCCAGTTCCTAAAGCTGGTGTGGCCCAAAGGCGAGATTCTCCTTCATTTCTCAGGGAGATACGACAACCTACGTATGTTAATGAGTCTTGGCATTAGGTGCTATCTGTATGTTTGGGTAAATATCCGAGTAGTGATTTAGCCTTTGACTGAAATATGAGCCAGAAGAAGTAACGTTTATCGGGAAGACTCAGTAACTCACCGGGCAAGACTCACCCATACGTGAAATAAAACAAGCCGTGCCATTTTGCTCCGTGTAATAACGTGTCTTATTGTGGTCTCATTTACTGCTCTCTTGGCCAAAACAGCCTGGCCTTCAGTCTTTACAAGGAGTTTATCAGAATTCAAGACCTAAATGCCCTGACCACGACCATTACACACTAATTCCAGAATCGTCGTGGTTGGAAAGGACCACTGAGACCAATTGTTTTCACTGAGGCCAAAACACGAGCATGTTCAGGCGGTAGGCAAAGATCTGCCGCTAAAACATTTCCCACTTGAAATGTAATTGTTCTCTCTCCCGTTAGGAAGTAACCGCTGAAAAGCAAAGCCCTGCGGATGACACACTGAGTTTTATGTTCACAGCAGGTTAATGTATTTTCCATCCACGGCGCAACCGTTTGTAATTTCTAGGCAAAAATTCAGCCCGGGTGTGAGCAAGTGCAATTCTTACTGATCTCAATAGGAGATGCGCTCATTTACAGCGGGGCTGGTTTTGGCCTCACGTCTGTTTAGCACGAAAATGAATAACGTTACAAGACAGGGCATAGGTTCAGTACATGTTGAAAGCTTTTGCATGTGAATATTAAAATAGCCTGCCTCCACAATAGGCAACTATTTTGGGCTGGAGAACACAACATGCGCCAATCTGAGTTGCATAATGCTTTGCATATCTCGGGGTTCGCCACTCTGAATAGTTCCATACTGAATGGCTGCTTAATCTCTCCGGCACAGTTACTGTATAGATCCTCTATCTAACGGCACGAGGCAGCGCTTCGCTCAATAGACGAGCCCTGTATTCACTCTCAAAAGCACGAGCCAGGCTGGAAGGAGAGACTGAGGCAGAGCTTCGCTTCAAGAGCCTTGTGGCTCACGCTATTTTGGTAGGAGTTTAAAGGAAAAAACACTCGCATTTTTTTAACGCATTTGGTTTTCATTTGTTGGAAACGGTTTTGTAGCCTAATAAAAAGACCTACAGTTTCATAAAAGGAAGTTAACTGGTTGTCTTTGGGCAGTAGGAGACTTTTTCATTTATTACTGGGTTATTTTAAGGGCATTAACTGCAGTCAGCCCATGAGCTCTGTTATAGAAGTGATTTGATTTAGGATCTTTTTTAATTACACTGTGTTTTATTAAAAAAACAAACAAAAACAAACAAAAACAACAACAAAAAAAACCCAACAAATGTCAGTGTGAAAATACTGGATCTGTAGCCTTTCTTACTACACTGCTGTGGCCTGGAAGGCAGAGCGCTGCTTCTGGCATGGCTTGTAAGCCATCACATCGTCCACTGTTCGTCTGCCTCCTGGCTGGCAGCAAGTGTTCCCAGCAGGAACACGGGTTCAGGGCGCTGGTGTTCCCAATTCAAGCTCTCCTTCCAGCAGCTGGAAGGTATCTAAGTTACCCATACACTTACACCTTCCAACAGAAAGGAATGTGACAGCCTTATCTCACCTTCCAGCACTCGGGCCCATGGGGAAGGCAATTTGCCACTCTAACCTCGAGTTTTGGCAGGGGAACAAGAAGGGAAGTAACTTGTCCACTCCTGCCTCCCCACTGACAACACGCAGACCTCAGGATGGCCATAACCTACCCAACCAGCCACAGCGCCCGCCATCCTTCAAAATAGACTCCAAAGGCTTTTCTGAAATGCACGACCACAGCACGCAGCTCAGGAGCAAAACACACACATTTTTGTAAAGCTCAAGCAAACAAACATACGCTGTGCTCTGAATATGTTTACATTACTGTCTTCTTCAACACAGCATGAACAAGCCACTGTGTGTAAGCATAAAACATTGGCAGCCACCATTCACCTCATAGGTGTAATACAGGATAACAAATATCTTGAAAACTTCATTTCCAAGAAGCTTATTAGAAGAATAAGCCAGCTTATTCTTTCCTTCCTTTTCTAATTAGACTTTTCCATATAATGTATACTATCTCAATAAATTCACTTTACAGTTATGACTAGAGTGGCTATTCAATGTTGAGCTGTATTAATTCAAACGCACGTCAAGGGACAAATTAAGATGAGGACGTAGTCCAGATAACTAGAGTAACAGCCCTGGGAAGATAGAGGAAAAGCTGAATGCTTTTCTCAAACCCATAAAGAAGAGAAAAAGACGACAGAAAAAGAGAAGAGAGGAAGAGAAAGGAGAGGAAGAGAAAGGAGAGGAAAAGAAGGGAGAGAAGAAGAAAGGAGAGAAAAAGAAAGGAGAGAAAAAGAAAGGAGAGAAAAAGAAAGGAGAGAAGAAGAAAGGAGAGAAGAAGAAAGGAGAGAAGAAGAAAGGAGAGAAGAAGAAAGGAGAGAAGAAGAAAGGAGAGAAGAAGAAAGGAGAGAAGAAGAAAGGAGAGAAAAAGAAAGGAGAGAAAAAGAAAGGAGAGAAAAAGAAAGGAGAGAAAAAGAAAGGAGAGAAAAAGAAAGGAGAGAAAAAGAAAGGAGAGAAAAAGAAGAGGGGTGGCTGTGTGTGTGAAGGGGGGGCAAAGTCGCTCAGGGTCTATTTAACGTGGAGTTTAGCCACCGAATCCACAGTCATGGATCTTTTTGCTTCTGCCTAATACAATGCAACTTTTGGCGCTGCCACCAGGCAGCATCACTGTCACATCTTCTCTCAGTAGCATTTGTGGAAGCTAAAGAGATTTAGTTCCTAAGCAAAACTCATGCCTTTGAGTCACACTGGGGTTGAGTCTGGAGCAGCAGGTGGTCTACAAAGATGATAGGGGGCTGGAGCACCTCTCTTAGGAGGAAAGGCTGAGGGAGTTGGGTCTTTTTAGTCTGGAGAAGAGAAGACTGAGGGGGGATCTGATCAACGCCTACAGATACTCAAAGGGTGGGTGTCAGGAGGATGGGGACAGTCTTTTTCAGTGGTGCCCAGGGACAGGACAAGAGGGAACAGGCACAAACCTGCACATAAGAAGTTCCACCTAAACATGAGGAGGAACTTCTTCACTTTGAGGGTGGCAGAGCCCTGGAAGAGGCTGCCCAGAGAGGTCGTGGAGTCTCCTTCTCTGGAGACATTCCAAACCTGCCTGGACACGTTCCTGTGCAACCTGCTCTGGGTGGCCCTGCTTTGGCAGGGGGGGGTTAGACGAGATGATCTCCAGAGGTCCCTTCCAAGCCCAGATCATTCTGTGATTCTGTGAGTAGCATAGTTATGTGGGAGAATTATACAAACCCTGGAGCTACTCTCATCTATACCTAGATGTTTCAAAAATAAAGGGAGTTTGAAGTCTAGATTTTGCCCTGGACTGTGGGAGGCAGTGGAGAGGGTCAGAAAGGACAGAAGGCAGATGTTTTGGATGAGAAATTGAAGACCTGCTCGCTCCATTTTTGACTAACTTTTTTTCTTTAATGAGAAGTTACTTTAGCTAAGTAAAGGGAGGGAAAGCATATGAACTTCATACCCAAAACCTGAGACCTCTATTGAGTGAGCAAGCAACAATATTCTTGACATTTTGGTAGAGGGAAGAAATAAAAACATGTGACAGAGGACCCTTAGTTGGTTACCAGAGGGATGGACCCCAAACCTGCTCTAACTCGTCCCATACACCCAGGGTGATAGGACAAGCAGTAAACTCTAGAGATCTGCCAATGGATATCAGCCAAGCAGCAAAATCTGAGCAGCTGGAAACTGAGGCAACCAGGATGCTCAGCACTTCTGGACATTTGGGGCTGTTTTAGGTAGGTCAAAAAGTGAGCACAACAGACGTTACAAATAGCACACACAGTACCCAAAAAGGTCATTTGGCTTCAATGCACTACAGAGTGGTCTTGCTCAGAGCTAATTACTCATCATGGGGCTCTGAGGGAGATTCCTATAAACATCGTCTGTTCTACTCAAGGGCCCGCTCCTTGTCCCATCAAAGACAACAGCAAATTTCACTGACTTCAGCCAAGCACGAACAAGGTTGGTAGCTGCAGGCTACCTTACAGCATAGGAAGGCTTTGCTGTGAGTGAAAAACAGAGCTTGCTGTATGATAGAGTGAGCATGGGACAAAAGGATGTTTTGCTTCGCCAGGATAGTGGAAGCCCTTCTTTTATTGGGACCGAGTTCCATTATCTGATACGTCCAGTCAGAGTTTTAAAAAAAATCTCACACATGCATGTCAGCTCTTGAATGATATTGTTTAAAGCTAGAAACTGTGAGCTGTTGGTCTTTAAAGAACAGGCAGGCAGGCAAGAAATTCCACTGAGTGATTTATAAGCAGGTGGAAGAGAAAGTGGAAACTTCTATGAGGCTTGGTCAGGATCCAGTCAAGGGCCTTATTTTGATGGAGGGCTCCCTCTTCTGGATTTTGATTGAAGCGTATTTCCCAAAGTCCAAACTCGGTTTATTTTTTTCCAGTGCAACCTAAAGGTGTTTTCAACTAGAAAAACCCAATGAGGGAGAGAGAGCCTCTATGAGCTCTCAGAGTCCAACAGTACCTCTGTGGGGGACACACCGCGGGGATCTGGGCTTTGGGGAGCACGTCCAACTGCACCTCCCCACACACCTACTAGAAATTACAAGAGCTGCTGTTGAGCTTTTAGATTTTAATTTGCATATTTAAGTTAATAAACATCCCAGGCAAAAGGGTGAGGGTTTACTCTAGCTTATGATTCTTTACTTTTCTTGCTTTCTAAATGCAAGTTTTGGAGAATTACATCATTAAGAAATAGCTTTAGTCGTGACAATTCCTGGGAACTCTACTTCTGGGCAGGAACTTCTACTTCAAGTTGAGCAGCCCAGAAAGAAAAATATCTATTTGGCTGGAAGTTCTCCAGTGACATGAAAAATAGCCTTTTAGTCCCTTATACAAATCAAAATAGCCTTACACGAAAAATCCTCCCTAATCTGTGGGGAATTTCCTCCCCCATAGGAATTCCTTCTGAAAACAGACACTTCCTGCATGGCAGGTGGGACTGCTAGAAACTGAAACTGCATCTTTGAGGAATTTCCATTTCTTAAGGAGAACAGCGTTTTCAGGCGGAAACCTGCTGGAACGAACATTTTCCTTTACACAGGCAGAGTTTACTACCCCAGTGCAAATACATGGATAAGACCACGGCTACGGATCGTATCGTGGCCAGAGGGGAATTCATTATTTCAGAATAGGACAGGAATGCAAGCAAAACTCTGAGTTTTGCTGAGAAAATAAAATGAAAGTAATAATAATCCATATTTCTCTGTGGCCTGAGAAGGAGTCACATCTTTCTGATTTTAGAGGACGAACGTAACTGCATTTTGTTTAAATGGAATAACAATCCGGTTCGAAGTAAACAGTTTAAATTCAGCAACTACGGACACTATAATGAAGGATGTGACAATAGCTATACATCTCTTAAAAGAGAATCATACACACTTCTTCCAGACATAATATGGCAAACCTTTGCCTTCTAACTTTGTCACTACCCACAAGCCAGCATTTACCCAGACCAACCGATCCCTGACTTTTTTCCCAGCTGGCATTATCAAAAGGCCATCAGCCCCATCAACATCTGATCAACGCCTATAAATACTTAAAGGGTAGGTGTAAAGATGATGGGACCAGTCTTTTTGCAGTGGTGTCCAGTGACAGGACAAGAGGTAATGGGCACAAACTGGAACACAGAAGCCCTTAATTCCCTTAAGGTGGCCTGCATCAATTCCACTAACCATGCAAAATCTTGAGACTCAGTCCCTGAAACTGTTCCTAACTACTCTGCTGCTTTCTGCCACCCTGCTGGAAGCCCATTGGGACACCCGGGCCAGGCCATCTCCTCTGAGCTATGTTTCAATATCACCAGTCACCTCAGAGTCAGGCTTTGAGGTGGGAGTATGACTTAGCTCTTAGAACAGAGATATTCACTCTTTACCACCTCTTTTGCATCCCCAAAAGGTGGTTATCTACTCATTTCAATAACAAGCTTTTTTTCCAAATGGATGATATTAGGAAGTCACTTCAACAGTATCTGGTATAGTAAATAACGAAGCAGAAAACCTCTCCAACCTCCATTTTGCTCCATCATCTCTGTGTTTTATGCCTTATAGCTTTAAAACCAGCTTGTGGGAATGCTTCTGTACACCTGTCATACACGTTGACATCATCTATCATTATGTCTATTATAGACATTAAATTACATTCAAATATTACTGTGGACATGCATAGTCAACCACTCCATCTTTAGGAAGCAGTAGACACATGATTTTCCTGTGCAATGTTTATATGGGTCCTCTGAGCCACACAACTATGTAACATAAGTGTCCTGCTTCATCCAGAGCCCATGATGGACTGCTGAACTAGAGAATGGCTATTTGGTTTTACCGTTATTGTTCAGTTCATGTTATTCAATGCAAACCTTTCCCCCTGCTGATTTAAGCACAGAATTATGAATCCTAACAGGCTTTTCCTACAGTACTCATCGCTCCTTTGTGGGAATTCTCCAGCACATTGTGAACTGACCTAAAGTACTTGCAACATGCATGTTCGTCTCTCAGTTCCGCAGCTGAGAAATGGGGAGGCGATGAAAACTACAAGTAATCACAGAGATCCAGAGTTGTGAGCACTGGATATAAAGCACAGACCCCTTTCAATTCAAGCATTTCTTTAAATGTGCTTTCTGTGCATTTGAAGGCTTTCTGCAGTTAAGCCCTTAAAAATACCTTTGGCAGAGGCCAGGAGAAAAGAGTTTTTGAGACAGACTCAGCTGTGTAGTCATGACACTAAATCTTTGTCTTCCTCGAGTTCCTGCCAATTGCTGCAACAAATTAAACACATTTCATACAGGTTGCAAACAACAAAATTATTGTTCACCCCTCTCCCCTTCACATCATGCAACAAATGAGGTTAATATCCCACAGTAAAAATAACATGTATTGTGTATTTAAATGATAGCAAAGTAAAGTTGCAAGGATAAATTCTGACATGTCCTAACTTCTGCCTTTGCCAACATATTAATGTTCTATGAACATAGCTTTCTGTTTACAAGTTTCCTACAAAATAAGCAAGCAAAAAATGCTGAAGCTTCCTTATGCAGCATAATACCAGCCACTATAAGAGCATGAAATTCAGATGCCCCACAAGCTTCACTTGAGCTCCCCAAGGGAGAGAGTAGCAGTAAGGAATCACCGCCTGCCAGTGCTACAGGAGGATAAGAATGTGAGTTTCTCAGCCATTTCCAAAATTCAAAGGTAGGAGTTCTGGCTCCTGCTGTGGGTGCTAATCCAAGAGTCCACAGACCTCCTACCTGGGGTCTCCTAACATCCAGTCTAGCTCTTCCACCTCCAGCCTGTCCCTGCTTCAGTCCTTTCAGAGATGAGGACACATTATTTTTCTAGGGGTGGAGGTCTTTTCTTTGCCAATCTGTACCCTTTTCTTTGACATTTTTCCCAATTCTGATTCAAATTTCTCCTCCTCTCTTCCCTGGACCTCCAGCAGGTAAAATCAAAAGATGGATGCAAAAGACATATGATGATTCTCCAACTTGAGAACAGAGGGAAGTTCAACTGATTCACGTTGCTTGGCTCTGCCCACATAACCATGAGATAGTCTTTCAAAAGGAGAGTGACAGCAAGGGTAAAGCCTGAGATTTGGGCACCTTCTGGAAAGCCAAAGAGGGAGTGAACTGTAGACTAAAGAAACCACAGTCAGAACAGCTTCTAATAAACCTGAAAAAGGACAGAAAGTCTTCACTGCTTTGGATAAATCAGATGCTTACAATTCAAATAAGAACTACAAGCACCCCAGGATATCACCCAAACATTTATCTTTTTTTAGATATCAGTTACAGAATTTGTCCCCAGAATGCCCCTAAAAACTGTGTTTCCCATACAAAAGGCCTCCGATCCACATGGGTCTAGAGCAGCTGTTTCTAAAGGGCAACTCCATACAAGCAGCACGTCTATGGCGTTGAATGCAAATCAACAAGAGCAAGAAAACAGTCTTATCCTTAAACCTACCCTTCGCTCATATTTGCTTGATGGAGTGTGCAATTTGACAGGGCAGCTATGTCAACTTCATGGCTGGATCATAGAATCATAGAATGGTTAGGGTTGGAAGGGACCTCAAAGATCGAGTTCCAACCCCCCTGCCATAGACAGGGACAATTCCCACTAGAGCAGGTTGCTCAAAGCCCCATCCAGCCTGGCCTTGAACACTTCCAGGGATGGGGCATCCACAACTTCCCTGGGCAACCCGTTCCAGTGTCCCACCACCCTCATAGTAAAAAATTTCTTCCTGATATCTAATCTGAATCTTTTTTCTTCCAATTTAAAACCGTTTCCCCTTGTCCTATTATTACACTTCCTGGCAAAGAGTCCTTCTCCAGCTCTTCTATAGGCACCCTTGAAAGGCCGCTATAAGGTCTCCCTGGAGCCTTCTCTTCTCCAGGCTGAACAATCCCAGCTCCCTCAGCCTGTCTTCATAGGAGAGGTGCACCAGCCCTCTGATCATCTTCGTGGCCCTCCGCTGCACCTGTTCCAGCCGGTCCATGTCCTTTCTGTGTTGAGGACTCCAAAGCTGGACACAGCTTTGGATGCTGCCCCTTTTGGCGCATACAATCTCTGTGTCCTACCTGTGTGCTCCCACCACCTCATTGGCACAGACAGTCTTCTGTCTGTTTAGTTCCCTGAACAGCTTCAGCAGAGAATCAATCTTGCACTAAAGCAAGGGGAGAAACATGCCTGTGATGATGGGGAACAGGGGAAGCAAGACTGTCCCTTTTGGGAGCACTTTCTTGTTGTATCTGCTTACAAACACACTGTCAGACCAACCCCTGAGTTCCATTACAATGCCTGAGTGCCTGGGATACATTTCGTGAAACCAATAATGTAGGATTATGTCAGACTATATTGTATGGAGATTTAAAACAGAGCTTTTGGAGCCCTGCTAGAATGCAAACTATTTAAACTGATTAAACCCCCCCAAGAATTCCTATGTCCAAACTTCAAGTTCCACTTCCTACATGGTTACCAAGCTTAGCCTCTCTAGAGGTCAGCACAGTATCAGAAATAACAAAAAAACCCAGACCAAACAAACCCAAAACAAACTCAAAACAAACCCCAAACAATCAAAAACAAACCCCCCAACAATCAAAAACAAACCCCCCAACAATCAAAAACAAACCCCCCAACAATCAAAAACAAACCCCCCAACAACCCAAAAAAGCAAAACAAAACTTAGGACTGTTCTGTATATACAGTGGACTCCACTGAGAAATGCCGGAACAATGTTACTGTTGGTACATCTTCACACATAAAAATACATGGGTTCTTTTATGCAATATGAAAAAGATTGAAGGGATGGTGTAATAATTCCCACTATAGATACTGTAGAGGAAATTACACTTGTAAAGCATTTGTTCGTAGGCACAAATTGGTAGTGCCTGTACTGTCCTGTTTGCCCAACTTCAGTGTCCTTTTCTCTTAAAATACTGGTGCCATCAGGACCTGTCAAGGAGTCAGATCCTGAAGCCCTTATTCCCCTTTTGTTTTGTTCACGTTCAGGGATATTTCCCAATGAATTTTTCAAGTTCCAAGTATTTGGTTTGAGTATAATTGCAGCACATTATGTAACAAATTCCCCTCTAGCCATGTTAGAAAAAGATTCAGTAAAACAAGAAGAGCATCCATGTTTCAGCCCAAAAAGAACAGATCTGAGTATAGGCAAAAAAGTTTTCCTGTAGAGTTGGAAAAAAAAAACAAAAAACAAAAAACCACCAATAGAAAATAAGTCTAAGATCAAAAACTTCCATGACAAACCTGACTTCATGGGGGACTCCATGAAGTAGAGAAACTGCTGGAGAGGGTACAGCAGAGGACCACAAAGATGATGATGATGGCCCTGGAGCATCTCTCTTAGAAGAAGAGGCTGAGGGACTGGGGTCTTTTTAGTCTGGAGAAGAGAAAGGCTCAGGGGGGATCTGATCAACGCCTATAAATACTTAAAGGGTGGGTGTCAGGAGGATGGGGCCCGCCTTTTTCAGTGGTGCCCAGTGACAGGACAAGAGGGAACGGGCACAAACTTGAACATCAGAAGTTTCATCTAAACATGAGGAGGAACTTCTTTCCTGTGAGGGTGGCAGAGCCCTGGAAGAGGCTGCCCAGAGGGGTGGTGGAGTCTCCTTCTTTGGAGACATTCCAAACCCCACCTGGACATGTTCCTGTGCAACCTGCTCTGGGTGGCCCTGCTTTGGTAGGGGGTTTGGATGAGATGATCTCCAGAGGTTCCTTCCAATCCCATATCATTCTGTGATTCTCTGACTCCAGATCTCCTACTGATGTCAGTGAAGCCGGCAAAGCTGCTCAGCTGGAACTCTCCAGAAGCCAATGCTGCGCACAATTTTTGCTTCAGTATTCGTTTGTTCTACAGATTTGTTGAAAATGTTTGGTGTTTTAAATTTCCCCTGGTACTTCAGAGGAAGACAAAAGGAATTCATAATTTTCCAGCACAGACAGGATTCATGGAATTTTAAGCATGATAAGTAATCAATGCTGTCCAAACAACAGCAGAAGTCAGGGAAACACACAAACTACACTTCACCTCCGAGTGCAAGCTACAGCTGGCTACGGTACTTAGTTCCTAATCGAGAGGTTGCTCACAAATCATTGCAGATGGAGCCAGGACTGCCCAGTTTGAACCTAACCGTAGGGTTGAGCCATGACACATTGACTCATCGTGTTACCTAAAGTATCATCCTTATAAACAGCTTTAGACTGTCTTTTATGTACATGTGACCAAGTGTAACGGAGCGGCAGTAGAGCAAATGCAAACAGCACGGTCTTCCATTAAAGCAATCACATACCCAGACACAAAATCCAGGACTCTAAGACCTCATGCGAATCTGAGAGTCCCTGGGGACTTTGGGTTTGATGAGAAATACGTATAAATATTATAATCTGTGACAGATATAATCTTGCTCCAATATTTTCCACTTTATTTAAAAGGAAAGCTACCTATTTTGTTCAGAACCCACAGTCAGGAAGTTACAAAGATAAAAGGACCTCTCAGCATGAGCAAACTGCAGAACGTATTTGAAAATAAATTCCTAATGACAATTGGCATTAAAGAATTTATTTTCAAATACATTTTGCAGCCTGCTCATGCTGAGGGGCGCTTTTATCTTTTGAACTGGATGCTGCTAGGCTGAGCAGAGATGAAGAGTTCCCTCTTAACTCTTTCAGTACCACACAAACAGCAGAATCCACCAGGATTTCCCCTCCAATCTAAACCATTCTACGATTTTCTTATAAAGTACTTAATACCTGCGTTAGACAAACATTGCATTCCAGGGGCTCAGTCCCGAGAAAAGAAGCAGACAACCACAGCTCTCCAAGCTGATCATCTGACACCTACTTTTAAGTCAAAGAATATTTCTTCCTTAATATAGTCCCCCTTAATGCTGCTTCTCAACAGAAATCCCGGTTGTTGTGCTAACAGTGTCTTTCAAGTGAGCCACAAATGACAACATCTTTACCTCCTCAGCAGCAGGCACACTGCGGAGGGCCAGAATTTCCCATCTCCCCGGTGGGAGTCAGCATCCTGCGTTACAAAGAAATAGCTCCTTTGTTGACAAGGGAAAGGCAAGGTCTGCCTCCCATTTCTGGTATCGTTTCAGCTTTGCGTGCCTCGATCTTCGTTGCAACTCAGGCACTTTTAAGGTCACAAGATAAACTGAGATCTCTGCTGAAGAGCGTAGCCCATCCGCCACACCTCTGCCTTCCTACAGCCATGACTACCCTTTCCCTTTGGGCACTCACACAGCTGGACAACGAGCCAGGATGGAAAACAAATCCAGCAGAAACCAACCAACCTTTCTGTTTTGAGTCCTTTCTCAGCAAGATAGTTCCCTGGCTTGTTCAACTGCATAGCCAGCCAAATGCCACAGGGGCAAAAGTTAGAGGGTGGGAACAAGAAGTCAGGCATAGGGACACGCTGGAGAGCTATTCGCAGCATTGTGAATTTATGTTGGATTTTAAAAGTGATTCCATAACCGAAAACTAAAACACAGGTATAACAGAAGCTTCAACATCAAATTCTAAGAGCCTAAATAAAGTTGGGATGTGGAGGACTAATACTATCTAGGAGTATTAGAATCATAGAATTGTCTAGGTTGGAAGGTTAAAGATCATCTAGTCCAACCATCAACTTCACTCTGATCAAAAACCATCACTAAACCATGTCTCTAAGCACTATGTCAACCCGTTTTTTAAACACCTCCAGGGATGGTGCCTCAACCCCTTCCCTGGGCAGCCCATTCCAAGGCTTAAGAACCCTTTAAGTGAAGAAATTGTTCCTACTATCCAATCTGAACCTCCCCTGGTGCAACTTGAGGCCATTTCCTCTTGTCCCATCGCATGGGACTTGGGAGAAGAGACCGACCCCCCCTGGCTACACCCTCCTTTCAGGGAGTTGGAGAGAGCCAGAAGGTCTCCCCTCAGCCTCCTTGTCTCCAGGCTCAACACCCCCAGCTCCCTCAGCCTCTCCTCACAAGACTTCTTCTCCACACCCCTCACCAGCTCCGTTGCCTTTCTCTGAACCCGCTCCAGCCCCTTCATGTCTTTTTTGTGGGAAGGGGCCTAAAACTGGACACAGCACTTGAGGTGAGGCCTCACCAGTGCCCAGTACAGGGGGACGATACCTCCCGAGTCCTACTCCCCACGCTGTTCCTGATACAGGCCAGGATGCTGGTGGCCTTCTTGGCCACCTGGGCACACTGCTGGCTCATCTTCAGCCGACAGTCGACCAACACCCCCAGGTCCTTTTCTGCCAGGCAGCTTCAGCCACTCTTCCACAAGCTTATTAACCACCTAGAGGTTGTACTGTGGTGCAAATCTGCCCACTGTCTACATTCCTGGTCTCATACTGTTAAGCAAGGAAACTAGATGTAACCAAACAAAGGAGAACAAGAAGGGCCTCAAGAGAAACAGACCCTTCTCAGTGTCACTGCAGTTTGGATCAGGCTGTAAAATGCAATCCTGCCTCTGTGAAAACTCCACTTCTCTTCCTCTGTGGGCAGAATGAGGAGAAAGGGAAATCCTCTGAAGACAGAGCTCAGGTAGTAAAAATTACAAGAGGAAAAAATTCTGACATATTTGGTTTTTTCCCAGCTTGCTCAGTGTCAGGGAGGGGGTGGAAGTCGGAAGAGGTGTTTTGGATCACTGCATCCAGCCCCCAGTCATCCCCATCAGATCACATCATCCCTTTCATACACCTGTCATGTCTCATCTTAAAAAACATTTTTTCTTTTAGTTCACTGTTCCTCTCTGAAGGCTCTTGCACAATGGCCCTCCTTTTCCAATCTAAATGCACATAAAGCTTTTTGTCCCTGTGCCAACACCTAAACCACCTCTCCTTCAACGGTGGCATTTACCCTTCCGACGTGTTCAAGAGTGGCAAAACAGGTCACCTCCTGCCCTGTATTTGTTAGGCTGACCAAGCCAACCTCTCCCAGTCCCTTCTCACAAGATGGGCTCTTCAGCCCCATGATTTACCAGGAAAACCAGGAACCGAGGGAGCTGGTTCAGGGAGGTTTTAAGTCAGCAGCGGGTTATCCAAGTGCTTAGGGAGAAAGGCTCTTCCAGGGGCAGGAAATCACACAGGCTGCCCAGCCTCTCTCCCTGGCTTCTATCGAACGTTTTAACCCAGCAACGTTGAACGTTTCAGTGCTAGCAAATTAGTGTTTTCCAGGAGGAAGGTATTTCACCCAAAAAACTCATTTGGCTCCACAAAAATGTAATAATGTCTTTATCCCAAAGGCAAGTGAACGTTATGAGCTCTACAACTCACCTCTCTACTTATGGTAATCAAATAGTAACGGGGGTGTTTAAAGAACCAAGACTGACACAACCAACACCTACATTTAAGGCAGGAACAAGCAACGGAAGCCCCACTGAAAACCTTATGACTATCCAGACCAAAGTCAGAGCGAAACAGATAGATCTCAACACTGTACACAATCTATTACTGCCTGAGCATGGCCTTCTTGGTAAACGTCCCGAAAGAGATGATCATCGATTTCTTTACTGAAACACTCCTCCTCTCCCCAAATAAAAAAAAAAAAAAAAAAAATCTTTCTTGAAATATAGTACAAATCATGGCAGGGATTTAAAGATGGAAGACCTACATTTTACAAGGACACCCTGATGAGAAGGTCTCTTACTCATGTGCTGACAGCGGCAAAGATTTAAAGGAACCCTGTTCTTCCAACGGGCTCGCTATGGATTAACAAGGTTTCACAAAACACACCCCTTTGACTGGTTAAACATCCTTCATACCCATCCAGTCCTGTATTCACAAAGATAAACAGCACATGCCTCAACTGCAAACTGAGCAGCATCCATGGATATCCAAGCCCACATCTAAGAGAATAATCAAGATGCTAAAGAAAGCTGTTGCTTGATCCTACAGCTGATGTGCTCAAGGACCTTGATACAGAAAACTTATCAAGAGTGATACCAACTATGAAGTATGAAGTTGGAGCAAAGGCACGTACCAAAAAGGTATTCATGGAGAACCAAAAATGCTGGATGAACCCAACATACTGGTGTGATATCTACCTAAAGAGAAGCATTCTAGAAGGGGAGGAGGGTGATTTCTTTGCTCACATAAGATTCAAAAAGACAGGAAAGATGAGCTCTGGCACTCCTCACAGTTGCTTGTATTAAAATTGATAATGCAGCTTCCACTAGCTTCAGTAATGCTGATTGCTGAATAAGGGAAAATAATTCATAATAGAGCATGCTTCCCAGGTACAAGAAAGATCCTCTTGTACATAAGATCTATGACTGTTACGCTACTTACAAACCATTTTTAAAGCATACAGTGTATTTCTAAGCAATATTTCTGTTTGTTCCTGTCATGAGCAGAAGTGATATTCTTGCAGGCATTGCAAGAGCCATGGCCAGCACTAGGTTTGTCATACAAATGCTTAAAAATCATTGAGAGTTACAGAAACTTGAAGCATTTTGTAAAAAGTGATAGAAGAAAATCAGAAAATCATTTCATGTTTCATCTTCCACATTTGACTGAGATGGGTTCTCCACGGCTCCTGCAGAAGAGCTGAGGTGCCTCTGCCAAGTACTCTCCCATTTTCCCAGAATCTGCTAGAATTAGAAACATAGAACAGCTAGAGTTGGAAAGGTCCTTAAAGATCATCGAGTTCCAACCCCCTGCCCTGGGCAGGGACACCTCCCACCAGACCAGGTTGCTCCAAGCCCCATCCAGCCTGGCCTTGAACACCTCCAGGGATGGGGCATCCACAGCTTCTCTGGGCAACCTGTTCCAGTATCTCAGCACCCTCACAGTAAAGAATTTCTTCCTAATATCTAATTTTAAATCCAAATTCTAAAATCATTACCTCTCATCCTATCACTACATTCCCTGGTAAAGAGTCCCTTCCCTGCCCTGAGAAAGAGAATACTACAGTGAAACACCCTTTACAGAGCAGGAGAACTCTGGTATCTATGCTGCTATGGCACTTGTTTTTCCATAGATTCCATCCCTACTAAGCCCTCCATTTCACAAATGCTCCCAAAGGCAGTGGGAAGCCATGACATTATGGGGTCAAATATGCTGGTTGTTAAACCAAAGATCTCAACGGTTGAGTAGGGTCACATTATCTCAGAGTAAGCATTTTTGCCCTCTGGCAGAAAGCTGAGGGGCTGAAGTTTTACAGATAAGAAAATACTTCTGTCCACTCCATCCTGACAAAGTACGGGTGAGCTCCTTCCCTCCTGACCTCTTTCAGATGACTCTCCATGGAAGGGAGACTAAAGCTGTCTTATGAAACAGTGACAAACTTGCATGTCAAAAACAGTGACAGGAGAAACAAACACAGAAAGGAAAGGCAGAAGGACACAATGCTGTTGGGACATGAAAGGATGTGGAACTAGAATTATCATGTTGATAAAAGCAGGAAAAATACCCAAGCCTGCATATCTCCTACGAAACACACTACTAAATCGATGGATCGGCTAATCCCATTTATCTCTCTTTCCCCAGCAGAATACCACTGCAAACTGCACTTCTGCTTCGCTGGCTCATACTTTCCTGCCTGCTCTCAAATGTCAGTCCTTGGCACCGCCAGTAACTATAGACAAGGCTGGGATGCCATGAGAGTTTCCAATAAACAATGAGGCTTAGAAGGAAGCCCCGAGTGCATTTCTGAGCTGTAACCCTGCAATCCATCGCTCGCTCTGGCACCCACTAGTGCCAGAACCTGCACAGGGGCTCTTCTGAGATGGTGTTATCATGTCTAGCCTAAAACCACCACCATCGGATCCATTTGGACTAATTACTGCCAACTTGTTCTTACACAGACAAAGAAAAGAGTAACTACAACCCACCATTTCAATTTATATCTTTCCAGTGACTTATGGAACAACCAGATGAGATTAGCTGAGGCGACCAAGCAGCTCATTGACACTGACATGCCTCTGTTCTTTGGCCACGTGCTCCCACTGCTTCCCTACACCAGCTTCAGTGCTCATCTGACAACTACTGAGGTATTTTAATTCTTCAGCCTCGCAAGAAAAGAAAGTTTTCTGCCACATCAGCAAGTTGATTCAGCTCCCCAGAAGGCAGTTGAGCACTACCGGTGACAGAAAAAGAAAGCACAGTGGTACAGAGCAGAAGGGGAAGGGGAATCAAGACTCTCTTTTCCGGTGGTATCTGTTTTGTTAGTTAAGCTGATTGAATGATCTTTTATTATTTTACCCACGCTCAATCCATGGAAGTCACAATCCAAGCCAATTTAAATGTATCAAATTACACCCCTCAAAGATGTAAAGGCTTTTATATCAGTTCAGATGTAACAATTCAAATTTACATCAAAATTTATATAGTCAAAATTAGAGTACCCCGAATAAAGGGCAGAAAACGTAAAGAATCATCTTCTTGGTCTTTTACTTTTTTTCATTCCTTCAGTTGGTACAATCAACAAGAAGTCAAAGTGAAGTGCTTAAGCAACGTGGAAGCTTTCTACAAAGGAACCAAGGACTACACAGCCCCATACTGCTCCCAACTCACTGTGCTCTTACAAGCAGAAAGACTGAGCAGAAAAGGCAAGGTATAAACCATCTTTTCTGTCGTTACAGCTTTAGAGGAGCTGCCTCTTATTTATCTACAGTATTTTCATTACATTCATCTAATAACATTACATTAGATCACCCTATTTAATGACTAGGCGTTACAGTACCTGGTTGTTAAGTAGATAGCACACAATTCTCTTTGGGAGTTGCATGATCCATTCCTAGGAGACGACCATTTCAGTAAAACAGAGTCAGATCGTTCTCTTCTACGCAATGAAGTGGCTTAAAGCTGCCTTACTTGAGCAGTTGAATATTCTTCTTATAGAGTGGACCTCTAGGTTGATTTAGCCTGCAAAACATCAAAGCCAGCTCTGAAATGTCTTTAGTAATGAAGACACACAGAATAGGTGACTTCTCACAGCTTTTCTGCAAAGATCATATCTCCACGTTGATTGGCCATGCATCATGGATTAATTTCTCAACCATTTCATTAATTGCTCCATCATTAGCTCATGGAACTCACTGTCATCAGATTTTAATAAATGTAATAGGATTCCAAAAGCACTTAATGTTTTTGGAGAGAGACAACGCAAATAAGACCTACAGCACTCAGAAACAAATGTGGGATTTGGGCCTTTCCAAACACCTCATTAATGACAGCTAGAAAGAAGGGCTCTCTATGCTATATGGCTTCATTACCTTCTCTGTGACAAAAGTGGACCTCAACTTCGCACAGGGCTCAAGTGAGGACAGCAGGACCCGTTTCAACTTTACCATTCCTGAGTTATTCTACGTGGAACTGTAGATGTGGCCTACAAAGAATACACACCCAAACCACCAATTCCTTCTGACCTACCACAGAAATCTTAACTTTCCATAACATCTTTCTCTCTCATGACCTCCTTCACCTCCTATTCATGGCTCACCTGCCTCCAGTCTCTGGAAAAATTGAGATAAATGGTTTATTTTGAAACATCATTCATTCACTCTTGCCTGTGCCTCAGTATACCCAGCTGTGAAGTGACAGAAACTTACTCACTTTTATAAATTACATTAGACTCCTGGGGAAAAAACATGGCTGAGTCCCAAGTAATGCTGAAAGTCTGGCCTGAATCACTTGATTTGAAGTATTATTTCAAATACTCATATTTAGACCTTCTGATATGTAACTCAGCCTATTCTTAGCTATCCACAAGAGATCCTGACTTTATATTTTTCCAAGATTATCCAGAAAAGGCCAAAATTGTTTTATTGACAAACCAACTGAAAAAAAAATAAATTAGCTCCATGAAGCTTGCTGGAACATTAAGCACTAAGTACAGTCCACAAACCTCTTCTTCTTACTGTGGAATTTGACTCTGAAGAAACAGAATCTTTGACTTTTCCTTTTCTTCCAAGCTGATCTCCATGAAAAAGAAGAAGACTCTTTGCAAAATACAAATAAAGTACCTGAAGGGACACTACCACAGATCCTTTTCCCAAAACATAAATAGTTATATCTGACATAAGATGCCCTAGGGCACTTACAACCCTCAGCTCAAAAGAAAAGAATGAAATAGTCTTAACAGCTTTCACCTTTCCAGAAAATCTGGTCCTTGCTGCTAACAACCAGAAAAAAGAGAACTTGTTTTTAAAAGAGTAGTTTCTGTCTTGTGTTGTGCAATCTAATCTCACAGGTCTTCAGCACTGAATCTACTTGTAGAAATTAAACAATTTCCCAAATGACTTCTGTTGGCAAGATCACAAAACCAGAAATTATTCTGCAGCACCTTAAAAAAAAAAACATAGCACAACAGCATAAGAGTTTCCTTATTGTTCAAACAGCAATGAAAATAACCAGCTGCATTTGGTTTTAAGTGTTCTGCAGCTGTTTCAGATACCAAATTAGGATCAACACCTTTCCCTCCTACACTAGTCCGACAGAAGATACTAGTCAATAATATAATTTAATATAATTTAATATAACCCGGTTCGACCAAGGATCCACCTTGCCTACTGTCCTGTTTGCAAAGGTAGCCATAAGCTGGAAAGTAAGAGAAAAGTAAGAATTTAGAATCAATCTTTATATTATATGCACATAAACACATGTAATATGTCAGCCTCCAACTAATACTCTTTCACTTTCCAGCTATTTATGAAGATTATCAAAGGCCAGGCTTGACAGTGGTGCCCAAGGGGAGGACAAGAGACAACAGGTATAAGCTGAAACACAGGACGTTCAGATTGAATATAAGGAAATACTTTTTCACCACGAGGATGGCCAAGCATTGGAACAGAAGGTTTTTATGGCCAGAGAAGCTGTGCAAGCTCTGTCCTTGGAAGCTTTCAAAACCAGACTGCCTAAAGCTCTGAATAAACTGGTTTGAGGTGGGTGACCTTGCTTGGAGTAGGACAATGGACCAGAAACATCCCGAGATCCCTTCCAAGCTGAATTATCCTATGATCCTGTTTTTTCCTCTGATGATCCAACAGAACACTGTTGGGCTGGCAGTGGCTTCCATGTATTTAGTTACCCTCGGTTTTACTTTTGCATGCAGTCCTTCTCTTGAGCCTGTGTAAACTTCTGATAACTAGATCCTTCACCATCTGACAAAGTGTCCCTTGCTTTGATCCTAGCTCCACTGAGCTTCATTTCACAGCCCCAGCTTGCTTTCAGGTGAAAAAAACATTAAAAAACATCTGCTGGGGAAGAAAAGAAATAAAATTTTAAAAATTATTTTAGTATCATTTACCCACAATATTCTTAGTACGTGAAAACCCTTTTCATAAATACATTTATTGCATTTACACTTGCATTACACTTCCCAGGTGGGAGGTGAGGGGGAAGGGAGGCTACATATCACAACTTGCTTCAGATGCCATTACTTGCTGTCAAAATCTCATAGTGCTGCACAGCACACCTTTGGAATACTTGCACTAGATGACTGTTAAAATGCAAAATAAGTAAGTTTTCCCCTCCAGCCGCTGCACAGGCCCAGAAGCGTAAGAAGGAAGAATTGTTTGTCTTGTGCCTACTGGAGTTGCAGGTGCCAGTCTCAGTTTCAATCAAGGCACCTGGACTAAATGGGCACAGAGGATGAGTGAGGTTGTCCCACCACAGAGATGCTACAAGACAGAACCATCACAACCTATCCTGCTTCAGGGATTAGCCAACAGTTTCAGTCACTATCTGGTTTCTATCAGGTATCTTTCAAAGCTCAAATGCAGTTAAGGCAGAGTTCAGTTTTATCCTCCTGACTACAGGAGGATACTTGCACAGATTTCTATTGGCTACACACAAATAAGCCAAACACAGTGTTATGAACAGTTGGTACAAATGTGCCTTCTGCATTTTAACAGTGTGACCAAACATCTTCCACCAGCCAAGAAAGGAAAGCGGCGATCCACCTCCATGGCATGAAAGCCATATTTGCTTCTCCCTAGGAGTCCAATATCAATACATAATCTGGACAACTGAGACTCAAGAGACCACAAGACTAAACGGAATCACTGGATAATCATACCAAATCGGTTGGGTTTTTTAAATCCATCATGTTTTTAAATACTACTCAGTTTCTTCATAGTAAGTTCAGTGGTTAGTACCTAAAACATTCATTTTGTTTGGCTATCAAGCCACAGTCTCTGATTATGCCTCTGTGCCTGTCATTACGGGTCCAGCTGAGGACCACGAAGATGTTCAGAGGGCTGGAGCACCTCTCCTGTGAAGACAGGCTGAGAGAGTTGGGGTTGTTCAGCCTGGAGAAGAGAAGACCCCAGGGAGACCTTATAGCCCCTTCCAGTACCTGAAGGGGCTACAGGAGAGATGGGGAGGGACTCTTTACCAGGAGTGGAGCGATAGAACAAGGGGTAATGGTTTTAAACTGAAAGAGGGGAGATTTAGATTAGATTAGACTGTTTTCCAGGATGCAGCCTCCATTGCTTAAGTGTGGCTTTTATTCCTTTATCCTGGACTCGTAACTTGCCTTGCTGGCTGGGGTCCTATTGAAAAGGATGCAGCTAAATGCAATAAATGCATAACACACCTCCATCCCCATCATTACTTATTCTTCAGGAATCTCATCTCATCAGGAAAATCAACTTGTTGATTTTTCAGCAATGTTAACTGTATTTACTTTCAGATCACTGAAGACAGTGACAGGCTCTGTACAAATCCATTAAAACAAAAACAAAAACAAAAACAAAAACAAAAAACCCCACAAACCAAAAAGCCCAAACAGTAAGAAGAACTCCTACTCAAAAATTATCCCTTCATTACCACTTTTTGAGATTTCTCCTTAACAACTCCTAACGATATGACTGGCAGCAACTGTCCAAACAACCAACCTGCAGCCCTGCCTCAAAATGCTTAAATTCCCTGCTTCCAATTTGTTAGAGACTGTAACAACGAAACAAGAAGAGATCTCGGAAGAGCAAGACGGGCAACTCTGCTCACTGAGCCTTGTGAGAAGGGAAGATAAATACTTTTGAAACCTGGCAATTCCTCTTTCCTTGCACAGTGATAATTCAGTAGGAGTAGAAGAATCTGCGGCATATTTGTTTGCTCTTCCTCCACAAATAGCAGGTCCACCTCCTCATGAGAACAACTGTGTGTTAGAAAAGCATCTTTAAGAATGCAAAACAAGAGTTCTTAGTCTATACTGAGGAATCCTGCTCATCACAGATATTTATCTGCAGATTTCTGACCTGTGCATCATGCTATTACCTCTTACAGGTGAATCCACGACAAATTATTCCATTCACATTTGAAAAGAAAAAGATGTTACACGTCAACCTCCGATTGAAACTAGTAGCACAGGAGAAATCTACTGCAGCAGCCGTGTATCTGTAAGTATTCAGGGGCATCAGCTTTTCTTTTTCACTTCAAGAAAAAAAATAAAATCCTTCTGTTTCACCATAAAAAGCTTGATTAGAAGAATAATGCCTCAGGCAAACCCTAGAGGTAAAAGCAACTTGAAAGAACCACTGTGCTGAAAAACTAAGTTGATGCAATATTAAACAAGTGAAATCAGGGAAATGGGGGGGAGAGGAGGGGAATCTTAGTGAGCCAGACCCTGAATTCCTTTACATAGATTTGACATTAACCTAATTCTGCTAATTATAGCAGAATTGCTAGTTATAGCAATTACACCACTCATTGATATGAACGTAATATACAGAACCAGGCCCAAAGTTCTCTCTCTGCATCACAGAGAATTGAACACAGAGACCTGAGGTCCACTGATGTCCCGGCAGACCCCCAAAACATAACTAGCCCCATTACATTTGCCACAACGTCCAAATGTCTTGCCATAGAATCACAGAATGATATGGGGTTGGAAGGGACCTCTTGAGATCATCTAGTCCAACCCCCCCTGCCAAAGCAGGTCCACCCAGAGCAGGTTGCACAGGAACATGTCCAGGTGGGTTTGGAACATCTCCAGAGAAGGAGACTCCACGACCTCTCTGGGCAGCCTCTTCCAGGGCTCTGCCACCCTCAAAGTGAAGAAGTTCCTCCTCATGTTGAGATGGAACTTCTGATGTTCAAGTTTGTGCCCATTACCTCTTGTCCTGTTACCGGGTACCACTGAAAAAGACTGGCCTCATCCTCTTGACACCCAACCTCTGAGTATTTATAGGCATTGATCAGTTCCCCCCTCAGTCTTCTCCAGACTAAAAAGACCCAAGTCCCTCAGCCTTTCCTCCTAAGAGAGCTGCTCCAGGCCCCTCACCATCTTTGTAGCCCTCTGCTGTACCCTCTCTAGCAGTTCCCTTCTTGAACTGGGGAGCCCAGAACTGGACCCATTCTCCAGACAGGGCCATGACCCACTTCCCCACTTAGTGGTAAGTGGTGATGTGGAAGGTGATAGGGAACTGCATCCATGCGAACGGAGCATCTTTTATGAACCAGAAATGGCCCTTGGAACAACGACTGTGCTTTGCTGATTAAATCTCACAGAAGAGGTGGCTCCAGAGATTTGTCTGGTTCTGTCCAAACCTTTCAAAAGCATCACTTTGGGGCTGAGATACGGCCGGCCTGGGATGTCACAGGCAAGATACACACATACACAAACGCACAAGTTTCCCCCAATGAAAAAGGAAGGGCTCCCAATGAAATGCTCAGCCAGCCTTGACCAAAACATCCCAGCTCTTTCCCACCGTTATTACTTCCTCCCAACACAGAAGCCAGCTGCACATTTTTTAGTCACACCTCACCTTTCACCTGCTACCGTGAGGCACGTTCAATTTGTCAAATGTCATATCAAAGGATTTTTGGAGATCCTCATTCAAAACCAGCAGGACCGATTGCCTTGAGAAACCAGCATTGCCAGAGGCACACAGTGACACCACTATCGGTGCCACTGCAGTCTAGGGCCACCACTGCCCCACGTCTCTGCCCCCAACGCCCTGTACTGCTTGCAGTAAAGGTTATCTCACCCTGTAGCAAGGGGCAGGAAACTGACTGATTACAGTCTCTGGCAGGTCCTAAATTCATTTTGGGAATGTAATTTGGATGTTGTTTTTTCGCAACCTGTTATTTTGAGGAAGATGCCAAAGATGCGCAGAGGTATGAGCTTGCCTTTAAATAGCCAGGACTTTCTGCCAGCTACGTACTTCAAGCCTCACTGCAAACACTGGCGCTTAACGTGGCTGTTAAGATAACCATGCTGAAGAAGATGACAATCCTTTCAGCGCTGCTGGCTCTGATCCTGGTCGATCTGCTACAGGCACAAGGTGAGTCAAAACCATACTGGCAAATCAATCTTTGTCAATTCGAAATAAGATTTACCTTCCAGAATGGGCTTATTCCCAGATTATTATTTTTTTTTTTTCCCCTTCCTCAAACTCCTCCTTGTGCTCTCTGATCCATAAAAGCAACTATATACGTTCTTGGATACCCCTAGAAGTAACTTCGCTTCTCAAACCATCCTCTTCATCCATGTAAATTCATTTTATCTGTAGGTACCCCGGTTCCCCCTGTGCTGGAGGCAACGAGCGTGGAGCAAAGCAGAGACCCCAGCGTGCAGCCGAGCACAGAGCTCCCCGTGGACTACAGCAGAGAGCCACACAAGGAGGACGGCATGCCTCAAGTCGGGAACGCCGGACTGCAAGAAGGAGAACAGGCAACCTGGGAGCTGAGCGGAGAGCCAAGCACTGAATCCACCCCGAAGCCGAGAGCCGACCCAAGCCAAGAACCAACCCAGGAGTCAGCCGCTGAAATATCTGGTAAGACCCACTCTGTCTTCATTTGTCCGCATGCTACTGTTATCTCACTTAATTTTGTTACTCCAATGCTCCTACCTTTCCTATGGGGCAAAACATAAAAAATACTCGTTTTCCTTGTAGTCTGTTTCTGGCAGGCTATCTGGCATGCTAGAGATCTAGCCACTTTATGCCCCTCCCCTCCTTCCAAAACCATAAATAAATTGCTAGTAACGGAGGGGAAGGTGAGACTCCTTAAGATAAATTGTGTTATTGTGGCTGAGCGCATTTTACAGCTGTATAGAAGGTCACACCTCCTCTCTCTATGAAAGGAGCTTCTCTCGTGGGTTAAGTTAATACTGGCTTATAATGTGCATTTTTAATGTGGAAAAGAAGAAAAAAAAACAAACCAGATTTATATGGTGGAGTTTCATTGTTATGAATTCCTGTGGTCTGCCTGACTGATAACTCACTCTGGTGAACCTCAGCTCCGTAAAGATGGGCCAAATTATCCCCTACAGAAGAAAAACCCAAAGAGGAGTCAGAAATTTGGTGACTGCAAACCAGCAGAGGCTCTGTCATATCATCCCTTCATACGGAGCTCTCACCTGCAAGGAGGTTGTGCGATACATCACCTAAATATCTCATCTTATACAGCATTATATTTGAAGGCTCTACCCTTTGTCCCTTAGAGCTATCAGCAGCTTCTCCACAGGTCACAGCACATGGAAGGGGATGCACCAAAGAATTATTTTTGCCCCACCCTCACTAATTTCTGCCATGCTTTAAGGCTGGATAGCAAACCAATCTGACACTGACTTAACCTTCCGTATTCCTTTCATTCACATCAGCTGCCTTATCTTTTGAGATCGTTTTCCCTTGAAAACATTTCCTTTGAAATGGTTTTGCTTTATTTCTCCCACTTACTTCAACAGCAATTAGGACTATATCCGTGCTAGGAAAATTGCAAGTTAATAGGATCACGTCCAGTGTGATTTCAGAAAATAGAGCAGTCCCTGAAATTAGTCAGCCTTATTACCACTGCCGTAACGAGGAAGGCACTTGGATAGAGTTTCCTGAGCTCACTGTAAACTACCACCTTCTCCACCGCTACCACCAGTGCAGCATTGAGACTCCAACACCTCAGTAAATGGATGTGATGGACCTCAGGGGAAAAAAAATAAATATACTATGAAGCACTCGTGCAACTTACTACTCTAGTCCCTGGATTTTGGTACCTAAACTGCTGTGCCCTGTATCTCCATGTTTCTCATTACCGCAGTGAGCTGCTGCATCATGCACTCAGCCCTAATTAACGAATAAAAGGACACAGCTTCGTTATCAGATGCTGCTAATTCCTTTGGGTTTCTTTTGTTTGAGGTTTTTTTTCTTGTTGGTGGTGGTTTTGTTTTGGTTTGGGGTTTTTTTGGGTTTTGTTCAAGAGAGAAACGTCTTATGTACAACATTATAAGGAAGGATCTTTTAAATGGACAGAAGGATTTTCTGAACAATGAAGGCTTGAGGGTGGCTTTTTTGTTATTTGCTTGTTCTTTACAATAGTTTATGTAGTAAAATCTTAATCTCCACAGTGTTCATAGGAACGAATTTGTAAAGCCCCCAAGGTGCAATTCCAAGCATTTCTGTCACGGCAGTAGTTTTACGTTCACCCTCTTTCTTTTTACTCTAGAATAAACTGCAGCATTAGATCTTGATGGAAAAGCAACAGCCATGGTTACCTGCAGAGTTGACTTCCCCACAGAAGAACATGCAAACGGTGCCTGCAGCAATGTGGACAGCAGAGCACTTCCTAAAACTACAGCTTGTAGGACATCAGTCCAAGAACCCCTCTAATTCTTGCTTACTTTACCAAGTTAATTAGATAACAGGTGACCTGTGTTGCTTTGCTTGCTTAATAATCTGAAATAAAGAATGTCATTGCAACTACGTGCTTTGTCATTATTGTAAATCCTTTCCTCACTCCACTTGAACAAAAAAGATTTTAGGGTTGTTTTTTTTTTCTAGGTCTCCACTCAAAGTTATTTCAAATTGACCCTTGTGTTTTCTTGCTTTTTTTCACTGTTGTGACCAAGGCTACATTCAATTTTCAGGAACTAGAAACGGGGTTGTGAAAGTATTTTCAGACAGGTTCCAGAAGATTTCATCAGACTACTTTAAGTCTGATGAAGGCATCGTTAGAAAAGGGAGACAGTTTGAAACACAAACCACTAAGAATTTAAGTCCATTAATCTACCAAAGAAAAACCTTTTTACACAGCTGTGGCCGCAATGCACAAAACTACCTCCGAGTGTTTTCATGGCTTTCAGGTACAATGACAAATAACTCATTTACCTGCAAATTTTGACAGCCAGAACAACAGTCAGTGAGGAACATACACAGCCGTGTCCACAAATAAGTTTGCTTTTGACAAAACTGTAGAAAGCAAATTAGAAACATGAATGCATTAACAACTTAACTTACCTATTTATTTCTCATATAATATCCAAGTGCTTTCTATGCCCGGCATCAATCGCAGCATCCCTTGTTTGGTATTCTTACTGTTGGAGCATAGAGGGGCAGGCCAAGTGCTGCACAGAAGAGAGATGCCGGCTCTCCTAGGACACTATGGAATCATAGAGAGATAACATAAAATAAAATAAAAGGGCCAGAAGAACAAGATTCTCCAAAACAGTTTAGGAATCCATCTTCGCCAAGGAACTTAATGCTGAAAAATTTCATGAAAAAACCCAACCGAACAAAATCCACTGCAGCAAGTGAGGTGTCTCCATATCCTCAAATGCCTAGTGTGGTGTAGGCAAAGCAGTTGCATGATACTGGAAGAAAGGATGAGCAGTCTGGGGTTTCCATTATTTTTTTCAACCTAATTTCAAACATAATTTGGTTTCTTCTAATTACTCATTTGTAACGTCATAAATAAGGGAAGTCCAACATCTAATCCCCCATTTGTAAAATTAAGTAGAAGTTACCTAAACATATCAAACCACAACACAGGTTTATATATGTAGGTCACCAGCAACTTGAAGGCAATACAAAAGCCACCAAGTATCACAATCCAAACACATTTTATTTTGGTTCCAAGCCAGCATTCAGTTTCAGGTTTCATCTTATAAAGCAACTCTTATAGCCTGTCAGCATGGCACTTCTGTTTGACCTATGAGAAAACCACTGAAGGTAAAAATTGTTGTTGGTTTGATTTATTTTTTTTTAAAAAAAGAGAAGTGTAGAACACCCACATTCTGAGCTTTTTATGGCACCATGCAAAATGGAGACACAAAATAACCATAAAAAACCCTAAAAAAACCCTTGAGTTGCACATAGATAACTTTGAGAGTTCTGTATTCTGAAAATACTACTCATATGATTGGAAGAAATTGATAAAAGAAAGAAAATGGATTCAATAACAAATACCACATTGTGGAAAAAATGACTGGCAATGAAGCAAATCACCACACGATGGCTCCAGATACAAAGGCTTTTTACACAGAGTTGCATTTAATTTTAATACGAAACTATCACTACAGAACACCTCAGCTAACTCTGCAGCAGCCCAAGGGAAGAAATAGAGCAAACAGAGCTCTCTCACTTCTAATCCAGACAATACAGAGGTTACTTGCTTTTCACAACTCTCTCTGGGTCATGGCCCTCTAATTTGTAGTTTGGAGAAACCTCTTTAGAGGGTGCCCAAGAAGATATCCAAGAGTACTGAATGGGATACAGCAAGGACAAGGATGGAAAACCTTCTTAGAGTCACAGCCAAGGAGCAGAACGAAGCAGCTCTCTCCCATTTACTCATTCAACCCCCCTCATCAGGGTCCAAAGGCTGCAGGCAAATCCAAAGTAACTTAAACAATACAAAGTATTAGTTCTTAAAAGGCCACGATGAATTATCATGCATGAGCATGCAGGGATGGCTCTGGTCCCTTCTCCCCACGGGAAATGCCCTCAGAGCCTGTGCAGAGATGCCCAGTGGCCCTGTGCCAGGCAGCAGGGCTCCATCGGGAGCCCCTGGGGAGCTGCCATGGAGTTCTTTCCAAACCCTGCACAGCACCATCCCTTGCCCTCCCTTGCCAGCGGCTTGCACTGGCTTGGAGCAGGACTCAGAGTTGGGAAAGATGGGCAGCAGCAGCGCCCGGGACACACCTGGGCTTCTGCACCTTCTGGACCTTGCCGCTTTGTTTCAGTCTTTTTTCCTCTCTTCCGTCTTTTCTCTTCTTCCCGACATTCCCTCTCCTCTCACCAGGCCTCGTCTCTCTTTTCTTTCTCTTGGGTTTTCCGTTTCCAGGAGGGAGCCTGCCAGCCTTCCCATCCCGCAGGGTGGGTAGGTAGGTCTAGCTGGGATCAACGGGATGAATCAGTTCTTGACTGAACCCAAGCTGACTCCTTTTACCTTCTTTCCTCTGAAAGGCTCCTTCTTTCTTCGGCGCATCCCGGGGGGTCTTGCATGGTCTGTGGGGCGGCTGGAGGCAAAGCGGCAGATGCCTAAACCAGAGATGTTGGCGTGAGCAGGTGGCAAGGGATGCCCTGGAGGAATAAGCCACTGTTGGGAGAATTGCTCCCTTAGCTCTCTGGAGAAGATCCCTCGGGCTGGTTTGCATTAGCCCTTTCTCCCAAGGGCCTCACAGGGGAACACAGGGTTCACAAGGTGGGGGGTGCGACACTCAGTTCATTTGAGGGGGCCACTCAGCAGGGAACCCGGGTCCCTCTCTGAGCAGTCTTTTGTGGGCATTTCCTTCGACCGAGGACACGCCTAACGCGTTGGGAGAGAGACCCTTTCCAGTTTTACTTACGAGGAACCATCCGGGGGACGGAGAGGCCCCACCTAAAGCCACATTAGAGCAAGCAGACCAGGCGGCTTTACATTGGAACTAGATGGAGCCGGAGAGGGGGCCGCCGAGGGAGAGCGGAGAGACCCGAAGCGAGTCGGAGATCTCGCGAGGGAGCCGAGAGGCCGACGTGACCCGGGGGGGCGGGGCCGGACGGGCGGTTTAAAAGCGGCCGCAGCCGAGGCGGAGCGCGTGCCGGGCGCGCGTGCCTGAGGGCTAAGGGCGGGAAAACGAGGGCGCAGAGCGTGAGGGGAGCAGCCGGCGGTGGGGGGGGTTCATCTCCCCGGCGCCTGCACTAAACGTACCATAAAGAAGAATGTGGGGACTCGGACCGAGCTCCCGTGAAAAAAGGTGGCTGTGGAGGTCTCTGGCTGCCTGGAATGCCTAAGCCTGGCACTTGTTCCTAAGGGAGCCAGAGGGCACTGCCTGTGTGCGATGCGATCAAATAAACTACCTGCTGAGGCAGGGGGTTGAACTGAAGGAAGAGGTAGAAAGACTTAGAAGCATCAGAGACGGTGAAATAGATTGGTGGAGCCGTACACTGAGGCATAGGCTCTACATGAAATAGATCATCTCCTTTCTGCCTGTCACCAGCCAGAAGAGAGGGACTTAAGGGACAATGAGGAATGGAGGCAGGTCCCTCCTCGGAGGGGCAAGCAAAACCCCTCCCAGCCCGCCCTCACCTTCCCAGTTGCACTTGCAAAATAAGTATGGGGCTTTGGAAATCGAGGGCCAGGCAAATGAGGATGGAGAAGATCCACGCAGTGAGTTGCCCAGAGATAGCCCCCCACACCTTAGGGCTTCCTCAGCAAAGAACAAAAGGCAGGTAGTTGTGGTGGGTGACTGACTCCCTTCTGTGGGGAACAGAAGGCCCCATTTGCAGACCTGATCCATCCCACAGAGAAATCAGCTGCCTCCCTGGGGCAAGGATTAAGGACATACAGAAAAATCTCCCTACCCTGGTCTGGCCCTCGGATTACTATCCATTACTAGTATTTCAAGTAGTCAGCGATGAGGTAGCCACAAGTAGTCCGAGGGCAATGAAGAGAGACTTTAGGGCCCTTGGATGGCTGGTTAAGGGATCAGTAGCACAAGTTGTGTTGTCCTCTACCCCACCACTTGCAGGAATTGATGAGGGGGTAAACAGGAAGAGCCAGCAGATTAACTCATCCTCTCCAGCATGACCTCCAGCAGGAGCAGGTCCTCCTTGGGTGGGCTCAGCAGGTTTGGCCCAAGCCGGATGGCCAGGTTGCTGCAGCTCATCCTGCTGGTGGAGGTGGTGTGGCCCATGTGCTGCAGGAGGGGGAGGAGCCGCTTCAGGAGGAGGACATGTGCTGCTGGCAACTTCTGGGCCACCCTGAGGGAACAGGAGCACAAGGTCAAGAAAGCAGATGTTGCCCAGAGCCATGGCCAAAGCCTTCCCAAAGCAGGTGGGAGCCAGCGGCTGTGTTGTGCAACTTCCCAGGTACTCTCATCGAGCGCTCGGGCCTCCTGCTCAACAGGCAGGCTGCTGCCCACACTTACCCTTTCAGGTCTTCTACTTCAGCCTGCTTGATCCTCCTCTCCGTGGCTGGCACACAGTCCTCATAAAGATCGATCGACCAGGAGCTTGGTGGGGATGCTTTGGAGGAGGCTGTGCAATGCCAAGGGCTCCTGCTTTTCCTTGGCTTTTTGATTGTGTTTTCAATGGGGCCATATTGTATTGTGTTGTTTTTTGAATTGTTTCTTGGTCAGTCTTGCCCAAACTTCTTTCTGTCAGAAGGGAACTCTTCTGATTCTCCAAAGGAAGAGAACTCTCTCTGTATCCAGAATGTTTCCGGGGATGGGGCATCTACTGTCTTTGATGATCTGTTGCTCTTCTCTGTGCACGGCCAGGGTGGGTCTGGCTTTTTTCACCCACCCGTGCGCTAGCTGAGGCGAGATCTGTCTGAGGACAGCCACCCCCACTGGCTTTCTGGAACAATGGCAACTCCAGGCCCCAATAACCTGGTAGCGCTCCAGGGGAGTCCAAACAGGCTGTGGCGGTCTGCAGTGGTCTCTGGCAGTCTTCAGCGGTCTCTGGCATTCTCTGACATTCTCCCATGGTCTCCAGGGGTCTCCAGCGGTCTGCAGCAGTGTCTGGTGTTCTCCGATGGTCTCCGGCATTCTCTGGTGGTGTCGGATGATCTCCAGTGGTGAGGCCACCTGGGTCTGGCAGTCTTTAGTGGCCTCTGATGGACTCTGGCAGTTTCCAGTGGACTCCAGTGGTCCCCAGTGTGAGATCACCGGAGTCCACTGGACATTGCCAGACTCTGGTCATCTCTGGTGGTCTCTGGTGGTCTCCAATGCTCTCCAGCAGTCTCAGCCATCTCCAATGGACTCCTCCTGGAGTCTCTCCTCACCTCTTCCCTGGGGCTCTGAAATAGAAATCACAGAACCACTGAGGTTGGAAAAGAAATTGAAGCTCATGGAGTCCAGCTGTTAGCCTGGCACCACTAAACCATGTTCCTAAGGACCACACCTACAGGTCTTTGAAATCCCTCCCAGGATGGTGACACAAGCCCTTCCCTGGGCAGCCTGTTCCAATGCTTGTCAAGCCTTTCAGTCTTTCCTAATCTCCCATCTCAACCTCCCCTTGGGGAGTTGTCAGGAGTGGTGAGGTCTGGTGCTAGTGCTGTGGGGCTGCTGGGCAGAAGAGGGCAGCCCCTCTCCTCTTGCCCAGGCCTGAGGGCAGAGGAGATGGCCCCCCTTGAGGAGGGGCAGGGATGGCAGGAGAGAAAGCAGGGCTTCTCAGGGGCTTGACAGCCGGCTGATGCTCCTGCTGAGCCTGCCACACGGCGCTGTGGATGGCCCACTTACGGTCAGCGTCGGCCACGAGTCTGGCGCCGCTTGCTGGGCCCTGGCTTTGCGGAGGGTCCCTTGGAGCCAGTGAGGGTCCTGCGGTACTTTGGGCCTGCTGCTGCTGGAGGCAGCCTGGCCACGGTGGAGGTGTGCCCCATCAGGCCTGCGGGAGAGGGATCCACCACCATTGGCTCTTCTGCTGGTGGATCAACCTCCATGGGCTCTTCCTTCTCTCTCTTCTGGGGTGGATCGACCTCCATGGGCTCTTCCTTCTCCCTCTTCTGGGGTGGGTCGACCTCCATGGGCTCTTCCTTCTCCCTCTTCTAGGGTGGGTCGAGCTCCATGGGCTCCACTTGTTCGCCGTCGCTGCTGCTGGTGGTGGCCTCAGCCCACTTGCGTTTCTGGCAGTGTTTGGGCATCCTCAGGGCTTCCAATGAGCCTCTTCTGGATGGGCCCACTCAATGTGGGCACTTGTCCCACCCAGTGTGGGCACTGGCCTGCCTTTGCTGCCTCCTCCTCTCCCAAGCAGGCTTGGTGCAGGATCTCTGGCTGCTGAGCAAGCTGTGGGTCAGCCACAGGGGTGCCAGATTGCCCAAGGGCCGCCCGGTGGCAGTTGTCACCAATGGACACGGCAGGTGCTGGGAGGGTGGCCCAGGAGGCCCTGCAGGCCCCATGCTGGGCAGCCCTTTGGCTTGCCAGAGAGCACGGCTGCTCCAGGGGCACCGGGACTGCCCTCCAGCTCCCCTCCGGCGCCCAGAGAATGCCCAGAACTTCTAAAGTGGTGGCATCAGAGCAGCTGGCGTGTCCCCTAGTAGTTCTGGCTGCGTCCCCTAGGTTTGGTCTGCCTGCCCCTGAGCGCTTGTGCTCGATGTTTTACTGCCATTTGCACTCTGTCCCTTTGCCAAAGGGCAGAGCATGGCTCTGGAATTGCAGTCTGGGCCCAGAGGGGTGGCCTGGAAAGCCCAATGCCTTTTTTCCCCCGATTGCAGTGTCCGGAAGGTGTTGCTTGAAAGCTGAAATCCTCTTCTTCCTCCTCAATCATCAAGCATTCTTTCTTCACAAGTCACACCTGGAGACAGAAACATCACTGTTTTCACCTGTTGATTCTCAAAGCTGATGCTGGGCAATGTATTTGGGTGTAAACTGCAAGAAAAAAACCTTTCATTGTGCCAGAGACAAATTTAGAGAAATCATCTGCCTTTTTCCCCTGCAGGCCAGAAAAACAGTTGGCCTAGGAATAAGAAGAGGGTGTTGCCTATTTGTTCATTTGAGGTGGCTGCAGTTTCAGACCACCCTCTAGCATGTATGTTGGAGGACTCAGCATCTCTCTAACTGTATAGATGTATGGTGAGAAAGTCACTTTTCAAAGATTCCTCTCTCAGGTCTTTACCCATGTGATTTCAGCTCTGATGCTTGCTTTGTGTGGTACCGTGTTTCGGGCAGCATTTCGGACACGTCTGTGTTTCTCTTGTGTGGATGTCTTCACTCTGACTTGCTTGATCAGCGGAGAAGCATCATAAGAGGAAAACTGCAGCACTTTCCAGGTGGTGTCTGTAGTAACCGATAAGAAGACCTCGTGTTAATTTGGCAAAGCTGGAATCACCCCAAAGGAAATTGTGCTGCCTCTTCAGATGCTTGGTAGCAGTTAAAGGAAACTTTAGAGAAAAAAAAAACACCCAGGCAGCAGTAGAAGTTACCACTCTGTGTGTAGACAGGACTTCTGTCCAGCCACAGGCACCAAATGCGATGCAGAGAATAACGAAGTAGCAAGTAGCCACCAGAAAGGGAGTCTTCAGGAGTCAGTGAGACCCACATCTGAAAAGGGTAAACAGACACAAAAGTCCTATTTCTCTTCAAGCTGGCTTCAGAGGAGAAAGCAGGCTGGGGTCTGTTTTGGTGCTACCAGAGCATGGGCTTTGGTGCCAGCCAGGCTAACCCCAGGCCACTCATAGTGCCTCTATATTTGCCTAGACAGACTGCAGGTTATAATGGGACCAAGAGCATCAAAACACTAAAAAGGTAAGCAGTTATATACTTAAATTATTGCATTTCCAAAGTATGTGTAACAAAGGAGAAGGTGAATGGACTCCAGGCTTCCTATACATCATTTATTTCAGGTAATTATGCATAAGAAAGCCGAATTCTCTATATACGTTTTAAAATGTAAACATATTGAGCTGCGATGGAAGGAAGAATCTGGCTGTGTGTCAGTGAATGAAGAAAACATGTCATCTTGAGGAATAAACTGTGCGGGTTAAGGCAAAATTGCCAAATGAGAAGGTCATACAGAAGTTTCTCTCTCAGTGGCTAAAATCTGAGAGACTCCATTCCTGGCTTGGTGCTGTGGCTCCCAAGGTCTCGTAGAGATATAAATGAAAGTGCCACTTGTCCACAGTCATTGGCAGGGATTCAAAACACCGTATTGTAAGGCTGTAAGGTGTTTTTACAGGGGAGGCTATATAAATGCTGAGGATCTTCAGGTGTCTCCTAGCCCAAGAACGAACATCACACAGTTCTCCACCTGCAAAGTACTTGTGCATCGGCCACTTTTCTTTTCATAGGCGTTTTGCTTAAAAGTTTCAGAGTATTATAGGAATTCTCAGCACGCACCCATGCCTGTGGATGCTGTATAGCTGCATAGCACCCACACAGCCGCTCAGAGGGCTTCTGAGGGTTTTACTCCTTTATGTCCAGCAGAGGGTAGTAGGTACTAGAATATACATTTGCCGAATTGGAGCTGTCATTTGGCTCAATCTTGAGCTATGAGTTTATTGCATTAATATCTCTCCTTGTCTGGCATTGGCTCATACCTGCAAACTGACGGGGCAAATTCAGTGCCATAACAGCAGCAAACCCAGTTTTCTGTCTGCAGTAATCGGCTACTTCAACCTGCAGGCAAAGAGAGAAAAGTACATTATCAAGCTGCACCGTGAGTTATTACAGCGACATATCCTTGCATCTCATACACATTAAACCTTGTGGTGTATAACAAACCAGAGTGGGTACTCATGGAAAAATCTGCACCAGGTAACAAGTTGCTCAGCTGATTCAATTCAAAGAGACATCGCCGGGTGAAAAAGATGAAATAATTTTACATTCCACCTCTCCTTCAAATAATTTTATGGCCTACCTTTGCTTAAATAAATAGCTAAAATATTATCTGGGGTTGGGGGGCAGAATTCTGAAAGAAAGCAAAAGAAAAAAAAAGGCTTTATTTTCTAGCTTCTTTGCACTACTTTGGCCTTATAAATCCAGTTTCTCTTGTCATTTTCTTATGTCTCCTTCTTTCTGCCTCTCTCTGTTCACCTACCCATGGTCTACTCTGGTTGCACTGAGATGACTGAAATCCTGCTTGACTTGTGGTCCGTAGGTGTTACCAGAGTGCTGCAGTATTTGACTTCCATCCAAAACAGCACCCATAAATGAATGTTTGGTGTCTTTTAATGTCGGAGTGCTCCAAACCAGCAAGCCAGTCCCTTGCAGAGAAGTCAGTCCTCGGTTGCCTGACACTGGGCTCTGGAGGCTCCAAAAATACTGCCCAAGCCACCTCTCCCCTAAATGGAGCCCTCGAACAATTAAAGGAGATAGAGAGTGGAGACACATAGAGATAACACCAGTAGGTCAAATATTCCATCATTTTCCTGTACTGCCTGCTCGGCTTAGGTCTGGAAAATAGCACACAAACTCATCGTATTCCTACCTTTTGGTTTGACCCTTTTCTGAGAGGCGTGGGGATCAAAAAGTGTACTTCCAGGAAATGTGAGGCGAGGGTTCCTAGGCAGATCTGATCAATGCAGGGCCTCTGCCCAAACGGAGTTATCTATCCCATGATCGCTTCCACCCCCACCCCATCTTTTTCCTGGAATAAGGAAGAACCCCAAAATGGTTCCCATTGTCCTCATAAGGTTTCCTCTATGAGAAGTAGGTGAGTTAAAGCTGGAACTGGATGTCCGTAGGAGGCAAGGATGAAGTCCAGTAGTGCCGTGTTGGGGGTCAGAAGGGAACTGAACGCAGCAGCCTCTTTGTGTGCATCTTGTCTGGCTTTCAAGGCAATGCAATGCACAGTCTTTATGCTTTGAAAACTGTTTCAGTCTCTGATTTACCAAATGGGAACTAATCTGATATGTTATCTAGGGTCTTTCCTCCCCTTCCAATACCAAACACTTTGTAGGCCTCCCTTTCAGTGGAAAGAGGCACCCTCCACCTTCACAAGCTTTCACACCATGATGACATGACCATGCACCTCCCCTCTCAGCCCTGCTGTGTGACCATGTCCCCTCTCTTTCACTGTAAAAGCCTGAAACTTAGGCCTATTTGTTTGTTCGAGGTGGCTGGAGTTTCACACCATCCTCTACCATGTATGTTGGAGGACAGCAGATTGGATGCATCATCCGTTTCATTCCTTGACTACCAAATAGTTTCAATTCACATTGTGCTTTTCATCTCAAAGGATCCCCAGGTGGTCTACAAATGATATCCATGGATTGCTCTACACGGCACTGAACTGCAGCCCCAAGACCTGCCTCCCAGTCTACATTGGTCCTGCCTTGCAGTGGAAACACATAAATGTGCTGTACCTGGAGGGCTCATTTGTGAAAGCCGACTAGTATTTGCCTGACATTTCCTTTTCTGCTTGGGGACCAGAAAAATCGGAGCACTTGTGTACCATATTTGTATATTACAGAAAAAAGAGAACTGTTGCCCAGGTTTCTGTGACCTGGCTTGCTGCTGGCCTTCGGTTCAAACTTTGCCAGCCCTAACTCTTCATTTTATCTTTGTATGGAATAAGGATGATTTGCCAGTCTTTTTCAGCGGATTGCTGTCAGTGCTCTGAATCCCATTTGTAAGCGTCCCTGGGTAGAACAAGTGCAGAGAGGAGTTCACAAACCACGTGATGAAGCACCAGGAGGAGGAGGAGCTGGGAAGGATTTTTCTGGGAGCATGTCAACATTTTGCTGGGTTCATCGTCATTCCTGCTAAATCTGGGGAGATGCCAGTGAGAGTGTCTGGGGGAGGAGAGAGCTGCTGGATGCACGATCCTTGGATTCAGTGCTGCTTTCACTATTAATGGCTGTACTTTTAAAATCGGTGAGCCTGATTTATCTTCTTTTCTTCTTTCTCTCTCTCCTTCTTTCCTCTCTTTCCTTTCCTACTCTTTTCAGAGAAAGTCCAGGGAAAAGGCAGCTGTCGACAAGTGCCTTCTGTCAAGAGATGCCTTTAAGCTGGAGAAATGCCCTGCAGCTCTTGTTTGGTTTGTGTTCCATTCTGTCCTCTGTATTGTCTTCTGCCCAAAACAGTTGGCTTTGATACGCAGCCGCCCTCCATCCTCTTGCTGGGTTTTGGCAGAAGTTTACTAGGAACTTTTGTTTTGGAGACTTTTCCCAGCAAAGGCTGGGCATCAGAATTGCTGATTTCCACCTTGTTGGCAGCTCTTCCTTTGGATGAGCCCAGAACATAACCCTTGGGAGCCTTGGCTTTGGTTCCAATATTTCTGTCTTCCCTTAGCAGGTGTTTCCAAATTCTCTGTAACCTTTTTGCCAGTTCTGCATTTCGGTAAAACCATCTATAACACTTCTTGTTGCCTCTCAAACACAAAAGGCAGGGCAGCATGTGAGGAGAGAGGAGGAGTTTTAGAATGGGTTGTTGTAGCTGTCTGAAAAGTGCAGTGTATTGTTTGTGAGCACTCTCCTAGGAAAAAGTGAGACCTCTCAAAGCGACAGGGGTCTGTGTGTTTATCCGAGAGACTTGTTTTGCACCAGTGAAAATCTGAGGATTTTCTGAGCAGTCTGTTCCACTACAACTGCCTGTCTCACCAGGCTACATTCCATCCATCCCTAGAGATGTTAGAAACAAAGCAAGCTTATATCCCACTTTAATTTGTAGTTGAAATCCAAGTTCAAATAGGTGGGTCATTTCCACGTCATAATGTGTCGATCCAAATTCCCCTTGAATACCTTTAAGATGACAGCGGTTCTACTTCCTTGAAGCTGTGAAACCAGGAAAGTTTTTTCTGATTTGTATGAGTGTAATTGGGTCCTGATTTCCCCAAACAATGATAGATACAAGCTTTTGATTGGTGAGGGAGGACATACTTGTTTCTTGATTCCTCTGCTTAATGGCAAACTAGTTTTGTAATCATTAACATCATGCCAACGTTAAACTTGCTGCAAAAAAATTGGAGGTGGAAATGTATGTTTCATTCCAATATCTTCATGGAGTAATCTGTTAATGTGCGTGTAGCAATTTAAAGGTGAAACTGCCAGGCAAAGGCTACTTTTGAAATGTCTTTCTGTAATGGGAAGTGGTAGTCCCTCTGCAGCTTAAATTGGGACATGCTCGCTGTTGAACTTCTATCTTCGTCTCTCTTCTTTTCAGCATCATTACTGAGTGTTATTTCCTCAGTTGGTGTCCTTCTGGAGAAGAAAAGTGTCCTTTTTGAGCGTAGGCCCATGACCTGAAGATGCTGAACGTTTGTGCCTAAGGATTTAGTTTCTTCATGAGCAAACAGAGAGGATTGCTGTGTTTGTTGCTCTGCATGTCTTTATCACTTATTGCTAGTGGTGCTCACAAAACAACTAGACCCAGTTTGGGATCCGATGACTCAGAATTGCAGCTTCTCCTGCTTCTTAGGACAGTTGTTGCACAGGAGTGCCTGTGCTCTTGTGCTGTAAGAAAATGCTGCTGTGGACTTCCTGTTATTCTGTCTCAAAAGGTTGGCCATCAGGAATGGAATAGAGAGGAATGGGTTTTTTTAAATGATTCTAGGAAGAAATCAGAGAGAGAAGGGCCATGTCGTGGTTTTGGCCCAACTGGCCACTGAAACGCAGTTGCACTTTTGTGTTATGCATTTTGGCCAGGAAACTGTGTACATTGTGGCACTGAAGTGAACTGTTTTCTTCTTGTGTATTGATTTTCAGCCTTCTGGGAGTTTGGCACCTTTGCAACCCACAAAGAGGCAGCTTTCAGCAGAAGACACTCCCCAGGCTGTACACAGTAGATTTACTTTAATCCTGCCCTTAGTTGCTTCTAATCAAAACTGTCAGACTGAAAGCACACTGTGATTCTAAGGTGCTGAGACATCTCTCACTAATTCTGCAGGTGTGTCACTGGTTGCCTTCCTTCAAAGGAGGTTTGGGAGAAATGTCTGTCTGTGGGGCCAGTATGCTTTCAGGGAGGGGAGGAAATACTTCTGCCTGTGCAAGAGCAACTTTCCTGGCACAAAGGTGTGTGGACAATGCCTAAGCACCACTCCTGCTGTGGGTTATAACACCTCTTTGTCTTTCTATCTAAACTCTGTATTGTTTTCCAGGTTGTGAAATGCTGAGTGATGAGTCCTGTCAAATGGTGTGTTACTGGGAAAGGGGAGAGTGTGGACAACTTGCTCAGCCAGTACCACTGAATTCAGCTTCAACTCCAAGTGCCTCTTCTGCCTTCTGTAGATTTGGAGCCAGTTTATACTCATTGGAGGGGAAGGTAAGGAACACTGTTTGGATTCCAGTTGCCTGCCATTTCTCTTTTAGAATGGACAATGAATGCTTCTTAGGAGTGAAAGCTTTCTAAACTCAAGTTTTACCAGTTTCTTCCATGCATACATGGGTAGCTGAAGTCCTTGCAGTTCCACCACGTGTCACGCTGACTGCTTTTTCTGGGCACTCTTTTTATCCTTCTTTTTTTCATTCCCTTTCTGAGACTTGTATTCTTGAGCTGTGGTCATGGGTCTAGTCCCCACAGTTTATACTAGTGTTTTCCTCTTGACATGTTTCCCTTTTGCCTCTTTTCTTTTGTGCTTCATGAACGCTAGTGTGATTTTGTTGGAATCATGTCAACTGAAAGCTAAGCCTTCTTGCTGGAGTCCCACCACACAGCTGAGTACATACAGAGAATTATCAGGGATTTTTTATTCTTTTTATTGCTATTTCAAGTAGAGCATGTTATTAAAGCACTTTGGAAATAGACCTAAAGTAAAAATGCTAAATATGTTAACTTTAACTACTTACAGCAAAATGTTGCTCTGCTCAGAATACTGAGCTTGAGTTTTGGTTTTTTATGATCCCTATGGGTAAAGACAAATGACTTGCACATACCGCACAGATACACTTCAGAAAACCTCAAAGGAGTTTTTCACCCAGGCCATGATTCTGCTGTTGGATGTGCACATGAAACATCATTGAAGTGGCAGGATCTTTGGAGCAGGTGGTTCTCAGTGAGTGTCAGGCTGAGGAGCTCTGTTGCACAGTGATGAAAATGCGCCCCACGATTAAAGGAAAGCCATTGGTATTTTTGTCAAATACCAAGTGGGTAAAGTTGCAATCGTAACACTGTAGGGAGTGAGCAAAGAATGGAAGTGCACGGAGAAAAAGGGCTCTGTGAAATGTATGGGCACTAATGTCAGCTCTGCTGCGAAATGCAAAGTGCTGGTTTTCTCCTCCATGAGAAGTGGGGTTCTGCAGGACAGGATGTTGGACGTGCTGCTGTGCATGGTGTGAATAGCAGAATACTAACCCCATTTAGTTTATCTTCATTTCCCACACACACTCCCAAAGCTGGGATTATTACCAGGCACGGATGCTGTTAATGATCAGTATTTCCCTTGAAATGAACTCAGAAAATGGGATCTTTAGGATGTTCAGACTTCTTTATTTGCCCTTATATGGTGGCACTGTACCTCATTTTATTAGTCTACAGGAGGGATATGGTCTCTTCTCCCCACTGCTGGCCCTTGATGCAAAGACAAATCCATTTTCTTTCTGCCTTGAACATTATCATAATTTGGAATCACAGATCTTGCAGGAAAAATTAACTTCTGACTCTCAGGCAACACTGGTAACTCAAAACACCATTTGGCCTGCAGTGCATCTTATTTTTCTTAAAACTTCTGTATGAGCTGAGACATCTCTGGCAAAGTTGATTTCAATCCAAATCATAGAGTGGGTGATCAGTATTTTACAGTCCATGTGCTATATGGTGTCTAGTTTAAAAATCGTTGAATGTGTATACCACTGTTGAGGAACACAAGGGACCACAGAAGGTTCTACTGCTGCTCTTGGGAATGTAAATAATTTGTTAGCATCAATTTTGACAACTTCATTTCACAGCACCTCCAATATCAAAAGCAGTGGGATTTTCCAGAACCCCAACTGTTGGCCAACTCTGCTGTTACAAAAATCAATGGATAGCTTTAGAAAGTCCTGTGCTGCTTTTGAAACTCTCTTTGCAGTTGAAGAATTAATTGCTTTCTGGTAACCTGAACACTTACACAAAATTCCAGGAAAAAACACTTTAGACCTAATTACTGATGCTGACCTTAACTTTTAGTTCATTGTCTGCTTTTCCTAAATTATGCAGTATATATAGATCAGCTGATAATGGGCAACTTGCTTTATTTCAGCTGCATGAATTCTGAGTTTTCACAAGCATAATTCAGGGTAGTTTTGAGCTGGAAGTGTTTAATGACATTTTGGTGCCTGTTTCTTCTGCAAAAAGGACTGATTTTTCCATGTTGTGAATTCTTGTTGTGGGAGAGGTTGGTAGCTCCTGGGAGACGCTCCTGTCAGCTTGACGACATGATCAGAGTAGATTTTCCTTCATGGCAGAATTTGTTTATTCTTTAGTGACGTTGGCTGCTTTATGTTCCAGTCTACTGTTTCCTATTAATTAGAATTCATTGTGCCATTTAAGTGAGGTGGAAGTTTGAAGTGAAATTCTGCCTGACGACTTGTCATTTACTCTCAGATTGTGTTTGCCTACTTGCCGTCTGAAGCGGCAACAATAATTTGAGCCTTCTGTTTTATTAGGTGTCATTTACAGTAGAGCTTTACATGTATAATTTGTATTTATATATCTCTAGCTCTGCGCTAATAATTACCTACTGAACCTTGATCTACTTTGACACTCCCTGTCTGGAAACGATAAATGGGACCTGATGCAAAAAAAGAATCATGTCCAAGGAGCATAAATGGGTGTACTATATGTATGTCAAGGTGATATAAGAATCTGTAGTTTAAAATAAGCCTCATGCAACATAGGATTTATGTGCTAAAAGCGGCCTATCATTTGTCTAATAGCAGACATTTCAACCTGATGAGGCCTTTCTGGTTTTATTGGGCTTTTTGAATTTCAGGGGGTGGTACTTTAAAAAGAGCCCAGTGTGCTAGAGAGGAAGAATCCTGCCATGGTCTCTCTCATGGGAAGGGAAGCGACTGGTGGGATCCTATGTGAGGCACAGTGCCGCAGAGCTGAGCAGCCAGTTGAATTTCCTATTCATTTCAACTCGGGGATAGTGATGCGATCCTGTAGCTGAACACCTGCAATGAAACTCGGAGGAACTTAGCTGGCTGATTTCAACCAACGTGAGCGTTGTGCAGCAGTGGCCTGAGAAGAAAACAATCTGCATTGAGGTGTTAAAAATCTAATTTGTTTTTTTTTCTTTTTAGCTACAGCTCGCAACGCCTTGACAAATATTGCCGGCAAATGACTGTTGGCGGGGCAAACACAAGGAACTGACTGACTAGAAACAGCAGCCTTAGACCCACTGCCTCCAAGGAAGAGCGGAGCAGCTACTTGAGGGTGCTTTGTCGCATACTGTCTTTAGGAAAATGGTCTGCTTTGGAGCTTTCAACTGGTTTTGCTTGAATCAAAGGTAATTTCTTTTTGATTTTTCTTATTTATTTTTCTTATTGATTCTGTAGACTCAACATGTGTGTCCTGTTGAGGCAATATTCTTAGACCCTGTCGTGTTTTAGGCTGAACTAGCCAATGATGAGACGACAGATGCTCTCCCTCTGTCCCTTGTTCCAAGGAGAGAAGGAAGAAAGATAAAGAGACTTAGGAGTTCAGAAGGAACTAAACTACTTTAACAAAATATTTATAGTAAAATAAAAAGAAAATAATCAAATAAATACAGTATATACAAAACCATATCAAGCTCCTAGGATGACCTCACCAGCAGGCACTGGGGAAGTCCCAGACTGGACGCAGCAGTGGATGAGAACTGGGTTCCAAATCTGGAATCAGGAACACATGGATCAAGATCAAAGGCACAAAGGCAGATGCACAGACAAGGTCCTCCACGGATGTCAGCCATTGAAGACAAAAGCTGAGGGATCAAGGCATCAGCCTTTTTTTACTGAGCATTGGGCAAATGGGATGGAATACCCCTGTTGGTCAGTTTTGAGTCACCTGTCCTCTCCGCTCCTCCCTGCAGGTAGGGACCCCTCTATGCTTTTCCATTTCCAACCCTCCTATAGGGCAAATAACAAAATTAGCTGACCTTGGCTGTTGTAGCAGTAAGTATAAGCAAGAGCTTCTCTGCATACCATTTCTTGGCATTAACTGTAAGCGCAGGTCTTATCACTCTGAGAATGAACAGTTTTCTACACAATATGCTGTTAATTTCAGAGAGTTAGAAGAGGCCTAGCTAAGAAGTAAAATTACTGAACAGAAAGTTGGTTCTGTTCTACCTCAAACTGGGACATTCCACCCATTATTTCATACCATTTGTGTTGTGCTCAGGTTGCTAATATTTTTATCTATCAAATCTATACACATAGATAGATGATGGATGGATGGATGCAGGTTACTCATTTGTGATTTATCTTTATATACAAAAGTTCACTAAGTCCATTTAGTTCATAGCTGCGGGGTTTCATCCATCATAGCAGATTCGCAGGGTAGGAAAGACGGATGAAGTTCATTGTGGTCTGTGCCCACGAGTAGCGTGTCCATCTCCAACAGTCTCGCCGGATGCCATTTGATGAAGCTGGCTCAGGTTTCATTATTATGTTACCCTGAAAAAACACTTATTGAACACTATTAGTATTATATATCAATTAACACCGTATAGCTCTGAATTAAGTATTTTCACCCAGGGTCAAGTTTCCTTGGGGTACACATTGAACTTCTCCACTCTTCACCATCACCACCAAGTACATCCAGGTCCTTGAGCAAAAACAGTCCCACAAATGCGTTTGCTTTTGCCTGAGGCAGGAAAAACCCAAACAGTTTTCCCTGACATATTCCTCTCGCACACCACAGGGACTTTCTCCCCTTCTGCTGTACGTAAAAGGTCTGGTTGAGCTGGCATTATCAACTGCATATCTCCAGCTTGATAAAAATCAGAAAGACAGGGAACACAAGGCAGGATTAAATCAATATCTGGTTGCACTTGCGAAGTATAAGGTAACTTCATATGCTTAATTAGTTATAGCATTAGTCTGTCTTCTCTAGTAGCAGAATGCCAAGCCCCACACACATGGCAAAAGGAAGACAGAGCAGGCCCAAACCATAATCAGCATTGCTGGGGCAGAAGAGATGCAGGAGTCCTCCTGAGAGATGGCACACATCCATGTTGCAGTACACCAAAATGCTACAGCTTGGCCTGTATTTAAAACCAACAATAACAACCATAATTAGAAAGAAACTCAAGAGACAAAGGTAGGATATGTGAGAACTAAGGACAGGACTTCCACAAAGGAGCACCTGTCACCACAGCAAAGGTAGTTGCACGCAGCTGCTCTCAGGTTCTTCAGAACTTGGAACAGGTTGGCTCTAAAGTTGGAAATTGTGTGATTTAAGAGAGACAAAATATCTGATTCCATTACAAAAGGGTACAAATCCCTCCACACCCAAAATATGACATTTTCTCCTAGCAAGTTCTGAGGTAAATATAGTTTTGTGCCAGTCAAATACTGTTCTCATATACTGCACTGTTTTATTGCAGTTCAGCTTTTTGGATTCAATACTATTCAAAATTCGGATAAACCTGTTAAGCATTTCAGTTAATACTATAGTTCACACAATAAAATTTTAACGTGCAACTGTAAACAACAAAACTTTTGCTTTAATCCTATCCAAATGCCCTTTAGAAAACCACAAAACTTTGAAAATGTCTGCGTGCTTCTGCAGAGCAGTTGGCTTGCCAGGAACAGGATCCAAATCCTTTTTGCACACGGATCCACCTGCTCCGGCTCTTTGGCAGTCAGTCACAGCTATTCTGCATGAAGTGATCCACACACACCACTGCTGTAAGGCAATGCCCTCCATACTCCAAGGTCAGTGGTAATATTTGAAACAGACATAGTGCTGATCCTCACTGGGCACCAAAACCCAAACTATGGCCTCTATATTCTCCTCCTGGCCCAGAGAGTCATAGATAGACAGCATGTATATGTAAGACTGAAAATGGAAGACAGGCAGTAGCCTGTGGGAAGAAGAAGGAGGAAATAAAACAAAGGAGTGGAAACAGGACTGGCTTTAGGCAAGGAGAAAGCAGAGATAGCTGCATAAGCAGTAATCTTCTCAAAGACATCTAAATATTCTAAAATAAGAGCTAAATAGACAGCTACTAACAAGCAGGGACCTGTTGTTGTAACACAACATGCTTCCAGAACAGCCAGCCTTAACCCCCAGGTACACCTCCTAGTTGGCCATGCTGAGCGGGTGGAAGAAGCACTACACATAGGTTTGCAGCTGCTGTACATGGCACATCCTCTCCAAGCAACACGAAATGCCACTCCTCATCCCAAAGGAGTAGATCTTTGGCCTAGCAAAATTCAAACCACTTGTGTCGGGCTGAGAAGTCATGGGTCAAATCTAGGCTGGAAAGAATGTCAAGGTCAGAGGGAGGGAAAGGTAAAGAGCAGAGGCGAGGACAAGGGAGCATATGGAACTCTGTCTAAATATAAGCAAGACCATATGGAACCTAGTCCTGGCATTTTCTACATCACAGCCCCTTAGCTCAGCAACTTAGGCTACTTTTTTTTTTATTTTTTCAGTGTTCTGTAAACATAAACTGGTCACCTCCATTCACTTTCAATCTTACCGTCATATATTTAATTAATAAAACATGTTAGAAGGAAGAACATATGCCAAGAAGACATCAAAAAATCATTTAAATACATGCTGTGGAACCTCTAAGCCCTGCTCAGTACACAGCCCACTAATTTATTTTTTTCTTGTAAACTAGGTTAGTAGCTGCTTTCATATTGTTGTGGATAAACAGAAAGCTTCACAAATCACACTGCCTAAATGAAGAAAATTTCTTTCTTACCCTCAGATGATGGGACCCACCATTATTTCAAATAAGTTGCCTTTGTTATCCTAATAATTATCTTTACTAGTACAATGATACCTCAAATTCCTGCTACAACATTCACTTTCAGTGCTGCTTAATCAAGTTTTTGTGAACTGTCAAAGTGTATTTAATGGCACAGTGCTGGGCATTAACCTGAACAGCTTTTTTTTGTTTGGTTGGTTGGTTTTTTTTTGGATCACCTAGAAGCTAACGAAGTCTCTAGTTCTATATCAGAAGAGTTTGGGCTCTGGTGGTAGAGTTGACAGAAGTTGTCAGCAGAGATCTCGAAGTGCCTTACAATAGGTAAGATTTGCTAATACCTTTCTCTTTGGTCTGTCTGCAGTATGACAGGTGGGAAGCTGAGTAGACCATGAGACTTGCCTGCTACTCAGGGATTCCTTCCCCATTATAGTGCTCTCCCCAGACTTATTTTGTGGCCCTACTGCTGCACCCTGATACCCTGCTGGCCCCTTTACCCACGTTCCAGCACACTGTGTGTGGGGCGGGGAGGAGGTGGGATGCTGTTTACTCTGCCACTCAAATACATTTCTTGCACTGGAGCTTGCAAAATAAATGTGATTCTTCCAGGCACTGGTTGTAATTCTGCAGCAGAATAATACACAGTCTTGGCAGAAGAGGGCAGAACATCTAGTTAGCCAGCAAACCGCCCCGTCCCTTCTCCACATTTGTGAAATTGGCATTGGATTCATTTTTTCTACACGTGTTTTCGACATGTAGTCTTTTTTTTTTTTCATTATTATCACTGCCCTAGACTTCCTTTAAAGCAGGTGAAAGCAGCAGGATACATTCTACCAGCCAAGAATATGGTTCAACAAAGGGAGCAGCATGAGGCACTTACCTGTGACATGGTGACCGTGGCTGTGCAGCGCTGCCGTCGTACAATACACTTTGCAAGAGCTTGGGCAGAGTCCTTGGGCTGCTTTATTTTACTGGGGGAAGGAATCCCTTGCTGTCAGCTGGTCGTTTGGTTTGCTGGCCTCCTCAGTATGGAATTTGACTCCTCACCAGCACAACGTATTAGACAACCTCTGTAATTCCCCATGCCAAAAAAAAAAAAATAGGTTTGTTGTGCTTGCCTCTGCAGAAGAAAAGAAAGGTAGAGGGACATGGAGGGTATCATACATCCCCCACTATAGGGAATATACGGTGTAAAACAGGCTGGTGAATTCAGAAGGCCAAGGGCAAAAAACAAAATCGGTTTAGGGAGCCATAGGTGAAGATAGGCACACAATCTTTGGAACATTCTGCTGGACTTGGAAAAGGACTTTCTCATCTTTTCTGTGGGAGCACAAGCATCTCTGCCAAATCCAGAGGAAACTGCATAAAAAAAAAAAAATCAACAAAGCTTGAAGACCTATTGATTTAGTGAGAAACAAAGTGCTTTTGTGTAAAATAATAAGCTACTAAGGGTCTTCCCCTCTTTTGAGAGTAAGCAGTGCTTATGTAAGGTGTATACAGTAGATATAGCACAGTTAAAACACCTCAGATGATCGGATGTTATCCAAACAGCAGTAAACTCAGCCGAGAAATTAAAGAATACTCAAGACTGATTGACAAAGGCACATTTCTAGAAAAGACTAACTTAATTTCTGATTTGACAGAGCATCTCATCACTACTGTTACACCTTTAACTCGTTTTGTTAAGAGAACTAGTGAACTTTTCTAAAGTTTCTTTGAAGGAATTGATCAAGTAAGCTCCCAGTTCGTTCTTCGTCTCCTGAACAGCTGCGTCATAACTGCCAAAGAGGGGAGTTGAAGTCTTCACGTCCTCTCTATTTGCTTGGAGTAAAATGAGGTTAAGCTCCTCTGCTACGCTTTCATATTTTTGGTGATCAAATCTGCAGAGACTGGCGTCATCAATTGGGTAGGTGACACCAATAGGGTAGCAGTCCTTCGGAACTGGGAACTCCACATTTTTCAGCATTGGCAACTCACAGAGAAATGTGAAAAGGTGTTTAAGCGCTTGGGATGAGAGCGGGTTTCCAAGAAACCTAAACTCCTGTAGTTTCTGACAGGGGCTTAAACTTACAATCAACATGTTGACATGAGTGTCTTGGATGTTACAGTCCTCCAAGGTAAGACTCCTGAGCACTGAAGAGGAATGGCTGAGAAGCTTAAAAAATACGGATGGGTAAAGGTCAGGTATGTTGTGACCACTCAGGTCCAGGACTTCTAAGTGATTAGCATGGAAGCTATTGGCTAAATAGGCCATATCAGCATGGTTCAATGAGCAGTTAGAAACATCCAGCATCTTCAGTGGAGTCTTTAGTGGGCTGCAGAATTAAAGAGTAAAAAAAAAATTATGGCATAAAACATTGGAAAGCTACATTTACAACATTTCATACAACTATCCACGTTATGAATGCAGCCATCCGCCACGTTCATTATTTTTTCTAACCTCTTCTGAGAAATAGAACCATGGGCCAACAATGACAAGTATATTTTCCTCCTGAAATCAGTTCCAGGAATTTGCTCCTACTTTACATATCTCCAACTGTGTTTTTTTAATGGTGATTAATTTGGTAACATTCTATGTGTCCATTTTGTAACCAGTTATATGTTGTCAGGTGTCTATTATTTCCTGAATTAATAGCAGACCATTACCACCACAAAAGCATTGGTGGCTGTTTCTTGGAGAAAGCTGTTAATTATATAAGTTCCATTAAGGAAGGATTCATTCCAAAATGAAAGCCAATCAGTATTCTGACAAGACATCTGCTTTGGATTCTAGTTTTGTTTCTACTGTTTTTTAAATGCCCAAGAGTTTTACATGTCGTATTGTTCTGGAGTTGCAAAGAGACTTTCTAATGAAGAAGAAGGATAGAAGACGTGTAGCTGAGATTATGTGCAAATATTCTAGTTGAATATGAAATAGTTCTGACATGAAAATAAGAGATCCCTTTCACACATACTAAATCTTAGTGAGACTTTTGCCACAGACCTCATCTAGATCAAGGTTAGAAACTTGTAATTTATTTCTATCATTTTAAGCAATGTGCCATTCACAACTTTTAAATGAAGTGACTTCTTTGTACAGGAGGAATTTTAGACCAAGGTGATTTGTCTTGATTAAACTTTTGTCTGCTGCCTTTTTTTTTTTTTTTCTCTCAGATGTTCTGAAAAGCATACAGGTAGCTTATTTTCTGTTCAAATAGGAACACTGTTCACTGGCACCTTGTTATCTTTGGGAGAATTGCCAATTTTTCCCAGGCATTCATCATGAATATTCATATGTTTAATTTGCAGTACAGAAAAACATTGGATCTCTCTTGCCTTGAGGTTGACAGACACAACAAACAACTGAAATCAAAGTCTACGATCACCTTGGCCACCTACAAATACAGTATCTGTAGAATCTTAGTATATTTACTGCCTGTTTTTTTAGAAGACAGAAATTCACCAGAGACCCTGAAAAGCACTTGGAATATGACTCAGGTCTTGCACCAAAGGCCAGCCTAAGCTGATTGAGATACAAGCTCTACAAGCTCAAGATGTGGCAAATGAAAAATGCCAGGGTGTACTCCTCTGTGGTAGCCAGAAGTATATTCGCTTCATACTCATCAGATGGGCTCTGGAAGACTACTAAGAACAGTCAGTTCTTCTAAAGGTATTAGATATTGCCTTCCAGTTCTCCCCAACAAATATTCTTTCCTAGCTTCCTGCTGCCCCTACTCACACATACCCTGAGATAACACTCACTTCCCTTGTTCTCAGGGATTCTCAGTTTGCTGATGGCACAAAGGGCTGTTCTTTACAGTTTGACTGAAAGCAGGACGACCAAATTACCTGAGCAGTTTCTGTATTCTTCCCGTGAGTATAGAAAATGACATACTCAGCTCGGTCAGTTGCGTCATTTCACCCATCTTTTCTCCAATGTTAGTAAGCATCTGCTCATCTGTAGCTGTGAACCTCCGCGCATTGAATGTTCGTGCTGGCAAGGTCAAGGACATCAGTAGAGGGAAGTGGATACTGTTGAAGAGCATTTCCAAGTGTTCCATTTCCAGGCGAACATTGTGAACGACTTCCAGTTTGCGCAACAAAGAGGGATCAATGAGCTTTATGATATAGAAGAATTTCTGCAGAGCCAGGTTGTCAGATCTGAATGCCACACAGCAGATCTTCAGTGGACAGTAGCATTTCTTCAACAGGGCCTGCATGACCAGCTCGTAGTTCCGCTCTGTAACAAACAAGTCAATTCGCACATCAATACTGATTTCAAAGATACCTGGATCGCACTGTCTTTGTTGGAGGTAAACCAGCAGTTCTAAACAAAGCTTAGAGAGCAGCTGTGTCCTGGCCCACCTGCCCATTGTCTTCTTGCACTCACAAACCTGAACTTCAACATCTTTTATACCCGTCAGGTCGACCACTTTCAACCTTTTCGCGTAGGGAGAAGAATCATTCAGCACATAGTCCCTCAGCCCCGTCAGACAGCTTTCCAAGCACACGGAGCATGTTCTATGGCTCAGGTCTTCCTGGCAGTCCACAGTAGTTCCCAAAAGTTTTCCCACATTAAAGTCAACAAATGGCCAGTTCTCTACCAGGTCATGTATCACTTCCCCTTGCTCCAGTAAATAGCTGGCTTTAAAAAGAAGAGGAAAAAGATTATGGGCAACACTGCCGAGACTCTTCCTGGCAAACTCTGCATTCGACACGAGTGCTTCAGCGCTAATGAATCGGAGAGACTTCATTGTTGCTCTGGACTCCTTGCCGTCATGGAGAGTGACTTGTGTGTTTAACTGAAAATCCTAGCTGTTTATCACCTTCTATTTTTATCTGCAGCTGCTGTTGGCTGCTACCAGAAGCCTTGCTGGGAAGGCAGCATGAACAGTCACATGCTGATCCTCTGCTTTCTATTTTGGAGCTATACTGTGATTCTGCAGTAGTTAACTCTTGAGAGCTCTAGTCAGAGAGCACTTCTTCCTTTAAATCCTCATATTTATAACAAAGCAAACTCAGCTAAGTACAGACCCCCCATTATAAGCAGCTCCCAGAGCGAGCTGCTGCACAAAAGTGACAGTGGTCTGAGAAATTTTGAACATTCACATAAAATAAGAAAACAACTTACAAAAAGGAGGTACATAAAAGCTTTCCACCAGACTAACCTTATGAAAGGTGTTACAGGGGTGATTCAGGCTCCAAAAGCTTTCTAATATGGTTAAAGCATGCAAGCCAGCTTTAGGAAATTTACCTATGCCTGAATTTAATTGGCTATTTTAAAACTAACATAGCAACAAGCAGAGTTTTCCTTTTTATTTTATTTTCCTTCCATCATTCTAGTACTGAAGAGAAAAAAAATGTGTTGGTTATTCATTTATGCCTGTCAAACAACTGTCAGGCAATCTAGTACATGAGAGGGTTTGTTCTGATGGAAAAGAGAAATCTATTTAAAACTAGTCTTACTGCTTAGTGGGAATGACTTGACCACATGAATCCATAAAAAAATAATGTTTTTTTTGGCACGGGAATTAATCAATATATCATTCTCTTTGCTTATGGACCAGCTAGGAAAAGCATTTCTAAACAGTCCCTTCCTCTTAACCATAGTATTGATGGTCACTTTTGTCACACAAGGATTGTAATTAGTGTCTCAGAACAGCAATTTTCCTGATGAGGAAATTTCCCAATTTCCACAAAAGTGCTCCTTTGGCAAAACAGCAGAAGCAGAGATAGAGCAACATGTCAGCTGTAAAGCAGAGGCGCTTTAAGTTAAACACATTAACCTCAGTATGTATGAAAGTCAAAAAGCCAAGCACAGCACTAACACCACCCCAAACCTGCAAGACTGCTGGGAACTAACGCAGGCAACGTACCCCAAGCACAGGCTGGAACACCTGAGAGGGACTGCTCTTGGTTTCCCGGCTGGCTGGCTAGTAAAATCAATATGGGTTGTTGTTGATGACGGGGATGAAGAAGGATAAAGTAAAGTAGTCTCTGGGTATGGGCTGCGGAGAGGAAGACTTCAACAGAGTATGTCGGCCTTGGATCCATGGCATGTTAGCTGTGGTCTAATCCGTAATGAAGAGCTCTAGTCCCTTTTCTGCAATATATATGGAACAGATCTACATATGTTCCTAAGGAAAAAGAAAAAGCAGCTGGGAATAGTAGTGCTATTCTAGCTGCATATTTGACTAATAAAGAGAATCTGGTTTAACTGTGCTTTCCTATCTCCTTCTATCTCCTTACAAAATCCTATTACTGTTAGTGACAGTAATACTTCCTTCTGCGTTGTCTACTTCCTGGAATGAATTTGCAGACCTCAGCCAGTCACATTTGTATACATGCAAATGTACGCACGTATGTAGTGAATGCATTTCAGCTCTTCTGAGCTGAACTCCAAAACTGATTCTACCAGGATTATATTTCTTTATCCATCTGGATGTGTACACAGAGGTGCTGGTAGTGCACAGCTGTAGCCAACTGTAGGTAGATGTCAGATGTCGATTTTGATTGTAAAGTCATGTCCTTGCAGGATCCAGAAGTTATGTAATACCACAAAATCATAGAATAGCTCAGTAGGAAGGGACCTCAAAAGATCATCCTGTCCAGCCTCTCGTGAGAAAGGGAGCCTAGATTAGAGCCTAATTTCCAGTTGTAAGAACATACTACATTCCTAATATGTTAACACTGCTACAGCCACTTCAGCAATCTAACAGCTAATAATCAAAACTGTTAACTTTCCTCCAAGCATCATCCTCTTCCCTACTTATTCCAAACACAGACAAAATTTAGTTTAAACATTTATCCGGGATTTCAGAACAGCTCGTTTCACACAAGGTAGCTAAGACATTTTATTTTCATTCCTGTGCAAAAATCCTTTTACAATCCCAGCCTGCTCTCCAAATCCTAACTCCAACAAGAACATTTAACAGCATTCCTGACTGCTTTTATGTAATGAGAGGGTCAGCTACTTCTTTATACTCTCAGCTTTGGACCACTGAAAAAGGAATGAGTATCCCCTGATTTTTCTTTCTTTGTTTGTTCAGGCCGTATTTACAAGAGCGGTAATTTGTATTGCATTGTCCTGTGACTTTTACAAAAATAGGCATATCCTGACATCATACACTTCATTTATCCTCACAGAATCTTGCCAACATCAGGGGATCAAACACAACGGGGATCTTCCTGCCACTGCTCCCCTGAGGCAACAGGGATTTTTATTACAGGTTAAATAGGCTTACACCTTGCTTTGTAATTAATGTACAAGAGAATTAAGCTTAAAGAGCTAATTGCTCTGACTGACTAGCACTCATTTAGTACCATGCAACCTTCGAGCTCCAGTTTGCCTCAGCATTACAGTATATTGTTAAAATTACTGGTGCTTCTAACACTGAACTTGCAGTGGGTTTAGTGCCTGATTAACCAAGAATGTCTTTGTAACTAAATGATATGCAGCCTCTGCCTCTTCTGGGCACATATCCTGTTGGACACAATTCCATTTTGCTCTCTTTGGTAACTGTACGTGTATTAGTGTCCCAAGATAGTCTTTATTTGCATACAAAGGTTCTTTGAATGTCACATGTAGCTCTGCAGACAGCAATGCCCTGTCTCAAATTCTGGTTTCTAGGAAGGAGCTGGTGTAATAGAGGATAGGCCCTGTGGTGAAGTTTTTCTGATGACAGCCTGTGACAGGTGTTCAGAAAGGACTGTTCATTTGATATTCAGGGCTTTTAGCAGAACCGATGCTCTGACTGTTCATACTCTCTCACGTGTTCATGTCTTCTGCATCTGCACGCTCTTTCATAGAGCCTTTGGAGCTGAAAAGTCTGTCTAAAAGAACAGAGCACATCGTTGCTATCAAACAATTTCGTTTCAGCCAGAAGATAAAGCTATCTCAAAGGTTCTGCTGAATTACAATCAGTATTGATATGATTTATTCCTGTAATGCCATCGCAACTGCTTAAACCAGACTTGTGAGGCCAGACTCTGCCATCCTCACCCTGGGCTCGGGACTTCAGTCATAAGAAGTCTCACTGAAAGATGTGTATCACCATTCCCAGAAAAAAAAAGAACAGCAGCACGGTGGAACAAGGCCAATAAAATGACTTACAGATAGATGTTGGCACTCATGAAATTACACCACGAGTTAACGTGGAATACAATCTGTTTTGTTACTCAAGCAAGTCACTCAGCTAAAACCTAACTGAGGGCAGAAATTTTAATCCGTGAATCGCTTTAAGTAAATTCAGTTGAAAAAAAAAAATCACTTGACAACAGTGTATGTTGGACTGATGTTTCTAGTTTCTCTGAAACTGATTCTAAAAGATGGGTTTTTAAATGCATCAATTACAGAAGCGTAAAGCAACACCGTATGGGGTAAGATGCTAAGAGCCAAAGCATACCGTACTTACACCCAGTCATGTCAACACTGCAACGCAAAGCAAAACACGGCAATTTTGGCACACAAAGGAAATCAAAACACTCCAGGCAAACAGCTGGTAGTTCAATTAACAACCCATCCCATGGAGAGTACTTTGACGTCCACAGGATCTGGATCTTCAAGAGATCTCAGCCTTGCTTCAATATTGCCATTTGTCTAAGATGAAAAATATACGCAAAATAAAAATTGCCTGGCTTTTTGCCAGTATTTACAGGTGCAACATACTGCCTGCTGTCCTTTGCCCTGTGCTTCTTCTCAGGGAGATGTGTACCGCAAGGAATAGTTGGAATATATTGGAATAGCACTTGAAACACCTTCATTCAAAAACGTCTCAACAACTCAGAACGGACAGAAATACTAAAACCCCTCACACTTTCACCTGAAGTGCGCTGACTCCAAACTCTCTGTGACTTATGAACAGGAATAAAAGCACACAAAAAAGTGAAATGCACTGTGCACCAGCACGAATTCCAACAGCGCAGCAGAAGAGAGTAAACACCCGGTTTCCAAAATCTTAAGACCGTTTTCCTCCCAACCTGAACATAAACCTCCAAAGCCGATATGACTGAATGTTAATGCCATGGGAGACGGTGCCTCTGGACTCGTGGTATCTACCTGTCTGGCGGCACGGAACGCCGACCAGACACTGTCATTGTGTCCAAAGAACAGCAATGACGCTGGCGACGGGTCTAGAGAACAAGTCCTATCAGGAGCGGCTGAGGGAACCTGGTGAATCGGCACGTAAGGAAGTAACATTATCACAACTTATTATGTCTTATCATAACTTAGAGGGATCTGCCTGATTCGTCCTGTAGCTAAAAATGTTCACAGCACAAAGAGGTACTAACATTAGCAGCACATCTATACAATATGTCTTTTGATGTATTTGCTTCTTTCATTTCAGTTTCAAATTTGTTGTTGTTTTCTCACTGAAGTTACCTGCCAGCAGAACACAAAGAGAAATGGAAATATAAAACAGAAACTGGATTATTTTTAGATGTTGCTGCGCTGACGTTAAGTGAATCTTTGTGTACCTATCTTCACCCTTCCCTCTGCTCCTCCAATTTACACTTTATGTTCTACCCTTGAGAAGGAAACAAGGTACAGAAAATTCTCAAAAAGTGAAATGGTATATCTGCGAGATTCCATTCTTGAACTTGTGGCACTTCACAGATGTGTTTCACTGGGGTCTGGTTAAAACAAGGTTAAGAATAAATCTTACTTACCTTCAACGTAACCTGGAGGAATCTAAAAAATATTTTTCAGCATTAATTGTATGGTCACTTTGACTGTACAGGGGTACTGTAACACAGGTCACCAAAAGGTACAGAGTTATTGCTTGGGACGTGCAAAAATTTCCTTGCATCTGTTTTATTGATAAATGAGAGACCAAGTCAGCTAAAGCAGTGACGACCTCTAGTGGTGACACCAGGTGCGAGGAGAACAGATGGGCCTGAAGGCAGGGAACCGCTGGAGAGAGTCCAGCAGAGGGCTACCAAGATGATAAGGGAGTGTGGCACCTCTCTTATGAGGAGAGGCTGAGAGACCTGGGGCTGTTCAGCCTGGGGAAGAGAAGACTGAGAGGGCATCTTATCAATGCTTATAAATATCTAAAGGGGGGGCCACACTCTTCTCAGTGGTGCCCGGTGACAGGGCAAGAGGTAACGGGCACAAGCAGGAACACAGGAAATTCCATCTGAACATAAGGAAAAACTTCTTCCCTGTGAGGGTGGCAGAGCCCTGGAAGAGGCTGCCCAGAGAGGTGGTGGAGTCTCCTTCTCTGGAGACATTCCAAACCCACCTGCATGCCTTCCTGTCCAGCCTGCTCTTCCTCTTCAAAGACTGTTATCCCGGGCATAGCTCTGTACAGCACAGCTGGTTTACTTAATAGGTATTTGCCAGATACTTTTACTTTTTGTGTATCAAGCTCAAAGGATCTCTGTAGATAAGGTAAAACTTGGCCCAAGCGACTGAGTAAAGGGCTATTACAGCGGGGAAAATTAGGGCTGATTATTCTGCTTGTTACTGCAGAGGGTATAAAGGTAGAGAACGTGCGGGCAATGAACAGGAGAGCAAGCATTAATGAGCTGCTAGGCTGCAGAGCTGGCAGCAATGTGCTCATAATCACCTGTGAGGCAGCGTGATCTACCAGGATGCACGTGGCAAAGGAAGACCCAGGAATGTGATTGTGATAGTAAATGCTTTATCCTCCAATGTTTTAATTCTAATCAAAGTTTATGCCTTGTTGACTTTGGATCTACAGGAACCCTGAACGTAGTAATAAATCTTAGATTAAATATTTGGGATGCAGACCAACAGAACCTGCATTACAACCTTCTCTGAAGATTTATCTTTCCTAAGGAATTCTTGGTTTTCTGTTCTAGGTTGACCAAAGTCTGAAGTAAGAATTGCTGGGGGAGGAAATAGTTATCCAAGAAAGAAAATTTCTTGTTCAAATAAAGGCTAATATCCTACTCTTAAAACTGAAACGTTGTGGTCACTCCTCTAATTGGTTCACCCCCAAACTCCCACTCGACTCAGTGAAGCTTACAGGTGCAAGGATGGCTTGTATAACAGGATTGGGAGCTGAAGCTGTAGTTTGAAAATTTGTTCACTTTTTTTGGAGCTAATGAGCAAGAAAATGTGAGCTCACAGAGAGCTGCTATGGCACACTGGGATAAAATTGTCATTTTGTTACTTAAGGAAATTACGGCGAGTAGAAACAAGGAAGAAAAATTAATTCTGCAGGAACCTCATACCAGCCCTTTTCAAGAGAACAAATGAAATCCCAGCTCCCCTTCTAGCTTCTAGTTGGTGTTGACAGTAGAAGCTTTCAGAACAAACCGTGTTTCACAACACAGGACCTACAGCTGGTCTGGTATGGCCAGACTTGTACCTACACGATCAGCACAACTTCCTGCAGTGCTGGTTAAAGCTAAAGAAAACAAAGACTACCTACCTTTAATCCTACGATCAGGATCATGCTTGTAGCTACAACCTCTGGGGAACGGAGGAGCAGTGCCTTTCACACAGCAAGATAAGCCAATGCTTACAGGGAAAAGAGCATGTGTTCAAAATCAGTGCCCCACATATCAGCTTAATGAGCCCCCCTCAGTCACTCGTTCCGAGGATTAGTATCTGCAGATGGCTTTATCTGGCTGGAGAAGTGAACCTAGCCCACTCCTTTCTGGGCATACCATAGCAACACCATGCCCCTCTGCAATCTGGACTCTTGGCTCCTGCATAGATCTCTAGACACCAGGGATGACAGGTTTTCTTGGGGGTACCCTGGTGGCCTGGCCTTCTGCCAGGAAGGCACGTTTTTCTTTTGAGAAAGTAGCCTTGAGAGCTGAAAGCGTGGGTATGAAAAGAGGTGAACCCTGCCCTCCCCCTATCCTTCCAGATTCTAACCTGATTCGACTTTGGTCAGTCAGCTTTAAGTTAGTTAGCCCTCAGCTAGCTCCTCACAGGTTCTGTTAGATGACCTTCAAAAGGCCTTTCCAACTTAACTTCTTCTAGGATTCTCTGTCGTACACAGTGGCATCCAAACGCTCACTCATCCATAGCCCCACAGTTCACAGCCCAGTTACACAGATAGAGTCAAATTTTGAGTTCTTTTCATTGCATGTTGGGTCTAATACTGACACTTTTAGGATTCAAGATGACTGCATCAGTGTCTCGGAACAGCAAGTAATTAAATGGTAAATGCACACAAATGAGCAGCTCAGGTTTTGCAAATAACTATGCAGTAGCTCTAACGAGCAGCGTTGGATGGTGTACTGGTTTCAGCTGGGATAGAGGTAACTTTCTTGCTAGCAGCTGCTATAGTGCTGTGTTTTGGATTTAGGATAAGAATAATGTTGATAACATTAATATTTTAGTTGTTGCTAAGCAGTCAAGGACTTTTCAGCTTCTCATACTGGCCTGCCAACAAGAAGACAAGGTGCACCCAGGACACACAGCCAGGACAACCGACCCCAATTGACCACAGGAATATCCCATACCATATAACGTCAGCATATAAAGCTGGGGGAAGGACAAGGAAGGGGGAAGGACAAGGAAGGGGGAAGATGTTCAGAGCAGTGGTGTTTGTCTTCCCAAGTAAAACTTACGTGTGATGGAGCCCTGCTTTCCTGGAGATGGCTGAACACCTGCCTGCTGATGGGAAGCACTGAATGAATTCCTTGTTTCCAGGCCGACCAACTCACCTGTAATGGATGAAGGTACAGGTTCTGGGTGGGACATCCCCTAGCCAACCAATCAGAAGGACCTGTTTGGTGAGGCAGAAGGGATAGCACTCAGATCTATAACAGTATCAAATGAAACTCACTGAAAGCCTGCTCTTTTCTAGTCTTCGTTTTCCATAACTGTTGATCATCATGGGGCGTAATGTTGGTAAGGGAACTTGAACCTCAGATGTGGTTGGAATGTCAGCGTGAGTGAGGATACTGACTCTAGATAAGCAAAAAGGCCATCGTTCACTGAACTTCATTTTATGTCTTGGTTTGAATATGAAACTCAATTTGTAAAAACTCTGAAACGAAAACGTCTTCATCCTCCTGTAAAGCACAGCGGCTGGAGTGAAACCAGGGTTTCCAATCTTATCTGCTGAAACCATGACACACACAAATAGTGGTAGAAGACTATCTTCTGACATGAGCTACGATAGGTATGACGAAATGGTAACTGCAATAGCCAATATCTTGTGTCATGGCAGGAGCTGATATGAACTGATACCAATAGATAAAGGTAAAGCTTTTAAATATAGAGCTCCAGTGCTCCAAAAATATGAGCAGAAACAAATGGAATTACCATGAAAAAATAAATTCCAATTTATAAAACAAAAAAAAATGGCAAACAAACCAAAATGACAAGCAAACGAAATGGTGCAATAGATGCTGTGTGCCCCAACACCAAACCCCTTTGACTTTGTCATGGTGTGAATGTTATAGCTTCCCAAAGCCGTTCCCTTCTTTTCAAGTTGAGAAGCGAGTCAGATCCAATGCCAAAATGCCACTGCATATTTCTGCTTATTTTTGTTGAAATGGCTAATAATAACTATCTTTGAGCTTTCCTCTACCTAAAGATCTGTGAGGTACAAATCTTAGAGGTAGAAGGCTTTGGGATGCCTCTCAGAATGTGAGGAGCACCTCAAGTAGGTGTGAAGGGGAGAGAAAATAAAAGCTTTTTGGGATGTGTTCAGTCCACCAACACTGTTCTAAAAAAACCTGAAAACACAGCTGGGTTTTGCATAGTTATAATCCCCTGCTTTTATCGGGGATTAGAGCTCACGTGGTGTAATATCTAAAAACCACTTGGACTATTCACTCTTTACCTTGCTTGGGTCTGCTGTGCTGACCACAACTCTGTATTTCTTTGTGTTTCTAAGCAATGGGCAGCACGGAATTCTCTCATCCTCTGTGGGCCAGTTTTCCAAAAGCCTGTTACCCGTCTGTTTCAGCGCGAGGCGCCTCTTGCCTCCTTAAACTAAGAAGCCAGTAAATCTGAGCGAGCAGAATCCCTACCAACAGATTTCCATTTACACCATTGATTTGATGAACCGTTAAGCTGATTAGTTATTGCATGTGCGTACTGCAAAACTCGTTGTATCTAACTTTGCCATTGCAGCATCTTATTTGCTAGCATATGGCTCAGTCACCTCTTCTTAATTCTCTTCAAATCCATACTTAGAAAATAACAGATTAAGTTTCCTTGGTTTCTGTGTAGGAAATCAAGCTGGCATTAGTGACTACCAAATCTTCAAAAAGTATTGCACAGTAAAACAAAACCCTGAAAGATTGAACCTTTACATCAAAAGAATGATATTACAATGAGATGCTGTGTATCCTCGTATATGTAAAGTTCAAATTACAGTGTTGTTATAATGATGACGTTTCTGTCTATCTTGACAAAATGCAAACTCTTCTGTTCTAAGGATGGAAATGAAGTCAATGGGAATTCTGTCATCGACTGCAGCGGGGCTAGAACTATGTCATAGTTGTCAGAGAGAGACTCAGGAGATCTTCTACAACTTCTGTTGCTGCTTTTAATGATTTGCATTTTATGAATGACATGGATTATCAGCAGCACACTATTTGTCTGCTTTAACTTTGATTTGGGAGCAGAAATACAAACTTCTCAGAAGTCCTGTATGGGAAGTCTTCTCTAAATGTACTAAATAAATGATTCTCTAAATCAATTGCCAAAGCAGTGCGATTCCACCAAAGTGATACAATTTATTGCCAAACTTCTCATTATGATATACTATTAAAACGTTTCTATAAAGACACATTAGCAGAACAACTTGACTTGTTTAAAAATATATGCAGGAAGTTGACACCTTTTGGAAAGTACACACAAAAATCTCCAAACAGCAGCACTCCAAAGAGTGACAATTTAAGGCACGTGATTATTTTGCAACCTTCATTACATAAACCTCCAGCTAGACCATGTATTTGTAAAACGTAATCTCATGTATTTCAATAACTAACTTTTCACAGCTCGGAGAGACACAATTCATCTGAATACAGGCAACGCTTCTATTTTTTTTTTTTTTTTTTTTTTAACATTGCTAGGTCATAGTGCAGCATAATAAACCTTATTAAAAAGAGCCTTATCCGTGGAGCAAAATCTATAGAAAAGACATTGAATAGTTCTGTGTTTCATCTTTTTACAACAAGGTAGGCCACAGTTATTGGTTCAATAAATAGCGACTGTGGAATCTCAACTTGCCTTTCTTTAACAAAGCATGTCACGTAAAAAAGTTAAGAGACAAAGTTTTCAGCCAGGAAAAGAAGAACTGCTCTGGCCTCACCAGAGGTGAACTGATTTACCAACTGATCATTTCAATTTAATTCACACCATAAAAAAAAAAAAGCCGATCCGTACAGCCAGATCCTCAGCAGCTCTAAATCTATATTGCTGTGATGGCAATCAGCGGTGCTTGGACTGATCAAAGAGTGCTGAAGAAGCAACCAGACACTTGCACTCACAGGACATGTACTGAAATGTGAAAGTACATAGAAAGAGTATGGAGGGAGAAGGGGGGGCGTGGTGGTGGAAGTGAGACAGATGATGAAGTTTTTTAACCTGCTTTTTGTGTATACCCTGGTAGACGTTGGGAGCAATTGCCTCGGAATAAAAAATAAGGAATTATAATCCACTATATTCTAGCTAAGAGTATGTCCTCAATATAGAAACTGGGGACATGAAGCTTCTTTTTTTTTTTTTCAACACATTTCAAATTGAGAAACTGTGCCAAACAAAACCTTGCTGTAGAGGTAATTATACAAGAAAACATCTTCCAGAGGCGTAAGAGCTTCAAAAATTCTGCAAGCTGTTCCAGGGAAAGATCTCTTCACTACCAGAACTGTCCAATTTATCCTTTGTCTGTTCAACTATGGTGACACAACAAGTAGACAAGGTATAAGGCCTTTGACAGTAAATGGAGAGTTAAGCCCTTTGTATATAGTGTCTTTTTCATTTCTTCTGTTCTTAAAAATGGCATAATGTTCCTCTGTGTTTTGCAAAAGCTCCTACAACCCACAGCCCTCTCAAGAAGCACACAGGATCCTGCTGACGTTTCACAGAGACTGCTGTATTTGTAAACACCACGGTGTCTATTGATCCTCTCTTGTTTAGCATAAAAGCACACAAGAACATCAAAATCTTATATCCTGTGATTTTCAAAATTGCACACTCCTGTGTGTGCAACACCTATCTGATGAAAACTCCCACCTGCTGCCGATTTACAAATGTTTCCTTGAGGTAGCCTGTACACAAATAGATGAAGAATGCTCTAACAAGCATGCAGAAAACAGTCCAGGGTGTGGTGGTTCTTCTCTCTGCAGCACAGAAACGACCTCTGTACAAGAGCAATAAGAAATGAAAAGTTTGATTTCCAAGCCAGCCCCTGAGGAGCATCTTGCCAGCTTCGGTGCCGGTACTTCAGCGTTGTGCTATCAGACTGGAGGTTGGATTTTGGCACGTTGCACTTTACCTGCACTAATATTTGGGGTCAGTCCCGGCTCTGTTACGCCAGTGACTAAAATACTGGTTGCAATTCTAGTATCTGGAACGGCGTTAATAGGCTCTACTTCATCCAAACAGTGTGTTCCTATGGACTCAGTTCACACAAAACTGTCTTTACATTATCAAATTATAAAATTAGCATCTCTACTGGTGACAGCCTTATGCCTCGTGACCCTCGTTAACAAGACTAGCTCTGCGGGATGAAGCTTCCCCATTAAGGACACCGATTTGAATCGGTGCCCAAGATGATTGCAGATAGGCAGCTGCTTGTGGGTTGACATCAAAAGAACCAGTACTCTGGATCTAGTCTCTAAAGGCGTATGTTATGCTTCTGTCTAGGTTTGTACATGACACTTGCTATCGTATCTCTGCAATTGGCCTAACAGGCAGCTTTAGCAAAGAGGACGAAGATAGAAAAAAGAGGTGGGCACGAATTTTCACACATCATTGCTCCGCTCTTTTTGGGTGTCTGGGTAAATCTCAAATTTGATGTCTGACACGGAATCACCTAGAACCTGTCCAAAATCTGGGTAGGTAGAGTGAAACAACCACTAATCCCTGTAGATGAAGTAAAATTTACGAAACAAAGCCTCTGTCGGATCCAGTCTTAAGCAGCTCAGATACTTCCCTGAAGGTGATTTAGCTCATTTACAAATGGTTTACACTGATATCAAAAAGAAATAAGGTACGCATTGGGATCTCAGAAGCTTCATAAGCACTCATTGATGTCACAGAACCTTTGCACCTTATACCACTGGAGATTTCAAGCCAAAATTTCAGGACTGGAATCATCCAACACAAAATACAGACAGGCCAGAGGACTCTAAGCCAGCACGTAGCACTATACATCCACAAGAGATCTCAGAGTTTTCACTTTTCAGTCTTTAGCTGAGTTGGCTTTTGCTGATGTCTCTGGCCGCCTTCAAGGTGACGTAGATCAGATTCGTATGCAACAGGCATCTAGTGCAACCTTAACTACTATCATTGAACAGAAAACTGGGGACAAAAAACCAAAGGAGGCTCCTAACGCAAACAGGTATGTACATACACAGTAGCCCAACTACTTCAGTACTTTGAACCATCAACATCCTGAGTCATTGTGGCACTTGAACCATGTGGCAAAACACAGGATAAGCATCTGAGAGACCACTGTCCTGATCAGCTAGTCAAAATGATACATAAATTAACAAGATAATCTAACAGAGTATTTGGAAGGTGTCTTCCAAAGCAGCAGCAAAAATGACAAATATTTACGCTTCTGTCTGAGTGAAGCTATTTAAAATAGAGCAGCTTAATTAAGAATGAGAAAGGAGTTGCTTGTGACCACACAAACTAAAATTCTGAGCTAATTCTGGATGTTCTTTCATTCCAGTGCTACTGAGTAGAGGAAATGAAGGTGAAGGAAGGAAATGGCCTTCCTGGCACCCTTGATTAAATGTCAAGGTGCTAGGACTTCCCTCTCCCTGGAAAGTTTTCCACCAGAGTCAGTATCCCACAATTACTCAGTGATACAAATATTCAAGAGCAGGAAAATAATTTTCTTTAGCTTGCACTTATAAAAGGCACTGATCCATTTCAATCCGAGTAGACTTAGCAGGCAAGAGGCTAACCATTGGCTTCTCCTACATTCATTTCATACCCCATAAATATTGAATTCCATTACTGAAGCAGCAAATGCAGCCTATTTCTTTAAATGTATTAGTGACGTAATGGCATAATAAACCATTTCCATGTAAAAAATCCAACAAGGATTTGCCATTTGAAAAGATTCTTGGTTTAGCCTTCCAAAAATAGTGTTGAATTTTTGTAACAGTCTACACGAAAAAATAACAAGGAGGCGTATTTCTCCTTTACTATGAACCCTTTCATTATGAATGAGAACTTAAAAATCTAAGTGCAGCAGAAAAGCTCCAGTGTTTCTGACGTTATGGGACCCCGTTCCCTTCCCATCTGAAACCGTTCTAGAGCAGATCCCGCGATCCAATAAGTTGCTCTCTATTTTTACAGAAGCCCTTTGTTCTCTCATCTTCTCTTTTCGAGTAAGTCCTGCCTTACAACTGTGTTTCCTCTTGTTCCAAAGAATGTGGAGGGACGTGGCAAGATGCTGGAAGAGACGCTAGCTTCTGAAGCTTAGGGTGTTGCAGAGGTTTTGGCCTGTGAAAAGAACGTCGGCTTTGTACGCGTCTGGCTGCAGCGGATCTGTAATTTCCTTGTACATCAAGCAACATTTTCTTCTCTTGGGGCTCCTTCATATAAGAGTCTTCCAGCCCTTCAAATATAAGCAGAGAATTCTCTTCTTGTGAATTCTCGGACTTGTAGCTAACTTCAGAACCATAACCTGAGTTTGCTGTCTCTTTGTTATTCGTATCTGTATCTGCTTCCCAGAAGAGATCAGGTACATTTGGGTCACAAGAAGCTATATACTCAGAGACAGAAGAAAGAGATATATTCCCTCTGTTTTCCAATGAAGAATAGTTTTGTGTCCAAGGCATTTGAAGACAAGATGGAAAGAAGTGGAGGGGAGTCATTGAAACACTTTGGTTTTGGTTTAGTTGGTCATCTGAAGAGGAGTATTCTGTCATTTCAACGTCATGGTCCATATCACCTAGAGAGCACAATTAAATAGAAACATTTGTAATATATACTTTCTGTACTGGCATGCTGGCTATTGGGCTTTGCTTTTGGCTATTTTTATGAAAGTCTTATGAAAATGAGTGGTTTAAGATGGCTTTTTTTTTGCTAGGGAACCATACCCTTTCCCAATTTCTATCTTGGACAACCTAAAGTGAGTTTATTAAACTTCTTATCCTTGCTGAGTACCAGGCAAAACTTAGTTCAGTGTTTGTGATGAACCGACTGCCTGTTTCATGTATTTAGGAGAAGGAGCCATCATCTGGTCATTAAGATGTATCTTTATCTTGGAACATGTAGTCCTGATGCTCAGCAAGGAAATCTTTCAGAAGATTTTGAAAGAAACTGTACTTTTTGAACCCAATACCACAGGGTATCACCAGGGAGTCAATTCCTTATTGGCTGGAGCCTCTGGTCAGTTTTCTGCATACTTTAGGCTATGTAGAGAAACTTCACATTTCCACCCTTGGTTTCCAGTTTACATGGGTTTTTAAAGCCTTTTAATTGAAATTTCAATATCGTACTCCTATTAGGAGAATTTTGTTAAGGAAATCATTCAGGGGAATACTTCAGAGAGTAATCAAGTTCTAAGCTTATTAGCTTGGGAAATCTAACTTCCCAAAACACTTCTTAAGAAACACAGCTGTCAAAACCCAGTGATTTTGATATATCAAAGATACTTGCACAAAAGCTTATACAAACCATTTCCTAATAATAAAGTCAATTATAAGTAAGGCAGTAGAATGGAGGAAAAGAACAAGGGTTAGCAAGAAAATATTCAGCTAAGTTATATGCCACTATTTTATGGCAACGGTCTTAGTGGAAAAAGTGAAGAGAATTTCAATGTGGATAAGTGTCAAGGAGAAGTTTTCCTTTTGGAATGCTGCTCGTTATTCAAATTTTTGATCAGGATATTGGGATTAAATTCACAGTTCTTTAATTAATCCAGTATTCCTTTTAAAGCATCATTTAAAAAATAATCAAAGCTGCATTAATAAGGAACTGAGTACTAGAATCAACCACAGACCTACAGGACACTCCTGTAAAGAGAGTGATGTGCTTCCTGTAATTACACGTGAAGCAGCACATCTTCTGCAGAGACAGGAGCCAGAACGGAAGAAAAACAGAACTTCCTGTTCTATTTCTTTTCAAAAGGTTATGAAATTCTTCTCAAATCAAAATTACCAACCTTCACTTTTACCCTGAGGTCTATGTCTGAACAAAGTTTCACCAGCTAACTACAGAATTACTTTCAACTTACCACGTCTTTATTTGGTGATGCACAGAGGACACGAGGTCACACAACTGTGATCACAGATTCCATAAAAACAAATTCACGATGAAACTGATTATTGCTTTTCATTGCATAATCCCCACAGTGCCCTATGTTCTACTCAATTATGATGGCTGAACTGTGATCTGACCCACCTCATTTACAGCACTGATTGTGTTGATTATAGAAGTGAAGGCTGCTTTTTATGGTGTGGAAAATTTCCACAAAGTGAGAATTAAAAGCCGACTAGTATAACTCATTTAAACCCAGAGTCAGTTTGATTTTTTGCCTCTAAGACATTAGAAGCAACAAGTTATTTACTGCATCAGAAATCTAAGCGCTTTTCTGGTTTCAAAATTAGGTCTGCATTAAGATAAACTTACAGTTTGAGGATAAAGCTCTAACCCAAACTGGAATTCTGCTTTTCCACAGTCTGGCTGTTGTGTAAGTATCTCTACCTCTGCAAGGGAACTCCGATGCATTCTTGCAAACACGCTACATTTTTAAACTCTTTCTTATGTAATTTAATGATGACATCAGCAGTGTCATTCTGTGCTTGTAGCAGTGGGACCATTTTCCTTTCCTGGGCACTAGATAAATAACCTGGACTCAAGGCTTCTTAGCAGTAGAGTCAAAAATCATATTTTAATCATGCTAAGAAGGAGAGACAGCCCAGATGGTTGCTGGTCTAGCCCTGCTGCTCTTATTGTACGTCTGAATGCAATCGAGCCAGATTGGTTAAATGACTCATCCGAGCTTTTATGGGCAAAATATAGGCAAAAATATCCTTTGACATCAGCCACTGGACTGTCTTTCTGGGGATTCAGACTACTTCGCTTACATCTGCAGATGGTGGTGACAATGACACACAAAAAGACCTATCACTGACAAGGGGGTTGAATCAGAATTACCTGATTCCTGTTAAGGAATTCAGGTACAAGTTTTATCACCTAGAACTGACTAACTAATAAGCCTGGAGCCTCTTGAAAATGGGTGCACAATATTCTGGTATTTGGAATACTATTTTCTTGGCACGGAAAGTATTCAAGCCAAAACAAAGAGCAGGACCATTATCTGCTGTAAAAATAGCAAGTCATTGGACCCCAAATAGTTGGACAATTCTTCTGCAAAAGGAAGGTAGAAAGATGTTTTGTTATTCAAGCTGGAGAAAAACAGAAGATGTTTAGTTGCACGAAGAAGTCAGGAAGGAAAGAGATGCTCTGGAGAAGAAAAATCAGAAAAGTAAGTTTACTTGTCAGTAGTCAGGGTTGATAGGAAGGCTGATTAAAAATAAAGGTAATACTATTCTTTAGAATATTACATATGTGTTGATTCTGGGAGAAAAGATCTGGGTCGGTCCTCTGGGCCATCTGCTAGCAGGAAGGAATCTACTGATTTGTTGCTGAGCCGGAATGGAGTGAGGCGTCTGAAATTGTTTGGAGAATAGGGGATCTGCACACGGGCCCTCTGCGATGGTACCACGGTATCTTCACTAGATAACCATGGCGAGAACTTCATGTAGATGCTTTGATCATCATCGGTGGAAAATACCGGGTTATCAATTCCTAAAAAAAAAGTTCACGAGCGACAAATATAATTAATCAAAATCATTTCCTGGTAATACAGTAAGATGCTCTGTAAAAGGAGAATGGCTACAGCGGGAAAACATAGGCTGATAGATGCTGGTAGAGGTGTGATGAGGCCAATTCCCAGACCGTTATACGCACATCGGTTGCTCTTTCTGCTTTGGCTATTGCTAGTCATTTTGGATTTCTATTGAAGAGAAAAATTGGATATTGTAGCCAATATGCAGTTACGTTTGGGATATCTGGAGACAAAAAAATAAAGCCAATGAAAGAAGAAATCAGTCGGCAAACTTCAGGCAAAATAAAGCACGACATAAAATAGCTGCAGAAAATTCAAGTCAAACACGTAAAAAAGAAAAAAATTATGGAAAAAAAAGCAAAAGCATAAACTGCACAACTCCATAAAGGGAGGGAACTAAGGCAGCCACAAAACAGTAAAAAGTAAGAAAGCCTTTTAACATAGAAACCTATTTTGTAGTGTTTAAACAGAAAAAGAAATTTTAAAGATGAGTCTAGGTCTCATCGTGCCACCTGCTTGTTTCTGGATCAATTTCTGGATGTCGTTATACGTTCTGAAACAGGGAATTTGTCACAGAACAGCAAAAAGGCTATACCAGCATGTCTGCCAAAAAAAAAACGTGTTTTTCTGCGCTGTATGCAGCATGTTACACACGAAGCACGCAGTGGCATGCTGAAAATTCAAACACAAAATTGCTAAAGAGAAACACTTTAGAACTTTATAAATCATATCATTTAGTATATGGTGATACACTTTCCGTCTGATATTTTGGAGCCTTTCAGGGCTGGAAATTAAATGCAATGAATGCTCCAGGAATGCTGCAAATGTGCCCTTTTCAGTGACTTTTATGAGCCTGTAAAGAACTGAGAGAGTTGTGAATTTAAGAGGAGAAATCTGGCCTGAAAGAAGAAGCATGGAATTTATCACAACAAAGTGCTTCAAATGCAAGTAGAAAACAGTTCCAAAGGATCAGTATTGACCGGTGGTGTGAGGTAGAACAGTTCTAAAATAACATTTGCCGTTGCTAGAAGTAATTAGCAGGTTTAGGTCTGGTTTAGGCAGTCATGCTCACAACTTCTATCAGTAGCAAATTAGATGCTCTCCCTGCCTCTGGATAGCCAGAACTTTTTATCTGTTCACAATTATATTAAGCAAATATATTTTCTAATACAACACATCAAATAAAAAGCAAAACAAAACAAAACAAACACACACACACACACTAGAAAAGCCCAACCAGGCTAAATTATTAGCATTTCTAGTGTTTTTTTAACATTTGAGAAAAATAAACAAAACCAAGCATGTCTCTAGGTAATTAATATTTTTACCATTGGGAGTATCTGTGAAATTTTGCTTCGTCACATTAGCCAGGAAATCGACTCCTTTGCCTAGATGCAAAGTTTCATAATCATTATTTTCTTCTGATTCAGAAAACTCCAAATCTTTTTCCTTCAAAGCAAAAAGCAAAAATTTTGGAAAGCAAAAGACCGTTACTGCAACGCA
>QJSC01022095.1:1118378-1204097 GCA_003697955.1 Calidris pygmaea | reverse complement strand
AGTGCCATTTTATGCTGGTTTTGATGCTGGCATAGATTTCACACTCTGGCTAAGCTTTTGGCTATCAAAATTGTCCTCTTTCCTGGGACTGAAACAACCCATCCTGTGCTGTGACACCCCCGCTGCTGCTCCTGTTTTGTGTCTTAAATGCTCACGTGTTGACAAATGCTGTCCCTTACAATGATCAGTCATTTCATCATTTGACATCAGTGTCCTGATTTCAGACCTGGTGAGGTCATTGCTGCTTCTACTGCAGTAGAATCAGTTTTACGGCAGCTGCTAAACCACTTGTTAAGATTAAGATTGTCTTCCAATGAAGCTTTTTTTTTTTTTAAGTAGAGGATGACATCTATACACGGTGTTTTTTTAACAAGAATTACCTCCTTAGAACTATTTGGAAAGCTCTTCCCATGCAAAAAGGTTCTAGAATATCACACCTAGCCAGCCTGTATGGCCCCTGCCAGTCAAATAAAAATAACGCTAAGAAAATAATTCAAAGAACATACATAAAGAAAAGTATTTTTGCTTGGATCTATTGAGAAAAGATCATAGAATCATAGAATGGTTTGGGTTGGAAGGGACCTTAAAGACAATCGAGTTCCAACCCCCTGCCATGGGCAGGGACACCTCCCGCTAGACCAGGTGAATCCCTCTCTATTTAAATTCAATTCCTTTTGAGATCAAAGGGTTGCATGCATAAACGGAGGAAAGAATGGGGGGGGGGGGAAGAAAAGAGTTAGTTCAGTGGCTTTTAAACCACATTTCAGTTTTAAAGTGAGATGTATTATTTTATAATTGCATAACAAACATATTAGCATCCATTAAGTCTTGCTATGACATGAATGACAAAAGATGGCTAGAACATGAAGAATTTGGGGCTTTCCATGCAAAACCAACTTGTGGTAAGGAAGATTCCTGGGCCAGTCAGCTTCAGATTGCACTTCCAAGGCTTAACCATGTGTGCATGTGTGAAATTTGTGCATGAAGGGTGAATCGGTGCTGAAACTGGCCTCTGACTTTCAAAGCTACACTGTTCTTGAGTTCTAATGTGCTTGTTTAGCCTCAGCCCTTCTAAACAAATGGACCTTAACTCAGACCAGCACGTTATCTCAACTGCTTCATTTTACATGGCACGGTGTCCCAGGCAGAAATATCCTGCTGTGATGAAAAAGAAAAATGTTAGCAGAAGTTGCTCTGTGCAACTTCTCCAAAAGGAACCTGAAAGTTCACCTCCGTTGTAGCCACTGCATTATTTTGTTTACAAAATTTAAATGCAGTATTTTAAAAATGGGAAGAAGATGGCCAATTAAAATTTGGCCTAGAAAAACAACTTCTGAATCATCAAGGCCCTGCATTTATGCATGGACCAGATCCCCACTCTGAGTTCTGAATTATGACTAGAAGTCCCTTTTTAATACCAGCTTCAATGTTGCATATCACAGAATTTTTCAGTGATGCTTTACTGACAATGTAAATGAAACTGGCCTAAGAGTCTTTTTACCTTTTTCCTTCAAAGTAAAATCTTGTAGTGGATTTTCTGAAGGTATTTTTCCATTTGGTATGACACTGCTGTTTCGCTGAAAGAAAACAAAACCAAGTTACCAAAAGTGCTAGCATGGTCAGAGAGCAATGGCAGTGACATCCTTCGAAATCACGGGTTCAGCAGCATAACCCTGAAATCCACTGTAATCTTTGCTTGAAACTCAATATGGATGTCATTAGTTTCCCCCTACGCTCATAGTCACCGCAGGAAAAGAAAGGACCTTCGGCTCTTTGTACGTTCCCTCTTAGTTTCATAGGAGTTTTGTAGAATGCTCTATGCTTCAGTGCCACCCTGCTACATCTACCCTGCAGCATCTCCCCACAGGGTTGTAGCATGGCTCAAGGTCTGTTGTTTTTCAAGTGATCAAGAATCTCTCACCCAGAAGAAGAGTCCCAGAGCAAAGAGAAAAGCAGCACGTGAGAAGATGCCCCCTGAGTTACCTCATAGTTTAATCTCTTCTTGCTTAGTCCCTTTAAGTTCATGAAGTTCTAAAGGACAGGGATAAATCCAGGACATAGGACCCTTCAGAGTCCTCCCTGCCCTCCCCATCCCTTATTTTGTGTAATAGGTGGCTACATCTGGGTCCTTGTGAAAGTATTTTACCCTTTTTTGGCCCCGGTCTCGCTTGTGGATTTTATTGAGCTTCTTGGAACGGTTTATTCCTAGTTTGGTACTCTTGAAAGATTCTAAGCGCTTCCTCATTGTCCTATGGAAAATCTCCTTGTCTTGTTTGTCATCTTCACTGTGCATGATCTCATGTCGACTGTACAGGTGTTTGTGCTGTGGCCAGGAAGGGAAGACAATATTCATTTATTTAGAAATACAGCTGGAAGCCCTGAATCAATGCAGTCAGTGTAATGCAAATGTAAACAATTCCATAAAAAAGAATGACCCAAAGACTAGCCAGAAGGCATTAATGAAACTCCTGGTTTTCTTTCTCTTCCTTCACTATGAAACAGGTATAAGTCCAGGAATTTTAGGTATGTATGAGTGACTGTCATTCAAAGTAAGCCTCTCCCTGTAAGTGTTTGAATCACTTCAGCTGACACACTCCATTTAATCCTGCTTCAGGACCTATATTGGACCCGGTTCTGCATTTCACTGGCCCCAGTGAAGTCAAAGGCACTAGTTTTGTTAAAAAGACATGGTCATAGATCCTGTCTTCCTCAAGGTGCAGATTTCACAGATGGGTTAGAATCACAGAATGGTTAGAGTTGGAAGGGACCTTAAAGATCTTCTAGTTCCAACCCCCCTGCCCTGGACAGGGACACCTCCCACCAGACCAGGTTGCTCCAAGCCCCATCCAGCCTGGCCTTGAAGGTCCTCCAGGGACCTCCAGGGATGGGGCAGCCACAGCTTCTCTGGGCAACCTGTACCAGTGCTTCACCACCCTCACAGGAAAGAATTTCTTTCTAGTATCTAATCTAAATCTTCCTTCTTTCCGTTTAAAACCATTACCCCTCATCCTATCACTCAAATCCCTGACAAAGAGTCCCTCCCCATCTCTCCTGTAGCCCCCTTCAGGTACTGGAAGGCCACTATAAGGTCTCCTCTGAGCCTTCTCTTCTCCAGGCTGAACAACCCGAACTCTCTCAGCCTGTCCTCATAGGAGAGGGGCTCCAGCCCTCTGAACATCTTTGTGGCCCTCCGCTGGACTCGCTCCAACAGGTCCATGTCCTTCTTATGCTGAGGACTCCAGAGCTGGACGCAGTACTCCAGGTTGGGTCTCACCACAGCAGAGTAGAGGGGCAGAATCACCTCCCTCGAGGTTCTTTCCTTTTGAGTTTTGCTCCCAAGTTTTGGTTCCTAATGTCTCCTAGTTTTAGATTAGAAAACAGTCTAATGCTAGCCTTCTGCTCTCACCTCTTGCCTGGGTTTATACAGGTACTGCTGTAGGGTGTGATGAGTAACTGTGTCTTCTGTGTCCCGGATGCTTTTCCTCCTCTGCTCTAAAGCTTGCATGTCAAGGCAAACTGGCCCAGCTTTTTCTCTCCTGAAGAGGAATACAATATACAAACAGCAGTGTTTAAAATCAGGGATTGCTGAGGAGGAAGAAAAAAACAGGAAAATAGGGAACAAGAGGGAGAAATTAAGATGAAGTCTAGAAAAGAAAGGAAAGGTCAAAATCAGCTAGATGAAAATGAGTGAGCAAATACCTAATGGGAAATGAGAAGAAAAGTATTGATTTTTGTCTTTCAGGTTAATTCATTTCAGCATTAATTTCTCCGTTTACATGACCTGGTCTGTCAGGTGAAAGAACTCATGGAAGAGTTAAGGAAGGAGAAATGTTTTTTCCTTGCCTCTCTCCTGACTTCTTCTGGAGCAGACACAGAAATGGCATCTAGCCCTGTCTATAGCAGATGATGAACAAAAGGCACATGGAACAACTCTAATGTGGATGTCTGCTTCATCTGACCAGCCCTTAACTGCAAAAATCTATTTGTGTGTAAAATGCACCAATATAACTGTATGTTGCAACAATATGACTACGTATACCCATCTTATGTGGGAGAAAGGAGTAACTGAAGTTCAAAATAGCAGTGACTGAAGCCCCTGTAATTCACATTTTTCAAAATTTTTAACACAGTTTCCCTTTCCTCACATATAACATAAGCACCGCAGTGCCCCTCGTCAGTCCACGTTACTTACAGTAAATAAGAGACAGAGCTTTCCACAGTACTTGGGAGTGGGGTGCTGAAGTCCACGTTTACCATGTTGTCTGTACTTGGAGAACGTATAAATGCCAAGGAACCTCTACGTTCTCCCTGGCCACAGAAAGAAACAAGACACGTTATGGCTGTAAACACCAAGGGCAAAATGTGTATCAGAAAAAGCAGATAATTTGTGAAGCTGCTGTACGCAAACGAGACAAGGAGCAGGGGAGAAGCTGTATTTAGACAATGAATACAAACTATTTTTTTGTTGTGGTTTCTTTATGTTGAGTGACGTTTTCCCAATGATCAAAGTTAGGAGAAAAATTATTCCACTCTTGCAAATTGATTTTGAGGAGTGATTTCTTAGGCCTTAATCTTAGGCAAACGATAACCTTGCACTTCAGCAGCCTAACTCTTTTGTCTTCACGGACCCTTCCAGGAGTGGACCTTTCACTTTGTACCACATTGCAAACAGGTACATAGGGATATCTCTGTGGATTTTTAGGACTTGACACATCATTGCACTAAGACTAGTGTTTTCTAAGATACAGCACTAACTTTTCTGTTCTCTGCCAGACTGGAGGCAGCAAATGTTAAGTGGTGCCAGAAGTCTACAAGCCTATTTGAAAGAGGTTAAAGCATGAAGAGATGAGATTTGCTTTCAGTTCTAAAACTAGTGCCACAGAAGTGACACTGGAAAAGCTCAGATTGTCTTCACAGTTTTCCCCACTTCTCATGTAATCTCTTGTTTAGGTGAAAGGCAGCTGTTGAGTGACATCATGGTTACATAGGCTGCACCCTTCTCTGGTTTTGAATCACAGCAGAGAGAAATCACATAGCAGGACTCTGACTGTGAAAGAATACACCAAAAAAAACCCCCTCCCTTGCAGAATATTGAAAGTGATTTTACGTTTCTCCAACTTCAACTGCATTGTGTCCTCTTTACATTTTTATACTAATACAGCAAATAAATCAAGTATTTCCTTTTGCTGTGGTAGCCCACATACACGTTACAGTAGAAAGCATTGGATCAAATCAGTGGCATTAAGAAGTACACTCTGACCTCTCTAGGCAGAAAACTGAAGAGATAAAAAGTAAATTCTGGGTCAGTATCAGTCCATTTTCTTATCTGCATCTTTCTTTTCAATCAAATTTAATGTTTCATACATACATCATATTATATCACCAGCGGGGGAATTTTAGCCAGAAGTTATTAACTGTACGTATTTTAAGTTGCTCCTATTCCCTTGCTCTGGATTATTTTCATTTTGCCTGGATTAGGTTCTCCCCTCTCAGCTGTAAGGAATTTATTTAGGTTCAGACTGAGCTCTCTCAAGCTCTTGTTTATTGTACAGATGCAGCATAACAGCAGAGCTGGAAAAATAAAAAAATTATAAAATAGTTTCTAAACTCTTCAGTTTCTTGCAAGTGAGAAGAGAGTGAGTAGCTGGGGGAGGCAGGTCTTTACTCCTCCTGGAAGAATTGGCTTCAATTTCAATGTAAGCTTGTAATTCACAGATATTTTGCTCAAAGATATATTTCAGAAGTGAAGGAGAATTTGTTATAACAGCGTATCACTGAAGCAAAAATGTTAACTTGAGAAACATGGAATGACTTTAGGATTCGCAGCTCATGACTAATCAGACATATTAAGATAAGTAATTTCCACTGGAAGAAACCACGTTGCAAATCTTTTGTAGAACCTAGACAACTTTTAATTTCTTTGTCTATTATTAGCAGCTCAGGAAACATTTGCCAATAGAATTTGGCCGCAAGACACAATATACACAATAGCATTTGGACTAAGGTAGCAAAAGTCCGTTTGCTTGTGTTATGAACTGTACTAAGGTATAATGAAAAAGGTGACTCTCCTAAAAAATTAATAATCTAACTTAATCTGACATTACTGTATGGGATTCAAGACATTACTGGGTAAAGATTATGAGGCTAAATCTGCATGGTTTAGTTATCTATAGAGCCCTTTGCATCTGTTGAAGAGGAAAAATGCTGTAATGAATCTACTGAACAGATTCAGCTCATCAATATCAAAGTCACTGTCTAACTTTCTTCCTCTGAGTTGGAACCCAGAAAGCACCACAAGAAAGAAAACTAGTTCTTGAGCTCAAATGATCTGAAAAACTGAATGGGTGATTTACAAAATCTCAAAAGAAAGTATTTGCTTATCTTGTGAACCACTCCCCATTTTTCACACTAACATAATTTCTGAATTTCCTCTTATTTTCTGAATTCAGTCTTTGAAATTCCATGTTTCACTGGAAGAAGTCTGCCTGGCTGTAGCTCATTTTCAAAAAACGGAAAAGAGATTATTATTAGTAGTAGTAGTATCAGTCATACTAAGATCAATCATAGTAATGGCATTTATTTTAGCTAAAGAAATTAACCGGTATATCATGTAGCTGTGAAAATGAGTTCACTTGGAGATTACAGGCATAGATAGGTCATCGCTTTAAAGATCACTGTTTAAAATATTTCATTTTAAACTTGCCTCTACACTGTACGAATACTGCATATTTGTGGTCATTTGAACTGAGGTGGCCAGTTCCACACTGAAAAAGGTCAGGAATTCTTAAACAAACTCTTAACACTGTTCCAGACTGAGAATGGTACATATGCAGAAAGCCAGTAACTGTCTTCCATTCTGTAACTTTGTCAGAATGAGATTATAGAGGTCCACTACTTTGGTCATATACCCACACCATTTGGAAGTGAGCTCTGTCGACGCATTTAGAAAGACAGTAGTTTGGCTGATCCCTTTGGAATGACAGGAGGTTTTTTTCATGCAATGAACATAGAAACGAAGTCATTCAGTGAAATCCAACAGAAAAGTACGCTGACATAAGTACAATGTATTCATACTCAGGCATAAGGCATAATACTGAGAACTTCAGCCACTCAAACAGGTGATACTGAGACATACTGAGACTCAAAACACGTTTAGAACAAAAAGCAGAGAAGAAATGAAAATAGTTTTCTTTTAGACATTTCCTGCAACATATCAACTTTACTTTATATTATAAATTAAAAACAAACAAACAAACAAACACCAAAAAACCCCCAAACAAACCAAACCCCAAACTATGATATAATATGTCAACAAGTGTTCATAAGTACCTCAGCCACATAGCTAATTGCATCCTTCAAGTTGAGTTCATGGAAAACATTAAGGATCTGGTCTCTTGATTTTTGAGCAGACCTTCTCATCAGTACTTTACTGAGGAATTTCCTATCAAAATTGGACCACCTGATAATTTAAACAAACTGTGTTAATGGCAACAAGCAATTTTAGTTTCACAGCATTTTTAGTTTAGCATAAATGATATTTTTGTGAGCTAAGCACTTTTAAAAAAATGGTGAACACAGCAACGTGAGGGATTTGTGTTTTGAAGCTTTTCAATTAGCATTTTAAGAAAGTTAAGGAAAAGCCTGCTACAGAGCTATGCAGCTGCCACAAAGCATTTAATAGGTTAACTTACCAAACACTACTACAACAGCAAGAGTGCTATGATTACAGTATCTCATTTCAGAGTCACTAGGACATTTTATACTCCTGCAGATCACCCAACCTTATTTTTCCACTTATGATTATGCATTGTTATATTTAATAGCTTCATTCTAAAAGTTTAATTTTCTTTCCTCCTTTGGAATGGAATCTGCTTTTCCCTACTTGTATTGTAGGACAGCCAGCCTAGAAAATCAGTTCACAACAGCAGTGACCTTCCAAAAGCACTTACAGAGGGCCTTATTGTTGCCATTTATGTGCTCTGGGGGATAGAACTGATGTATATTTTCTGTGATTTGCACTTCCAAGCTTATCTGATAGTAGGATATCTGCCGTCTGGTATTTAGGCTCCAGAAGATAAAGGCTGCTCTACTTTCATCTACCTTCCCCAATATTTTCTTGAGGCAACTTTGGAGACTGCTATTCAAAGTGATTCTATCCCTCTTGCTCAATGGCTATTTTGAGTTTATGCCTTTTTATTCTGATTGTTGAAGCCTTTCTGTTGCTAAACATTATTCACAGAATTGATAACTGTTCCTCTTCTCCAGACAGAACATCTGACAACGGCAGTCTCTAATTCATGCTGTCACACCTGAGCACATCAGTGAGGATGTTAAGGGCTGCCATTTCTTTGAAGAAGCAGCACTTTCAGGTACATATAGTCCAAAAGAAGCAGACTTAAGGTGATCTCATTCAAAATACATTAGTCACCAAACCACACACTCAACCATGAATCTACATTAAGCTACTCCTTCTCTTGTTACACAGGGAGATTACTTTCTAACATCCAAGAAGTCAAACTTTAATCTGCCACTGTAAAAATATTTGGCTCCATCTTCAAGACAGTATTTCAAAGCTGGGGATGTATCCCCTGTAGCCTGCTGAAATTCATTGCCAAAAAGTAAACTAGAAATTTAGACCAAAAGAATGAGGATGTTCTATTTGGGATGCATCGCGAAAATTCTTCACTGAATAAATGAAAAGAGCAAAAGGAAATGAAAGAGCCTGTCCCTGTGAGCAGGGGCAAAAGGTGAGCAATTCTGCTTGATCTCAGACACAATCTAGCTCCAGCCTGGGATTTGTATAGTTATATGAGCGTAAAGCTAAACCTCAGCTAATATTCTTAGCTTCTCAGCAGGGGTTAGTGGAGTGCTCTGCAGAAAGCTAATGCAACCACATGGCTTTTGGTTTGGAGTTGGCATGTTGAGTCAGCAGGACAGTAGCAGGTCAGAACTGTGACTGCACCTATGAAATGACCTAACTCCAGGGAGAGAAGTGCCTAACCTTAACCCTCTAAAAGATGTCCAGATTTCATGTCCTTTTTTCACATTTATTCATCTGGATCATGGAAGTCGGCCCATCGCAGTGGTAACTCTTCACATGTACTTCAAAGCAAACAGTGTCTGTATCTTTCAGCTGAGTAGTCTCTCAAGATGAATCAACTATCAACCATAATTTTCATTATTGGTCTTAAACTATTCAAGTCATTTCAAAACGCCCTCTGTCATCACTTTCAGAGGAGTTGAACACATCCTTTGTGAAAACAGGATAAACAAGTAGCACAGCAGTAGCTGAGTTTTTTTAGTGTCTCCATACAAGTGAAATGAAATGAAATGAAATAAAGTGTTACAGAAAAGGACCAACATTAGCATTTTAGGCTAAATTTTGTGCAAATGGCAGTTCTCAGATCTTGAGAGACTGGTCCCTGGAGGTGAACTGAGGCATTTGCAAAGGCCTAGTCTGAACTGTGGAAGAAAAGGAAAAGATTCCAGTTGTAGGGGACAAAAATAAACTACTTTCACATTTGCTGTATTTCCAGTATTTTCAGTATATAACCTTTTAAACTACATTTGACATCCTTGCTGTCCCTGGAGTCACCATCTGAAAGAGTCGTAATTTACAGATAAGATTTCCTAGCAGTATTGCAACATTCCAAGTTAGTTACTACTTACTTGTCTCTCAGATAATTATGTCCTATTTGTCCAGAAATGTCTTCTATAGCAGAAAGAATGTGATCAAAGGCCTAGGAAAGTGAAAGTAGAATTAGTACCTTTACAGAAATAAAAGGCATAATTAGAAAATGGCTCAATGTATGTCAGGTTAAACCAAGTGACTATGCAGAATAATTTCATTGCTGTTAAGCAAGGCTTTTTTTCCCATTTAAAGAAATCCTACTATATGTTTTTCTTCAAAGGTCCTGAGCTTTCTAACCATTTCTTTACAAATTCACTAACTATTCTTGAACTACAAGGGTCTCAGCAAGAAGGTATATAAGCCCCCATTTTAACATTCAGTTTTAAGACTCTTTTTATCCCCTCATTTTACCGTCTCTATTTCTGCCCTATGAAGTACATCAGCCACTAATAGTGTCAGTGATTAAATCAGTCAAAAAATTTACCTAGTGTTTCTTTTTAGACATTTCAGGATGTCATACTTCCCTCAGAGCAGAAGTAAACACCATTCTTTTGATATCTAGAGAAAAATCCCGTGCTCGGTATGTTAGATGGCTGTTTATAACTCTTGATTCAAACCAAGGCAGCTGCAGGCAAAATTTGGTCTTTTTCTGTATACGGTTTAACTCTGAACATTGGAGTGATTATTGCAGAATATACAGCATGCTAGGTTTAGAACAAATCAGGTGATTTGGATCATTCCTGAATATAATATTAATTAATGCCTCAGGAGATAGCTGACATGGAAGTGGAAAATATGATATTATAAACTAATTTTTCTCCCTCGGACTCCCTGAGAGCAGACAGTGCTCCTTCTCTCTGAAGGCTGCAATTTATACAGTTTTAGGAGCACCGTGCCTCTTGAAACAATATCTGCTAGAATATTCTAGGAAGTGGTGAACCAGTACATACAACTTTACAAAATGTTAGGATTAACGTTACTGCTTGGCCTGCACTACTAACTGACTTGTAAATGTATAATCCATAAATGTAGATGGGCCGCATTTCTTCACCGGGGGAAAAATCCTGTTTTTCAAATAGTAAAATATTGGAATGTAAATCAAAATTTGAATTGCTGGATAAGAAAAGCATAACATATTAATTCAGTAGTCTGTAAGAAAATTTCTCAGAAATAAACTCTGTCCACCGTTAAGTCATTAATTCACTTCAGGTAACCTCCAACGTGAAAACAGACAAGATTAGAAGCTCATACAAGAATGCGTAAAAATACTCAATGCAGGATACCTGTGTAAATCTGAAAAGTTCATGAATTAAAGAAGGCTATGAAAGATGTCTTAGAAGCTTCTGTCCTTTAACCTATATCTGTATTGAAAATGTATGTTTTCTTTTACTGAATAAAAACCTTATAAAGTTGTGTGAAAATGAGTTAGAAGAGATCACATTTCAAAATATTTTAAAAGGTTAAAGAAATGCAGGTGCACACACAGCATTCGTACTGAACTAAAACTATCAACGTTCATCTGGAATTTCATTTCCATTGGGCAGCAGACTACCTTTCTATGCAATACCCAGGCTACAAAACCTGCTTTCATATCTTACCCATAAATAAATAATATTTAATAATATTATCAATAATATTTAGAAGGAAAAATAATCTTCCACACTCTTTGCCTAGCGATCTTCAATCAAACCTCCTCCTCTTTCAGATGAAGAGAAAGAAGCATATTCCAGCCATGCTGTTTCCCCAGTACTGTCAGCCCCATTGAGTTCTCAAGTGAAAGACTGGAACCTTCAGTTGAGTATCCTCACAGGACTCAAGCCAAGGATAAATTACAGCCTACAGATAACTTTTGAAATGTTTGAAGGACTACGCACTTGAAATTTGATCCCCCCCTCCCTTCCAAAAAGAAATTTTCTCCATTCTTTTTTTCCTCCAAAAGGTACCATTGTTTTGTTTAAAAATATCTTACCCTGCCATGAAGTTTCTCATTCAGTTTTGGCTCTCTGTGTTCAGTTTTCTTCACTTTCAGCCACTGTACCAGAGGCTTGATAGTCAGGCCCTAAGGATTGAAGCATGATAAATAATAAATACTTAGGAATTATCTTAGACTTTCCTCAAGCTGGTCATTGTTAGACAAATAGAGCATTTTTCTGTGTTATATGGTGGTTCTCATACTTCCTCAGTTGATCTCTGTCCCCTTTAGAAGACAAAATAATGTAGTACCCTCAGTTCCTATAGAAAAGGTCTGAAAAGATACCAAACAGTGAAAAAAACAAATCTCCTATAAGAAAAATATGGTAGTGGAAGTGTTGAAGTGTTTCCTGTACCATTGAATGTGGTATTTTCTGCACATATTAGGAGTTGTGTTGACCACAACTAAACTTTCTATAATAAATTCGAGAAAAAAATCCAAGCTGGCATATCTCTGTTTAAATTAATGTTGGTTTTTTAATCCAGGAAGTGCTATTTTGTTTGGATTCTAAATACTTTCCTGTCCCACTGCTTGCTGTTACATTTTAAAACAAGGACTTCGGCTCAGGTGGATCAGTTTAATGACTGTATTTGCCCATAAAAAGGACTGTTCCCTATAGTTATTCACACGCACTGAAGGATGTTAACCTGATATTAACTTGAGCGCTATTAATACCAAGCAGCTAAGACTGAACATTTTTTAGCACAGAGGAAATTGTGTTTTGTCCCTTGTGGTGCTGTATGAAAACATAAAATAGGATCTTTGTTACTAAAATTACAAATTCAATTATGCTTTCAGTTCAGTGAAACAATACGCAACATTCAGCTGGGAACTGCTTTAAACAGTCGGTACTTTTGGGGGACTCCTTCTCCTTGCAAGAAGCATGCTTAAGAGGTTGAATTACCTGGAAAATCACAGTAAAAAACACAACAATGATAGTTGTGCTGACAAACAGGTTTTTATCTCTCACTTTCTCGTCATCCAGAAGCGCAACCAGAGCAAAAGCAACCGCTCCACGTAGTCCACCATATGACATCACCACCTGGTCTATTATCTCCAGCTGGACCATTCTGTAGTGGTTAAGAATCCATGTCTGTAAAACTACACCTACAAAAAACAAACGCCAGCATGTCTAGAAATACCCTCATGGAATGTCAATATCCCAGCCGTGTGTAACAGAAATAGTACCATCAGTCTGCTTTCACAACAAGGCGGTGTGGTTCCTTACACCATCTGCCTCCCCGCCTGTATTGCTACACTGCCAAGGAGGGCAGGCCCACTTGGCACCTTCCTCTTTATGTTTAGCCAAAGGAATTAGATGAAGCTTCTCTGAGCCAGCAGCTCTTCTCAGACCACTGACCTCTGACATGAGCACTACAGGTGAAGTTCTGCTCTTTCCTTTGAATTGCAGTTGAGAAATAATAGAATTTCTAGCACCAGTCAGTGACACGCTCAGGGTGTTTTAGTAGAAAGAGAAATACGTTGAACCAGTGTTGCTTTAGGGAATAAGTGTTATACCCTTTACAAATCACTAAAAATAACATTTATGTCACTGTCTTATGAAGGGCTATGCTGCTATGCTAACACTGTCGTTCAGGTGAGATGGTCCCTGCTGTGGAAGACCCAAAGCTCTAGAAATCACCGTCTCCCTGAGAAGGAAAACAGCTTCACCGCTCCTGAGAGTGGTGCAGCATGTGTGTCCCTCGCAGCAGGCCAGGACTGTTAACCAGCACAAAAGAGATATTTCTCTTTTTGGAGAACTTTGAATTCGTGCTAAGGGAAGAGTGTCTTGTGTATATCACTGTAAGCAAGGCCTCTGGTGGAAGGGACTTTGAAAATTAATTCACGCCACTGATCTGGCTCTTCCAAGGGTATGAAAGCTGCAATTACATAAGCCGCGATATCATCAGGTCTTTAGTAATTTATCAATTTCTAAGCTCAATTACTTTAATGGATGCATATTGTTATTGCTGAATATTTACTATTTAATTACTGATCACACTTGCTACAGGATTGTTAACCACTCTTTCTAGGAATACAACAAGTGACAAAGTCAAAATACTGAAAACTTGCTTCAACACCTCATGCACATCAGTGATTACTGATAGGTGGCTAATGACCAAAGGTTACTCATTAGTTAGAAAGGAAGATGTGGGACCAGGCCCTTCATTCAACCCAGGAATCTCTAGACAGAATAAAAATACTGAGTCTAGGAAAACTGCCAGTTAGATAGATGTGTTACCTTTTATTTGAATTTGATTCAAGACAAACAGGCAAATAGACCCATTTCACTTATTCCCAGATGTAAGCACACACACCAAAACACTATGTGTTACTCTCTAGAAAAACATCATTCTGCGCTTTTTTTTTTTTTTCTTTTTTCTATTTTAACCCCTTTGCTATTTCACAAAACAGTGATTAAATAGTAGAACTACATAGTTGGGGAAATCGTCATTGGTATTTTGAAATGTTTGCAAACTTATATAAGCCCAGTAAACTGACACTAGGTAATCCCTACCTGCCACGGTCTTATTTACTCAGTTTTTCACCAGACCCTGGGAATTATTTCTTAAGTCAGAGAACCTGTGGTGTAATTATGTATGGTCTTACATCACTGTGTGTCTCAAAGCTGAAGTCAACCATAAAATTAGCTTAAGACAATCTTTTTATTACTAAATTGAAAGAGCTGAAAGAAAGATATGGCTGACAGGGCTCACATCTTTTGTTAGGCTGCAAGTTAAAAAACAAAGTCCATTTCACTGGGAGATTTTGCCAATACCATGTGCTGTGTCAACAAAGGGTAGCCACTAGGTGATTCATGTCATCTGCTGGGCTAGTCATATCCTCACACGTCATCAAAAGTGAAATCCTGCAATATTTTTAGCATGTGATAAAGCTTACCATAGAGATCTACCCTCCTAACCCAAAACCAACCATAAATTCAACTAAAATAAATGGAATATTTTAAAACTAACAAGTCTGGAACTAAATATTTTTAATATATATTTTTTTAAAAGACTATGTGATTGCATCAACAATACAACGTAAGGACAGGAAGAAGATCATCCCCTTACCAATAACTCTATATACTGAGATGAAGACCAGAGTCAACAGAATAAAAGCTGTATTCCAAGTCCAGATGTCTGGATCTACAGCTGAAATTCCCAAGAACATGAAGATAATAGTTTCTGCTCCACTGGCCAACATTTTCATGGTATATCTTACAGTTGTAGAAGATTGTTCAGAGATGTTTGCCTTGACATATTTCTGACAGCAGATGCCACAGAAAGTTATCCTAGGAAAAAAAAAAAGCAGCAATTATTCAGAAAATATTTGTTGTAGTATTTAATATTATTTCCATCTGTCTGTCACATAGTGATAAAACCCCACCATTAATTCATAAAAAAAAATACACTTTGTGTATTGTGCCATTGTGGTCATTTTTACCTAGTCTAATCTAGGCAAAAAACATATCTCAAACATTCATCCTGACATGACTCCAAGAGGTCTAAGACAGCATTTAATTAGATCATAACAAACCTTAATTCTCTTCAGATTACTGTACTGCCTTACATGCAAAATTTTAAATCTTGTTTACATTAATCTTAAATTACTGATCTGTTTGCAGTAAAATGTTCAGATCTTGAATATACTCACTGCAGCATCTACAAACAGGACAAGCAAAACTGAGAAGAAAGATGTGTCAGGAATCAATGGATACTAAAAGAAGAAAGATCACAGAGCCAAAACAGGCAAGATTCAGGCAAACCTTAACAGGCCGATCAAGACAGTGAGAGCAGAAAATAATGGAAATTCACATAATGCCTTAGAAAAATACTGTTTTAATTAGAAATTATAGGGAAAGATGTCATTACAAATGGACAACTGTTAGTTATTGAAGTATTATTAATCACAAAGAGGAAAGAGTCGAGTCTGTATTTTGCAAAGGAATTTCTCGTGTTGCGCAGCAGCCACTGGGAAACTTGCATTCCTTTTCAAGGCTGAATGACAGTATTTGCAAACTATAATCTACTGCAGTGTGAAGATCATAATATTCAGCATAAGCTTCATGACTGTCATATTCTATAGCTGTCCTATATAATTTACTTCTTTCTTTTAAATGTTTTTAAAAACCATAATGCTTTCTCAGCCCCTTCACAGACAGTAATAAAAAGAGACTTACGCAAGGATAGCAGAAAGAGAAAGCATCTCTGCTGTGAGGTAGGACAGGTAGGAAATGATAAACACAAATCCCGGTTCAATGATTCTCACGTGCTTGGTGAAACGACTGACCAACGACAGCAGGAACGCAAAGAAAACGCCAACCAGTGTCCCCCCCAAGCTCACCACAAAGAATGACACTGAAAAACAAAACCAAACACAACTTAAATGGTAGAAACATAAGGGCGTGAAGTAGTCGTCTTCTATTGCATGACCAGCAAATCAGAGAAAATTCTGGAGGACACATCACAAATTATTTCTAAAATGCAACAAGATTAATTGCTTTGGATCACTTGGTATGTGAATGGAGCATTCTGTAGAAAAAACAAGGTTACTTTCTGTAAAGCCTCACCATTTTAGGCATATTCAAAACCCACTACATTTCTTTGAACAATTTTTTTCCCGTTTTCTGTAAACAAACACTTTTCCAAACCCATGTTATAAAATATGCCAAAGTCACTGGTAAAACCTTGATTCATAAGATAATGTAGTATCATGTCATGCTTGGAATGGGAAATAGTGACTAAATTTTTAGGTAAATAACATTTTTTGATTGTCACTGGCAAATGTTACTTTATGGCAATCAGTGATAAGGAGTGAGAATGCCCATATGCAATCACAACTTTCCTGGAATGCAGGGAAAGCATATGCTGACACTAAGGATACGCTATAAAATACAAAGAAAAGATGCAGAGCTCTCAAGTTTGGCGGTCCCAACAACTGAACTCCACATCTGTTGAGCCTCCTCAAAAGAAAACAAATCTGGTTAAGTTTCCCGAATATTCAGAAATATTCACTTATATATATTCTTCAGATGTTCATCTGTGCCACAGGAGTGTGGGAATATGAGTGACAAGGGAAAGGGCTGAAAAATAACAGTTACTGATAGTATAATCATAATATTTTATTTAAAAGTCTGCATATATACATATATATATATCAATGATGTGATACAGAATACAATTCTACGCACCTATGCCTTTGACACATTCAATTCCCGTCACATTCTCTTGACTTATTGTAACAAAAGATTCAAACACATTGTACAGCACCTGAAAAGAAAAGTAGACTAACTCAATATTTGCTCCTGAATTAAGTCTATTAAAATAGTCTCATTATGGGCCCCAACATTATGAATTCTGCAATTACATGTGACTGAGGGAAATTCTATGTGGAGGGAAAAGATTTTGCAGATTTTTGAGTTTTTCAAATGGAAAAAATCCAGTGGAGCAAGGAGAAACAAAACTTCTTTAAAAGGCAGCTTTCCATTTCTTATTTCAATGTGATGCCTATAAGAAGCATTGGTATATCTTAATGTTTTTTCTAAAGCACTTCTTACTCTAAAATCCAGGTGTTTGGCAGATTTATTTAATTGTCTGTATAAGATAAATAAGATATTTAATAAGATGCTAATTAGAAGATCTTGCATTGGAATAGGTTGAACATATGTAAAAGAAGTTGAACAAAGAAGAGAATAAACTATAATAATTGTACTAAAGCTTCTAGAAATAATTAACTAACAGTGACAGTGCTGAAACCAAAGAATTCATCTTATTCATACCCCTGCCTAAGGAGGTTTGTATGAGCATCATTCTTGACACATGCCTGTCAAAGCTATTCTTAATCCCTCCAGTGATGGAGGAGAGCTTTACTATGGCTTTCTCAGCTTTCCTTGTTGCAGCTAAGCTGGTTAATTCTTACCGTGTTTACCCCAGTGATGGGGTAAATTTTACACATTTACATTTAAAGAACGCTACGTCATCTGCTTTCATTTATCCTCCAGTCTGTCTTTTTCAAGGCGAGAACTCCAGTTGTTTCAAACTTTTTCTTGGGCTCTGCTTTCTGACTCTTGGTCACGCTTACTCTTCTCTTCTGGATTTTCTTCAACAAACAATCAAACTTTCTTTTATTTGTAGTGTGAGTGCTTATATTCATTTCACAGTAAAAGAACTCCTTTCCTTCTGAAAGCCAGTGATGTTGATCCTTGAGTTCATCAAGATTTTACTTTAATATTTGTTTCTGGTAATACCCCAAAAGTACTAATGAGACTGATATCTAATGGCAATTAGGTTTCTCCAGAGGCCCTAAATGGCATTTTCAAATTCATGGGAACAGATAGGCTGTTGCCAGTGACCTTGCAGTGCCTTGCTGCCTTGGTTACAAAAAATTTAGCCACTGAGCCTTGTGGACACGTCTTACCCTCCTTTGAAGATAGGCAGGAGCAGGAACAGATGATCCAAGAAGAGAACTGAAGCTCTACAGCAACCCAGTTAGCTACCATCTTTCTACCAGGATTTCCTGGTCCCTGCCCACTAGCACTGCACTACAAAACCCCTGACTATTCAATTCTGAGAAAAACTTTATGTGAAAAGAAAGGGCGTTTCAGTCAAAATTAAAACATCAGTAGAAATTTGGGATTGTTTTAATTCCTCTAAAGTCTATTAAGTTTTCCTTTCCTTTCTAAGTAAAAAAAAAAAAAAAGGAAACAAAAAACCAAAATAGAAATTAACATTACCAATAAAACCAAATCAAATTTTCTACCCATGGTTACTCCCAAATTGGTTTTTTGTTTTATACCTGTTGATAAACATCTGACTGAAGTAAAAGAGAGGGAACAGGAGTAAGAGCTTTGGTGAGTATTCTCTCACTGTCTATATATCTGAGGTATGCATATAACTTATGGGGATAATGGAAATATGCAGAAGAGAGCAATGTACATTAAAAAACAATAGCAAAGAATGGTTTAAAATCCCTGGAACTAATTTCAGGAAGTCATGAAAGCTGTACTTGAACAGCAAAGGCAAATAAAACATATGCACTTGAAACTTCATCTGTGCTCGTGCTCATCCAATCCATGACTGTATATTTTTATGTGATTTACGAGTTCCAAATAGCTTTCATGCTCAAACACTTAATCTTTGTTTGTAAGCAAGACAGAGAATACCACGAGCTACACTACACTAGCCCGTGAGTAGACTTGCACAGTTGATACAGTAATTCATTTATGTGAAAAAGGCTCTTCAGAAGAAACCCTCTAGAATTAGGGTGACTTTGGGATATATTCTTTACTTACCACAGTTACAGCATCATTCAGAAGCGATTCGCCAAAAACAATGATGAATAGGACTTCATTGACATGAACTTCTTCAAACACTGCCAGAACAGCTACAGGATCCACAGCAGCAATTAAGCTGCCGAACAGGAGGAAGTCCAGCAGTCCACTATTCAGGTGCCCTTCAAAAGCAAAGCAAGCAAAGTATAAGCAGAGTCAGCTCTCTATTATCTATAATAATGATAATCTGTGGTATCACAGACAACGCAAAATCCTTTAAAATAGGGATCCCAAGACATCAACCAGGAAGCACGGCACAGAAACTACTTCACAAGTTCTGCATTGTGTCATCTTGCATCTTACGAGGTTTGTTGGGTCCAGCATGGGCCTGTGCAGATCAAATTTGATTCTGGGAGCAGTACCCTCCCTCTCTTACGGCAAGGCACTTGAGATAAATATTTCCAGATCTAAAGTGGCTTTGTATTTGTGTGTAGCATGCTTTACCTAACTTGAGTAAATTATCTCAGGATAAATGAGAACTGACAAGATGGTAAGAGGAATATCCCGGTATTCCTGAGGTAAATGTTCCAAAACACTTCATGCCAGAGGCAAAATTTGACTCTTGGTCACTAAGAACTCCTACAGTGGGGCTTAACTGCACTCAGTGCAGTTAAACACCACTTGTGGCCTCCTTATTCAAGTAGACATTCATTGATAGGTGCAGTTTGGCCTTTTATTGCCAAATTATGATTCATGAGGCCACTGTTAAATTGTTCACAAGTGGACCATAAAAATAGATGAAGGACTAAAATGTACCTCAACTTGTTTGTGTTGCAGCCCCTTAATAATTTTGGCAATGATTTCAAAAGCTTTGGAACTACAAAATTCCGGTGGCAAAGTAACCCAGTATTTATGTAATTTTTTTAATCTTCTTTTAGTTATTAGGATTTTTTTTTTTTCATTTATGCAGACAGACTGAGACAAGCGTCACTATCATTTTAAGAGTAACAGAAAAGGGAGATGGCTTTGCTCAGCTTCCTAAATATCTTGCAAAATTTACCCTCTTCGTGCAACCAAGAGCGGTATTGCAGTCACTTCTTCTGAACAGATTTTTGAAAGGGTAGACAGCAAAGTTCCCTTTGTATTTATTAATGGGTGGAGGAGAAAGCAAGGTTCATTAAAAGGTGATGAAGCCCAACATTATACGAGGAAGAGCAAAGAAGGAATATGTTGAGAGTTCATTCATTGGAACATGGTGCCCATATCCAAAATTAATAGACAGTTGTATCAGGCATGATTTCTACAGGTGAGGGAGAAATCCAACTTATTAAAAAACTTGGAAGCATGAGTCAGCAAATAACAGTCTGTAGCTGTAGCCAAAGGTTCAATATTGCCAGTAAGGTACTTTCAGAACATGGCCACTCCTCTAGCAAGAACTCTTATGAGATAATTTTTCAAATCCAGAACGTTTAGTGCTTGGAAGGCAATTGAAACAGAAACCAGATTCCAAATATTTTTGATAAAAAATGGCATGGACATGTTTACTCAGGAGAAGGACACGTAGGGACAGAAGTGGACAACACCCTGTTGGACATGACAAGGGCCAATAATCTGGGGGAGCTGCAGAAATACATATTCTCTTAGCTGCTGCCTGCCAACCAGAGCATCTACAATGTTCTCCGTACAGTTTATAGGAACCTTGGTAAGGCCCTGAAAAGAGAAATTGATACTTTGCACAGACATATAACTATATTTTCCAAAAGAGAAACAGTCTTGTTCACTCTTGGACCTAATGGGCTGTGAATGAGGGCTGAATCTATCCAGTTTAGTGTGAGAGGGATTGAAGCAGTGAGCTGAAGTCTGTGCCAAAAATTCTGAGAACAGCCTTGAACCTGAGTCTAAATAAGGGTTCCATCAAATGTTGGCCTTCTCTGCCATGCTTAAGGAGGGAACAAGCCCAATGATAATAACTATCAGATACCAGGGTACAATAGAACATAAGCTTTTAAAATGAATTGTCTCGCTGAGATTGCTTATCTTTTTTATATGTTACCAATTATAATCATTGGTACATTCTTTGAAGACTTGCAAAGCTAGTGAGCAAATATTTATGGAAAGGTTAGGACACATCCATAATTTCTACAAAGCAGTGCCAAGAGACATGACGTTTCTAAATCAGACTTTTACATAGACTAATAATGCAAATTATTTCCAAGTGATACATGACCATTGCTTCATCCAGCTCACCAGATTCTGGAGTGACTAGCTGCCAGCAGTAACCGCTGAGCAAGGTAAGTTTGCTGGGACCAGTTTAAGACTTCTACACATACTCAGCCTGTTGTTGCTATGACCTAGATTGTACAGGAAAAAATTTCTAAGCATTGGTCACAGCCACAATTATTCCAAAGAGAAGTGCTGCATGCATTGGTTCTCATAGAATCATAGAATTGCCCAGGCCGGAAGGGACCTCCAAGGGTCATCTAGTCCGACCTTCCCGCAGTCAGCAGGGACACCCCCAACTAGACCAGGTTGCCCAGGGCCTCGTCGAGCCTCACCTTGAATATCTCCAGGGATGGGGCCTCAACCACCTCCCTGGGCAACCTGTTCCAGTGCTCCACCACCCTCACAGTAAAGAACCCTCTCCTAATCTCCAGTCTAAATCTGTTCCCCTCCATCTTAAAGCCATTGCCCCTCGTCCTGTCACTGCAGGCCTTTGTAAACAGGCTCTCCCCAGCCTTCCTGTAGGCTCCCTTCAGGTACTGGAAGGCCGCTATTAGGTCTCCCCGGAGCCTCCTCCTCTTCTTCAGGCTGAACAACCCCAGCTCCCTCAGCCTGTCCTCGTAGCAGAGGTGCTCCATCCCCCTGATCATCCTCGTGGCCCTCCTCTGGACCCTCTCCCTCAGGTCCATGTCCTTCTTATATTGAGGGCTCCAGACCTGCACACAATACTCCAGGTGAGGTCTCACCAGAGCAGAGTAAAGTGGCAGAATCACCTCTCTGGACCTGCTGGCAATGCATCTTTTGATGCAGCCCAGGATGCGATTGGCCTTCTGGGCTGCAACTGCACACTGCCTGCTCATGTCCAGCTTCTCATCCACCAGCACCCCCAAGTCCCTTTCCTCAGGGCTGCTTTCTAATACCTCACCCCCTAGTTTGTATTGGTGGTGAGGATTGCTCCGGCCCAGGTGCAGAACCTTGCATTTACTCTTGTTGAACCTCATGAGGTTCACCTGGGCCCACCTCTCCAGCCTGTCCAGGTCCTTTTGGATGACATCCCATCCCTCTGGTGTATCGACAACACCACACAGCTTGGTATCGTCCGCAAACTTGCTGATGGTGCCTTTAATCCCCCTGTCTATATCATTGATAAAAATGTTAAACAGTATTGGCCCCAGCACAGACCCTTGAGGAACACCACTTGTGACTGGTCTCCATCTGGACTTTGNAGCCAGTTCCTTATCCACTGAACAGTCCACCCATCAAATCCGTACCCCTCCAATTTGGCAATCAGGATGTTGTGGGGGACCGTGTTCTCAAGGAGATGGTGAACATTCAGGTGAAACCGGCCAGGAAGATTTAGGATTAGATACTTCCTATTCTGTGGAAGCAGACTGTTATGGCTGGTAGTTAATAGTTAAGGTGCTGATGTTTTAATTTCACTTCTAAGGAAGGATTTCTTTGTTGTTATCCCCTTCTCTCTTTCTCTCCTGCAAATTATCTCTATAAGGATATCGAATGCAAACAACGAGCTGCTTTTATGTTTGCTTATTAGGAAATCTGTGAAATCCAGTTTGGATTATGCACTCTCATATGGATGGACAACACTACAGGCCCATTCAATGGTAAAGTTGGAAGTAATTTATTTTTAGTTCATCTTAGTCTGTAGTGGATATACATTCCTACATATAATGACATTACTTTTAGCATTATTACTCCAATTGTAGGAAAAGTGAGGTAGAAACAGTTATATGCCACAGAGCTTCAACCAGAGGCTGCTGTGAGCTCTTCTAGAAATTGAGTTCTCCTATCTTCAGCAAGTAACAACAGCAAGGGCCTTTCACAAAGCATGGTGCTAGATCTTGCTGACATCTTGGAGGTCAACACAATGTATTTAGTGGATTAGTAAGTATGTGTCATGTGGATATTTTAAAGTCCTACTTAGCTTTGCTGGAGAATGACATAGTTTGAATCGGGGACAGGCTTCTCTGGCCTTTTCCATAGCTGAAATTAGAACTCTAGTAGGTTATAATATGACTTGATGGTAAATACAGGTCCTCACAGTATACCAATTAATGCTCATTCTAAACATTTAAATTCAGCAGGCATGTCAGTTTATTGTTTGCCTTTGTTAACATCCCTATTTTTTAGCTTGCAGAGCTTTAGCTGTGACCTGTGGTAGGGGCTGGTTCTCCCATTTAGCTGTAAGCTCAGAGTGCTAGTATATACTGTTGCTGAAAGATTTGCATAATGATGAAGTAAAACGTGTAGCCATCAAATCCAGCTTTCACAGATAGTTAAAATTTTTTTATGGATTGGACAGCAAGAGGAGAGCAAGAGATAAATGAAATTTTCACTTAAAGTTTTTTTGAAAACACTTGACTTTTCCATTTCATATGTCATAAAGAGTTCAATGCTTTTACCATAATGATTTTTATCAACATATTTTTTAAAATAATTATCATTCATTATATTTCCCAGAACAGGATGATAGTGAAATATTTTTTAGTCATATTTTTCACTCAGATATTGTTCCATGCTGCTTAGATATTTAAAGAAATAAATCCTTGTCCAACCAGCTGCATTAACAATATTCTTTTGTCACCTTCTTTGTTCCTGAAAACCTGTGTTTAACTATAAATGTGAAATTGTGGATGCAATATATTGTGCCTAGGGGCACAAAGAACATAAAACATCTTAACTTCCTATAAAAGTGAATAATGTCTGCATCTGAGCTGTCACCTTTGTATCTTCTAAAGAAACATTGTTAGTAACAAAATGTGAGTTATTGTAATTTAAATATCTAAAATATAAGCTAAACCTATGTGCTGGTTTTGGCTGGGATAGAGTTAATTTTCTTACTAGCAGCTGCTATAGTGCTGTATCTTGGATTTAGGATGGAAATAATGTTGACAACACATTAATATTTTAGTTGTGGCTAAGCTAAATCAAGGACTTTACAGCTTCTCATACTGGCTTGCTGAGAAGAAGGTGAGGGGCAGCCAGGAACCTGGGAGGGGACACAGCTGGGACAACTTCCCGTACCACATAACAACACGCTCAGCATATAAAGTTGGGGGAAGATGGAAGAGGAGGATGTTTGGAGCGATGGTGTTTGTCTTCCCAAGTAATAGTTACATGTGATGGAGCCCTGCTTTCCTGGAGACGGCTGAGAACCTGCCTGTCAATGGGAAGCCGGGAATGAATTCCTTGTTTTCCTTAGTTTGCATGTGCAGGTTTTGCTTTACTTAATAAACTGTCTTCATCACAACCCATGAGTTTTCTCACTTTCATTCTTCTGACCCTCTCCTGGGTAGTGCTCAGTTGCCAGCTGCAGTTAAACCACAATAGGCCATCACAGAGGTCTCTAGTACAAACATCTGCAGTTATGTAAGATGTGTCTCATATGAACAAGTCTGTGGTCTATTTCTTTCAGACTGGGATTTTCAAATAAGGTCAACACAGCTTTCCCTTAAAATGGATGGAACAGAAATCCCAATCTTACGCTCAGTTTCAAAGAATCTAGCCCCAGATTCTGCTCCTTCCCTGTGCTGGACAATGGGAGCAGGTTTTGAGGCTGGAAAACTCTATTATCTCCTGTAATAATCAGCTAATACTTTCATTCTTCATCACAAAAAACATCCTCTGCAACATCTGCAACTTCTGACATTTAAGGCACTTTTTTCATCTGGACTGAAAAGGAGGTCTGTGGTAAATTTCTCAGTCAATTTTGCACCACGGTGGTTAGAGAACGGGCCCGTGACTAGCTGTTGAGCCCCGCATACAACACAACATACCCCTGGCGGTCTTGGAGCCACTCACGCAATCCAAAGTCGCCACACTGGCCACCAAGAGCAAATGGGCAGAGGGCACAGCACGCCGTACCTGTGCTGCCCTCAGCAGCACTCAGGTGTGCCCTGTAAGTACTTTTGTAGAACACACTAACCTAAGATAATTTTGTCGCAGAAGTGCTCACGAACTCCTTCAATAAAGACACCAAAAAAAAAGCATAGCTAAGATGCCTGTTTCAAAATACATGCAATCCACATACAATGTGAATTATTGTTCTTCAGGTGGCAGTACATCTCTCACATGCATGCCATGCTGGCTGAGGAGATTAAGAATGGCTGTTTGTGCCTCTTCTGGCAGCCCCATGCCCTTATTTTGTAGTATAACTAAGACAGAGCACATCTTAAATGTGCTACTTGGCTCTTTAAGCCTTCAGTTACAAGCCTCAGGAGATAAAATAGAGATGTGCCATGCCTACACACCCACTCAGCAACCATTACCTACTGAATATTAAAGCTGATGGAAGGTTTCACAATAACCTTGAAGGTTTCTATCACAGTAGAAAGAAACAACCCCTTCAGAGTGTGTTTTTGTCCAGATGTCCATCAGCAAAATGAATCCTGAGCTTTATCCTGAGAATGTATGCAAACATTTAGAGCAGGGAAATATAAGACACTGGTTCAATTCCCTTTTGTGCTCGCTTCAGAGAAGATTTCTCAGATCATTCTTAAATTTGGTAATAGCATGACAAATTGTTGCCATTAAAATTGGATTCTTCTGCTGAAAAGAGTTGTTAAGTTGTAAAGTATCACCCATTTAACAGCCAGGATACAGTAGCATTCACAATTGTGCCTTCACAGACCAAACTTACCCATTATTCCTGTCTGATAGACGCCATAGAGAGATAAACCAGTCGTGGCAGCATTCCAGATTGTCCCAATGACAGCATACAAAAGGATGGAACCAAGATTTCCAAAGAACAATCTATTTGGCATGAAATATCCAGCATCCAAAACAATGGGGGGCAGCAGATAGAAGAAAAACACATTCGGTGTAAGGGTGAAGGAAGCAATGTGGTCTGCTGCCCATACGATGCCACCAAGGAGGAGACCAAGAACAATCAGTAGAGCACTCTCTGGAACCACCCGAGTGACTTTGCTGGACAAGTGGAAAACTGCAAGGAAAGGGGAAAACAATTTGTCAGAATTGGAATGGAGAAACAATTTGAACAACAACTGTTGTTAGCTTTTTGACTTCACGCAAACTTCCCGCTTTCATTGTTATTAGACCCAAAAGCATGCATGGAATGCACAGGATACATACAGTGTCAGAACCCAGTCACTTATAAAATGAAATTAAAGGTTGATTTTCAGATTTTATCCAGTGTATTTCAATTTATATGAAACCAATATTCCATGACATTTCTTTCCTTTACTGGAGCATCTTCTCCATACTTTTTAGGGAAAGATGGTGTTCTGTGTAAAGCAGTAAGTGCAAGACTGAAAAGAAATGGTAGAAGTGCTGGAAATGTATGACTTCATGGTTTATTTCTGTATCTAACTCCCAACGTTTGACTTTAAGAACGATCAGTGTACTAGCAGGTTTATTGGAGGATGGGAGAAGAATGCTCGAAAAAGAACAATTTTCAAGATAACTCTTTTTAAATTCATAAAGAATATTTTATGACGATGTAGCCTGCAGCAGGAGCAGATTCACAGTACACCCCTTTGGGGCCTTTTCCTCAAAATCTCCCTGGTAAGCATTTCAGTTAATTCAGAGGCTTTCTGGAGGAACGGGGGCTTCAGTGGTGCCTTTTTCATATATAGATCTATTCATGGGAAATGGCTCAGCAACAGGCTACTTTCTTTTGTATAAACAGTGTCATACAATCTGTATCTGACAGTAGTATGTCAAATCTATTGATAAAGGTGAACGGTAGATGGTATCTATTACAGAAAAGCTTGTAATGGTATGGTGTGGTGTGGTAAGACTACTAAACTAGCCAATAATTAGAGGGAGAGAAAATTACAGAGTGCCATGAGTAAATCTAAAGAGACAGGAAGATGGCAAGGCCAAGACAGAAAAAATAGATTGTTCAAGATGACAGAAAGATAAGTAAGACTGCAAATATAGGTGGCAACATATATTTATAGTGCACTTGTTAGGTATGAGAAAAAAAGAAAAAAAAAAACAACAGAGAGCAGGACAGAGAGAAGTCAAGTCTACAAAGAAAGTTGGAATATGAAAAAGGAAGAGGTGGCAAGGGTGTTTGATAATAAGCACGTGTGCCAATTGACTTTCTTGGGATTTCTGTGAGTTTTTCCTTCAGTTTATCTTAAATATTGATGTACCTCGGATGGTCTGAACCCTGGCACTTTGTGATGGTGACCCAATAAATGGAATTTTACTCATGTAGCTTGGTGTTGAAAATGTGAGTTTAACTTTAGGAAGAAAGTTCCACTAAAAGCCACTGAGTTTCTCCTGTTTGAGCATCAGCCTAATACTGTGTTGAAATTTTTATAATGCTAATGGAAGTTAGCTCAAAACTAGTTTGGACAAGAAGCCATCATTAAGAATTTCAGCCTTCTGAGGTCCAGTGCAAGAATCTTTCCCATGACTGTGCAGATATCTTAGACTAGGTTACTTCACTGAAGGACCATTGTTTTTCCTCCTGGCCAAGTATTTGTCCTGGTCAAACATTTGCTAGTTACATTTTAGAGTGTTTTAAGGGCCCCATTCCTCAACTGTCTGTCTTCGTCTTGGCTGCATCTACACAAGCAATGTTAGAAGCACGACCCATCATTATAGTAGCACCACAATAAGATAGTTCCTGCTAGTTGCATAACCTCCATGGCCTCATCAGAATAGAAAACATGAGAGGAAAAATGACAGCAGCCTGCCTGTAACAACGAGCATGAATGCAGATGTTCTTAAGTGTTTGTAGATACGATTTGAAAACTAAGCCATGCTAGAACATAGCTTCAGAGTCAGATTAATACAACAGCAATCACACATGCAAGCAAACTGCATTCAGTGAAGCTGGCTAAACCATGCCAGTTCTCTCTATCATCTGTGTCGTGTAATCAATAGCTGAGTAACACTTCACAGACACAAACACTGTGTTTTTTCCCAATTAATTTCCTCTCTTTATAATAAAATCCATTGGGCTTGCATTAATAAAGTTAAGAAAAACAAACTAGCTACTATTTCATGTGTATAAATTGTATCATTTAACTTCTCAAAAGGCTTTCCTACTGATCATTCTTAATTCCTTGAATTTCCAGTCAGTGAATTATCAACTAATTTATCACCTCACAAAGTAGGCATTATCTCCTTATCCCTGAAAATGAATGTTGCTGAGCTAGTCCTGGTAACCCAAGTCTGTTTTTCCTACTCTCATGTTTGCAGATAAGCTATGACTACAAGAAGTTAAAGTTAAAAATTTAAAATAAACCTATGAAGACTTCTCAGAACCAAACATCTGGAAAAAAACTGTTGTCCAGCTAAAAATTCAAATTCTGTACAATTCTTACCTTTACAACCAAACCCAATTTCTCCCAGTGAGTATTCAGAAGCCAGCCTGCTTTTGCCTATAACACTGTCTCCTCCTAGAAGTCACATGTTCCCAGTGAATCAGCTGTATCATATTTATCTGTGCTCCCTTTAAATCAAATTCACTGATTATCTGTACCAGATTTTAATACTATCAGCAACAAATTCTTCTACTCTGTTAGTCTAGGAATGCAGGCTGTGGACAGGAAAGTTATTGCATAAATGGGGCTCTAGAGAAATCTCTTGTCTTTTTTTTTTTTGCATTTGGCCCAACCAAAATCTGACCACCAGACCCTATTTGTTTTAAGGCAACTGCCTAGCTAACTCTGCAGGCAGATAGTATACAATGCAATTAGCAGAATCCTAGTGTTTGTAAACAGAGAAATATGTAAAAGGAAAATACCACAACTGATGAAATTCAAAGAAATAGCTTTAGACCAAGATGTAATTGGAACTTAGATTGATCTTTTAGTTCATATTTGCACTTACAGTGATTGATATTTTTTTTCCTGGCTATATAAATAAAATATATTCAATCAAGATTGTACATTATGTGTAGTTATTACATTCATAGAATTTGATAGATTAATTCCAAATTCACTCCTTAATGTTTTCTTTTTTGCAATTCATTATCCTGAAGTTATATCCCCAATACATTCTGTGTTACAAAGTGACATATGATAGTACATTCATTTCATAAAGTTTGCCTTTACTTGCTTAGGAGAGATCCAGAAATAGTCCCTCAAAATGAATTATGTCTCTATGACAAAGTAGAATTGGAAGTCTTAATTACATCTAAATGTCTAGCATGACTAGGTATTTCACACGCCAGGAGTAAAATACAATCCAGCAATAATGGACAAGGAGTTCAGTGTGATTCTGTTGTGAAAGAAATTACTAATATCAGGAAGGATAGCATATAGTGCTGCTCAGATAAATTCCTCTGTGAGGGACCCAGTGATGAAATTAAGTCTGTTTTCAGTGCTGTTAATAATGCAAAGTACATGAATATATTTTAATGAGGGAAAGAACAAAGAAAAATTGTAGCCAGTCCATGGCATAAAAGAAATAACTGCACAGGGAAATCTCGTATTCTATAAATTTTAACATTTATAATTTAGAATTCATCTATGTATGTCTAGTACAGTATTAGTGAAAAAGTTAAACATATGCCTTCCATCCAGTACATGCTAAACCTGGCTTTAAAGTGGGTCGGACTGACTGGTGAGTAAACTGTGTTTAAATTCAAGCTGAGCATCACTGAGTGAGAAGATTTCTACAAAGTTAAGAAACAATTACATAGTATAAACTTCCTGTGATTTTTTTTTTTCTGACACTTCCTTTGAGATCCAAGAAAAGGGCCTGTGACTTTAAACATATCTGATGAGAAAGACAAAACAAATTAGCAATCTATGATGTTATGGCTCAAAAACCGAAATATACTTTTAGAAGGTGGGGGTTTTTTTAATCATCTTTTAAAAACACAGTAACTTAGATTAAATCCTGCAGTGGAATTTACACCATTTCGTGAACCGTTACTTTCTAAGGCCATCTGAGACACCTTTGCAAGAAGTGATTCAGCAGAATAACTTTTTTCTCATTCAATAAAGGAAATGGTGACAGAAAGGACTGGATAAATAGCAAGAATAATAAAGAAGAGATAATGTACAATTCATGCTCAAGTCACTTAATATATGTAGACATACAAAAAAATAGTTTTCTGAAGCAGGCTTTTCCCATATTATGGGAAATTATGTCTAACCACACCTGGTTTTTGCTTATCAAGAAAAACATTTCAATTACTTAGTTCTATAATTTTAAGCATTGTTTCCAGCTGAAATGAACAATTCAAGATATATTTTCCACCTTCTGAAAATACAATGCTGCAAAGATAGAAATCTGAAACTACCTGTTTAATACACTATTAAATTTCAGGATTTATATGGTCAAAACCATCTCAAGTGACTTGAGCTTTGTTAATTTCCATTAACTTTGTTAGCACAAAATCAAGACCCTGAAAACACTGAAATATTTTTTCAGATAATATCACTGTCCCAGTAAATCACAAAACCTACTGCACATTCACAGTATGCAACGTGTCATCAGAAATATCAAGAGTTGACTTATAATAATGCTAATAATTCTCTGCTGAAGTTTCTTTTCCATGTATCTTTGGATAAAATTCAAGGAATTACAAAATAATTTAGATTTATTAAAAGACTTTCAACCTCTTTTTTCATACTTACCATTTCCATAGCTCCCATGAAAACATAGATATGAATTTGCAAACATTTCTCAGCTCCTCCTACGAGTGCCTGTCACAGGTGTGGGGTCTACCATATGCATTTTTGCTTGTAGGTTGAATATGCACTGATAATATGCTATTAGTCTATTTTTCAGTCTTGACTTTGTATTTTCATTTATAAAGATGAAGTTACCATAATAAATCAAGCCATGAGTGCTTTTAATTTGAGAGCCAAACCTTGATTCTCTGTAACTGGTGAGAACCCTTGCCATTGATCAAAGTGAGAGCAAAATGCTGCAAAATGCTACAGGATTCTTAACGTTTACTTTACAGAGATGCAAATAATAGTATCTCCAAGGCAGTATATAATCAGGTTCCTGTAATGGCATAACATAGAAGCTACTTAAGAGAAGGCATAAATAAATTCCACAAAAGGATAATCTGCCCAAATGGAAAAATCTTTCTTCTAAACATCTTCCTGCAGTTGGACTCTGACTGGCAAGTATGAAATTTTCGTTTCTTACGTTATCGACCTGTTCATGTTCTCCTTAGCATTTTAGAGGGGGAATTCTGTTTAAAAGCTGTTTATTTTCACCCTTTCTGCAGGTTTGGGTTTTTTTGTCAGTTGTATCTTCTAGAGACACATCTTATTACTTTAAAAAAAAAAAAACACCAACAACATAAATCTGAAATATATTCCAATAGCACACATTAAAAAATCTGCTGTACCATGCCTGTATTATAGCTGAAAGTATAATGAAATACCAGTTTGTGAACTAAACTAATTGAGTGTAGTTGGGCAGTAATGCAGTTCCAAAAAGCCTCTGGAAATTCTGATTATGTTGATCTACCTGCCTAGGGAACAGCCACGTTGTCTAAAACAATATGGAGCATACATTTTCAAGAAGGGATCATTTTGCTTCCACCATCCCTAAAAGGAAAGCATCCCTGGCCACTCTCTTCCTCCGTATCTCCACGCATTAGTTGCGGCCAGTCAGTGGATCACAGCTCGGACTAACCAGCTAAATCTGCCGTACCAGGAAAGAAGCAGCAGCGCTGGAGAAATGCATGATATGACCTATGCAAGCCTCTGAGCAGAGATTTGCAGCATTCATGGTGTAGGAATTGTGGGTAGATGCGGGGGGGTAGAGAGAACCATGTGTTTTCCATCCTTTTTTCTCCTGCTTTTTTTTTAATCCACAAACTCCTTTAAAAGGGTATTTTTGGTTCTTAGTGTTAGACAATTTTTTTTCCTCATTAAGCTGTATATATAGGAGATCCAGATACCCTGATCTCCCCAACAATGAAAAAGAAGCTGACAATCACTGTTTTAAAATTACTTCTAACTCTTGGTTTACTAACATTCTCATACAGACACTGATCTTTATCTGCTGCCCCCTCCTGATACTGAGGGCCATATATGTTGGCTTCATTCTGCACATCACCTACTCCAGACTAACAGTGAATGTTTCTTAAACAGTACAAACTCCTTAGGAAACTTCACTGTTGCAATTGTTTAGAAAATTACTTAACAATAATGACTCTTAGTGTTTCTCGCTTTACTTTTTTTTCTCTTTTTTTTTTCTTTAAGGAAGGGTGGCTCTCTTCCACTCTTCAGTCACCCTGTCTTCTGTTTGATGGGAAACTTACTGTATACTTCTACAGCTGTAATCGCAAATTTCTCCAGAGCTTTTGCTACTTGTCCTTAAATATTTGATGTTAATTGCTATCTATTTCATCTATTTGTTCAAGAGCACGGTCTTCTGAAAAGTCCACTTTCTAATTACTCCACTCTTCTACTAAGAGAAGGTTTTTGATCCAATTTCCTGTGTAATGAAATTTCCCGTATTTATAGATCTCTTATCTTTTGTTATGGCTCCCTTTTCAACAGTCCTGCCCACCTACTAGTTTTCTAATAAGTTTCCTGCACTTCCTATTCTTGATTTTTTATACTCATATGTGTTTCGTTTTCTTCTCCATCCTTGTAACTCTATTTTCACGTCGTGCCAGTTTTGCCTCCCTGTGCATTGACCTCAGTTGTGCTGGATCTCTTTTATAAGATCTCCTTCATGACTTGATTACGTAAGTTTTCTACCCTTGCCACATTACCAAACAGAGCATTTCTTGACTGCATAGCCATAGGCATACCTTCCAACTAATTACAGTTGCTTATGTAGCCTGCACAGAGGATCTAGGAATTTTAATTAGGACCATAAGAAATTGAAGAGCTATTCGGTTATGTAGTTAGACCCCCCCTATCACACCACGGCATTTAATGATCCTCATTTCAGAGGATTTTTGCTGCAGCGAAGCCTATGTGAAGGCACACCAGCAGCCCTCATCGCATAGTTGGAGACTTCATTCTGATTTCTAGCCTGAACTGGTTTATATCCATTTTCCTTCAGTGATATGATATCAATTTTCTCAAACAGTTCTTTTTCCCTAATGTTAAATTCTTCGTTTCCTATTATAAAGGGCAGAGAGAAACATACTCTCTTTTTGTTGCTTGTCTTTGGTTTGCAAAACTAAGCCACTTATTTTCAGCCTTCACTTCAGCACTATTTCAACCTGGGTTCACCTTTGTGGACTCAGAGATGTCGGAAATATAGACTGCATTCCGCATGAGTCACAGTAGAAGTAGGTCCAACAGCATTAATAATTTCCTATCACAATCTATAGTTCAGCTACAACCTTGGTTTCATTATCACATTGGCAACTTACACTCCTCCTGTGCTCACTTCACACAGATGTGAACCTCTCTTCTCCTTCTCATTCATAGCCTCACATAGAAATTCTTGTCATTGTTCCCTGAGTGAAACCGCCCTTGGTGTTGCTCTATTTCGTCCCTTCCCCTAGTCCTCAAGATTATACTTTTTTTTTCTAGTACAATAGCCAGATTTACACGAATACTGAAATGTATTCCTAGGGAAATGTGTCATCAGAAATCTTCAGTAAGATACCTCACCTCTTTTTGCAGGGGGAATTTAAAACAGACAAATAAAACAAACAAACAAAACCCTGCATAAAACCAGTCCAAAAAAATTAAACTAGTGAATTCCACAAATAACTTTCTTATAGTTTCACACTTTATTTGGTCCTTTCCTTACCCACACGGTAACTGTTCTACCCCTTGTCTTATTAATAGATGAATTTAGGACTAAACCAAGGAAAAGCAAAAAAGTCTTCCATTGTGTTTTCAGAGCAGTTCGGTTGAAGCAAGGATTCAAAGCGTTAGGGATCTGCTTTTCTAGTCTGTCCAGGAAGTGTTTGAGCAGACTCAACATGGCTGAAGCTGATCATTATTTCTTTTATTTACCTTTCTAATCTTTATCAACAAAGTTCACTCTGGGATTTTTTTTTCTGGTCTGGAGACTGATAACGTATTTTATAGTCCTTTAGATTCTATTCCGTGGACCTTGCAACAACAGTATTCTGCAAGTCTTACGAATTTGTTTCACTATTTTGAATTGTTTATATACAAATGGTACAAAACCCTTAAGGAAAATGCTTTTACTAGTTTCTTCTAAACAATATTACTTAGCTAAATCTTAGATGATTTTATTAATTAGTACCTTATGCTTCTACCAAATCTAGCAAAAATATTAAGATTTTTTGAAAAAAAATCAGAAATATAAAATATCATACTTAATCTTGGACATATTTTTCCTAAGCAAGGCAGAAAGTCCTTCATATTTAACTCATTTAGATGAACTGGTTTGAGTTTGGTTTTATCCAGCTCAAGAAAGCTTTCTTTATTTGTCACATATGTAATGATCACCATTCACAAAGCGTACAGCATTGTAATGAGCTCATTAAACAGGAGATTTTAGGTCGCTGTTCCTTGTAGGTGAACAATTAACAAAATATGTTAGCAATTAAAAATGCAACCAACATACAGGTCAAGGTTCCCAGCTGATAGGTCATAACATAACAAGATAGCCCCAAGTCAAATTTAAAGAAGTGTGTGAGTAAGCAACTATTACCTCTATAAGCACTTAGAACATAATGAAGTTTAAAGAGTCAGGTACAGTTTATCATAATTATGCCAAATAGCTCTTTTTTGAAGGAGCAGTCCCACTGCACTGCAAGTGTGGTGGCATTTGGGCCTTATGGAACTGAACGGCACTGAAAGAAAAATGGGAACAGTCAAAAATAATGTTTCAAAATGAGAGCAAAGTACACATTAGAAACTCCTTGAAGTATAGTAGAGGATATAAAACAGGACAGCAAAAGTATCATAAAACTGCCTCATTTCCTATGCAAAAGTATTAGAAATAAGTTTGAAAGACAGTCTTCTTGCTCAAATTAATAATCCTCACAGATTGAACTCAGTTAAGGGTTATTATGAGTTTTTTGCATTTAGAATGCTGTAAGTACTTGATAATCCTGAATAATAATAATAATAATCCATAATACTGAATGTAAATATAGAGAACCACAGCTGAAGGGCATTTCATATTAGAGCTACACTGTATACAAAAGAATAACAATAGTATGGTTTCGGTCATAACCTCTTCCAATTCAACATTAAAGGCTCAGCAATCAGTATAAATAGAATTAGCAGTAATTTTCTCATCACTAAGGTAGTTTTGACTAAAATGATTGCCTGAGGTCTAAAAATCCAGCTTTTTTTTACAAGATAAATTAAAACTTGGAGGCATGAAAACAAGGTAGAATTTACTTTCTATTAATGGTATACACTACAACTGGTCCAGCTTTAAAATTATCTTCAAAAATTCACTGAAATTTATTGACAGATAGTGAAAGCAATTTTTTTATTTTTAAAATATCAAACTATTTTCCAGTAACATGGGGAGAGCTGAGTTAAAGAAATGCCAAGAAATGCTGAGTTAACTCATTTCACACTGAATTTTAGAATTTTTTTTCCTTTTGACCTTCACTTTAATATGATAAATGAATCAAAACAAAGCTCTCCCTTTGGAATGTTTTGGCTTTTGCTCATACAGCTTAAGAACTGCAAAGAAATTGATTACTAGTAATATATGGCAACAGTTGTTTGGGAGTCATGATAAATTGCATTAAAAAATTACCAGAGCCTGAACACAAAACAGAACCAGTTCTTCTCCTTGGTTCAGGTCCACTGTACAAAGAAGAAAAAGAAGATGAAGAGGAAATAATAAAATGAATCCCAATAGTAGGTTGAAACTCTGAAAGTTGCCTTCTACGATATGGACATCCTGTTCTTCTGCAGTACTGCTTCTTACAGGGCACAGCAGGCATTGCTGCCTCTTAGAAGGGGCACAAGGGACACAATTAAAGCCTAAGGCTAGGGCAAATGGTTATGAAGTCTGCTCCAAGTCATGGGGTAGGAAAGCCCTTTTTTTCAAGCCTTGGTAGACTGCCTTGCTTCCTGCCCCCTACATTCCACCCTGGCAGGATTTTAATTAGTACAACTGGAATAGCGTGGAATTACAGTGGAAGTATTCCTGATTACAGCAGTAAATAAAATAAGCATTAGAGTATTCATATTTAGCAGTGATGACCACAGACGCAAAACCAACCCCAAATCACAAATGTCAAGTAACTCTTGCTTAAAACTGAAAACAAATCTCATTTGAGAGAAATTAAGAAAACCCACCTCACTAGTTTCCACTGAAAGCGAATACTACTGTGCAACCTGCAAGGCTTTAAATTTTGCCAGTGTTTTGTTGGAGGAAAGGCTCCAGCAGCTCGATAAGAGACAAGTTTCATGACGGATTATAACTCTTGTATGTAATTTCAGAAACTCAAGTATGTTGTTTACATTTTCTAGGAATTTGATAATCTCAGATTTTCTAGATGAGATTATTTTTCACTGAAAAGTTAGAAACACTTCTAAGATAAACATTCCCTATTGCCAAAAGTGTACAGAATGACAACAGGTAAAGGACAGAGTCTTTTCCTAATGTTTTTACAGGGCTGTGGAAGCTCCTCAGTGAAGGATTTGGGATTCCAAAGCTTTTTCAGGAAATAGAGTAGCAAGTAGAAACTTTTTTCTATATGAGTGCTGCTGAAATCACTTGTCACTCACCCGTTTCTCCATACAGAATTCCCTTTGTGGAGTGTGGCTCTTTTAGTATCAGTAGTGTTAGTTAGGAAGAACATGGTAAGGAGCTGAGCAAGGTGATACACGGGAAAGAAACAGGCAAGGATTGTCGTGTTACAATACTTGCGCACTACTCGGTCTATTTGTTCCACAAAAGGTTAAGAAAGCACCATTTTCACCAATCAAGCCTGGGAGTTTCTGGCTTAAGCAATAGAGAGGATAAGACATTACATACTTCCTTACTGAATGGACTCATTCCTGCCCACAAAGGAAGTAGTTTTGCTCAGAAATTCAGGTACATGGTTTATTTTTCCACAGAATTAAAAAGAGCCAAGTGAAGCTTAATATTTACCATCCTAATTTTTTCTTGCTAATGTGTCTCAGATACTGCTGTCATTCAATGGGCTTTAACTTGGCTTTTGATTTTTATCCTTAAAGTTTTTCTGATTAAGTAATACGTTAACTCTCATACCTTCATTATCTCATTTGAGAGATGAAGTACACAATGATAACAGCAGGAAGAATAGTGGTTTAAGTAATGTCCTTATACTGCAAAATGTAGTACATGGAAAATAGGTTTGATGTTTCAAAATGGGGTGGGAACATGATGATGAGACAGATGTTTTTTAAGTTATGCCTTTGTATTTTGAAGTGCATACACAAGGAAAATGAGAACGGTTAGCATGCAAGAGGAAGTTCAAAGGAGATTAGTTTAAACTGATTTTCCACAGTGAAGAAAGGAAAAGGAAGGGGAAAAAACCAACTGACTAAAGCTGTATTTGAAGTAGCTCACAACTCAGACCTTTTAGTTACTGAAGATGACTGGTTGTTTCAAGAAAAAAGGAGGGTAGACACCAGACACAAATCTCTTCCTAACTAGAAAACAACATCCCACAATGTCACACACATAGACTAAGCATGATACACAGTACAAAGCCGTATCAACTTAGGATTCTTTGCTTTATACAGGAAAATGTCCTTTATATAGTCAGATCCCTTCTGACATGGGATAAAGATTTCACATGCTTTCCTAAAAAGATCTGTGCAAAAATTCATTTTTAGAGAGTAGTAAGAATTTAGTATGAATCAAATGCTACAGCTAGTATATGCACCGTAGGGCCTCTTTTTGTGCCCTACTGCCACATATGACTTAAAGTCCAGAAGAATCATAGAACAGGTTGGAATGGACCTTTAAAAGTCACCTGGTCCAACCCCCCTGTGATGAGCAGGGATATGTTCAACTAGATCAGGTTCCTCAGAGACCCATCCAACCTGACCTTGAATGTTGCCAGGGACCAGGCATCTACCACCTCTCTGGGAAACCTGTGCCAGTATTTCACCACCCTCATCATAAAAAATTTCTTCCTTATGTCTAGTATAAATCTATGCTCTTTTAGTTTAAAACCATTACCCCTTGTCCTAATGCTACAGGCCCTATTAAAAAGTCTGTCCCCATCTTTCTTATAAGGCCCTTTTAAGCATTAAAAGGTGTTATGGTTTGAGAAAACCCATGACAATCTATTGTCATTTAGACAATTATTCTGTCACCCGATGACCCCTCCTCACCCGGAAAGGGGAATCAGGGAACATAAGGAAACACAAGGGTTGAAATATAAATAGATTTAATAGACTAGTATTATTGTTAATTATTTAGTCTTAAAAAACCAGTATTAATCCCGATACTGATATAAGATACAGGAATTATACTCAGCCCATTCTCCCAGCAGGGTCAGCAAATGGCGGACAATGCCAGCGCAATGGCTTCAGGAGGAAGGGAAGGCCTCAGGGCTCCGGCACCGGGGCAAGGTGGTCTGGACCCACCGCCATCAAGGGAGAGAGAGCTACGCAGCAAACTTTTCTAATTTATATTGAATGTGACGTTCATGGTACGAAATAATCCTGTTGGTCAGCCTGGGTCAAATGCCCAGGCCTTGCTCCTCCTTGTCCCTGCACCTGGCAAGGCCCAAAACCACAAAGACCTTGAATCCCACAGAGCCTGGCTGGCTATAAAGTAAATATTCTCACAAATTCAGACACTAGAGTCTTCTAGAAGCGCAATTTTCGCCAGCACTAGAAGAAAAGTTAGTCCTGTGTCTCTCAATCCAGGACAAAAGGCCACAATATTTTCTGCCCAGAGCCTTCTCTTCTCCAGCCTGACTACACCCAACTCTCTCAGCCCTTCCTTATAGGAGAGGTAATCCAGCCCTCTGATCACCTTCATGGCCCTCCTCTTGACCTGCTCCAACAGGTCCATGTCCTACCTGAGTTGAGGGCCCCAGAGCTGGACACAGTACCCCAGGTGGGGTCTCACCAGATTGGAAGAGAGGGGTGGAATCACCTCCCTCGACCTGCTGGCCACACTTCTTGTGATGCAGCCCAGGATGGGGTTGGCTTTCTGGGCTGTGAGCACACATTGCCTCCTCATGTCCAGTAAAGGGAGTTAAATGAGAGTGAAAACAAAAGTTAAGCAAGAGAAAGCTTGTAAATGAAAAAAAAAAACCCTATATATGTGGACTTAACTCTAAAAGGATTAGTGTAGCATCTTCATACACATGTAAATGCCAGGATAGGGTCTGGAAAAAAAAAAAAAATGCTGGAGTGGAAAAGCATCAACCTGACAGAAACACCTAGCTGAACTCACACTGGTTTATACCAACTATAGATTAAAAAATGCAGGTAGGTAAGTCCTGCTTTTGTTCCAAACCAAAAAGTGCTAACACCCAAACTTCATAATTTTTTGTTAGTACTGCTTTTTTCCATTAATCTCTTGAAATACCGTACCTGAATATACTGCTAGTCCTGATAGGGAGGAAAACAACAGATGAACAAATGTCAAGACAAAAGCCAAGTTTCAGCTGAATTTTCCTTAAATCTATGGATTCTCCACTTCCTGCCATGTTCACTAGCATCAAAGTGACCATGTGATATACAGGATATATTTTACTATTTTCATTTCGGTTATGAATGTTTAGTTTGTCAGCAACTGAATCTGCTTGATTTGTCTGTAAATCCATCATATTCTTAATTGACAAGCAGTTCCCAAAGCATGAGGTTCTTCACCTCAGATGCTGTGTTTTAGGCACTACACAGCATGAACACTTCTGCTGGCTGCAGTACTACTTCACTTGACTATAATCATAAAACATTCATTAGATGAGGGCATACTGACCAGATGCTGACTTTCAACACTTTGGGATCCTCCGTTATGTGACAGAGAACATGTGCTACACCAGGCAGTAAGAGGAAAATACAGCTACAGGCCATTCATCCTTACTTTTGGGTAGGTCTTTCCTGACACAGGAGTTCCAATACCCATACGCAAGCTGAGTTTCTACTACAGTGGCAGGTTTATCTTGGACTGGTTTTAATCTTTACTTCTAAATCACAATAAACAGAAGGAAACTTCATACTTCCTCCTGCTGATTTTACATCCTCATACTTTCAAACACCAAACAGCATTATTCCAGCGAACATGCCTTGAAAACCATGTTTTTTAGTAAAGTCAACTATGTCGCATTTCCTAGGAAAGACTGAAGAACTAAGATGCTGTTTTGAGAACTTAAAAAGAATGGTTTTTCTCAAAGCAAAAAGCTTAGCTTTTCACTTAATTACCATTTTCTTCAGTACAAGTATTCAAGACATGAAAACAAGATGTACTTTTGGTTAGTGAAATGCTAGGGAACATAAGGTTGCAAGTAAGATTAATGTATTATATACTAATGAATTGCTGCTCCCCTTAACTCCATGATATATGTGGCAGGCCTTTTTTTAGACTCATATGAAGTGTAATAACCTCATCCTCAGATCAGAGAATGTCTGAAAATTTACTGAATTAACTTGAGGGGGGGACAGGGACATGGAAGGTAAATTGCAAAGCATTTCTCTTTCACTGACTCCAATGCCATATCTATCACACTGTGAAGGAAAAAGAAAGGAAATGTCATTTCTGAACTTGATACGTTCTTTATTCCTAATAAAAATTTTGGAAGAATGCATTCCTTATTTTCTAAATATTATCAAGAAAAAGTAACAAGACTAGTCTTCTCTTTCCAGACACTTTTACTGCATAAGCAATGTCAGTTTTTACCACCACAGAATACACATCTCAGGCTCTGTTATGGATGCTACACAAGCACTCAGATAACTGGCCTGAATAAGCCACAACCTTCCTTGTTTTACAACCTATGTTTTGTTCTTGTCTTGAATGATAAGACTTTGCTACATGAGAGCTTGTGGAACACAGAAGTAAAAAGAAAGAAAAAAAAAATAAAAGGTATATACTAACATAAAAAAGCACTTTAAACTCTGCAACTTTGGATAGCTGCATCATAGTGGTTTTTTTAAACCTGTTAGGTGTAATCATGTACAGATCAGTAACAATGCAGCAACTGGCAGATATATAATCCATCTCTAAAAAACCCAGATAAAATGAAGGTTTTTAGGATTATGGGGAGCAAACAGAAAGGTGGCTCCCTGCTTTGAAGGAATACTTAGCATAACACTGAAGAGAACACAGTGATGCTGACTATTCATCTCATCTAGGAAATCCCTCGTTAGTGGGGAAAAAACTAAGCCTAAAACTATGCATGTTCTTTTCACACCTCTAAACTATAACGTTCTCTAAAATAGACTGTACTCCACAGACTGTACTTGCCATGATTACGCATGGCAACAAATCTAAACAGATAACCGGGCTCAAAATGTCTTCATCTACAGGCCAGTAATGTACCTTGACAAAATATCAGTTCAACAGTCAAAATGACCTCCTATCCAGAGTCCGAGCTTGAACAGTTTTTTGTGAAATGAAGATAGGAGACAAATGAGTACCACGTAAGGAATTGACAGGAGACCACCACGGCCATAGCTACCATGGACTTGGAAATTTCCTGGTTCTTCCTGTAGGAAAGGACTGTCATGATGGACTATCCACCCACATAGTTTTACCTGAGCTTCTTTGGTTGGTTGGGTTGGATTTTTACCTTTTTGGTTTTGTTTTTGAGGTTCTTTTTCAGGGGGGAACAAAGGCAGCCTTCTTGAGAAAATCTCCACTAGAATTGCGGAAACTGAAATAGGATTCCAAAATACCAGCACTGAAATTCAGGTAAGTGGAAGACCCAGAAGTAATACTTACCTAGTATGGAGGATGGCTACAGAAGTGTGTTTTCTCACATAAAATTGTGGGCAGAAGAAAGATTTGTAGGAAGCAGATCTGTCATCCTATTCTGCAGAAAGCAGGGAACACTGCAGCCACCACCTCCAGGTATACACATCTTCTTGCTGAATCAGCTAGCTACTGCTTCAGCTTGGTACTACCAGTTAATAGATCTCACTGCACATTCCCAACAAGTAATACATTTCATTAGAATATCAGCTTATCCTGGAGAATGTTTAAAATAATAGACGGAATTCATACTGTATCAGCTAAGAGAAGGTATAAGAGTGGGAAACATAGAAGTGAAAGCCATTTGGATCAGAAAATTGAAACCATTCTGATCGGAAAGCACCCAGGTTAGAGGAGAGCTGAACTTTACACTAGTACCTTGTCATTCGTTTCTTTAATTGATGATGGGACAACCATCATGGCCACCATGGATTCTCCTCTCCTCTGTATATTAGTATGCAATTTTGCTCCAGTTAATCAAAACAGCATGCAGAAGTGTTGCTTTCTTTGACCAAGTAAGACATGGATAAAGTTACATCCATGTATAAACACTGTTGATGCAAAGACCAGGATCTGCAGGACCAACTGACAGAACAGCTAATTCTAGAAACCATTTCCAGGCTCATGAAGGACAATAAACTCCTCAGGAGCAGTCAGCATGGCTTCATGAAGGGCAAGTCATGCTTGACCCACATGGTAAACTTACATGATTAAATGGCAGGCCTAGTAGATGAGAGACGAGCAGTGGCTAGTGTCTACCGGGCCTTCAGTAAGGCCTTTGACACTGTCTCCCAGAAGACCCTCATAGCCCCTCAAGCTGTTGCCGTAACAGCTGGATGAGCAGACAGAAAGGTGGATTGAAAACTGGCTGAATAGCCAGGCTCTGAGGGTGGTGATCAAGGGTGCAAAGTCTAATTGGAGGCTGGTGATTAGTGGTGTACGCCAGAGCTTTTCCAATGACACAAAGTTGGGAGAAGTGGCTGATAGACCAGAGGGTCATGCTGCCATCCCTAGGAAACTCAGCAGGCTGGAGAAATGGGCTGACAGGAACCTCAGGAAGTTCAGCAAGAGGCGCAAACTCCTGCACCTGGCAAGGAACACCTTGCTGCAGGCCACCCAGCTGGGAAGCAGCTTGGCAGAAAAGGACCTGGGGGTCCCAGTAGAGAGCAAGTTAAACAGGAGCTAATGATGGTGCCCTTGCAGCAAAGAAGGCTACTGGTATCCTGGGCTGCATTAGGCAAAGTACTGCCAAGTAGGCTGCAGGAGGTGCTCCTTCCCCTCTACTCAGCACTGGTGAGGTCAGACCTGGAGTATTGCATCCAGTTCTGGGCTCCTTCATATCACAGAGACATGGACAGAGTCAAGAGAAGGGCCAGGAAGATGATTAAGGGGCTGGAGCATCTCTCATATGAGATCTGGGACTGCTTAACCTGGAGAATAGAAGGCTCTGGAGGGAATCTCATCAATATGTAAAAATATCTGATGGGAGGGTGCAAAGAGGACAGAAACAAGCTCTTTTCAGTGGTGTCCGGTGACGGGACCAGAGACAACAGTTGTAAACTGAAACACAGAAGGTTCCCTCTGAACATCAGGAAACACTTTTTCCACTGTGAAGGTGGCCAAGCACTGGCACAGATTGCATAGAAGTGTTGTGGAGTCCCCATCCTTGGAGAAATTCAAAAGCTGTCTGGGCATGGTCCTGGGCTCTAGGTGGCCCTCGCTGAGCTGGGATGTTGGACCAGATAACCTCCAGAGGTCACTTCTAACCTCAACCATTCTGTGATTCTATGACTCTGTGAATTCTATAGGAGACCCAGTGTCCAGCAAAATATCAAACTTATGCCTGTGTTACAGGAGATGATGTGTGTATTCCTGCGTTCTTTCTCCCTAGCCATCAGCTAGTTACACCACAGGAGCTGACTTAAGCCTTAAATGCAGTCACTTATCACTGACTGGCCCAATTTGAAAGATCACTTTTCCCCAGTTCACTACTGTCCCAAAGTGATGCCTAGAACTAAGTAGGATGGAATAGCTGAGGATGGGAGCTATTTCATAGGAAAATTTTGCAACTTAATTCAAACCAAGTCCTATAGCATTTTAAACTCTAGGCTACGCATTGGAACAGAAGAGCAAGCACTCAAACACTGTTTCATTCACTCCAGAATGAATATTGTAACCACTTAAACCACCAAATAACATCTATTAAATGAATTTGTTAAGCATATGTCTAAGCTGTCAAGAGCTGAAACCCTACATCCAGATATTTATCAGTACTGCTATTCCACTGGAGTAGGAGGATTGTAATAACTCCATACTACAACTATATTTAATTTATGTATGATCACATAACTATACCTCTGGTACAACTGTTAGTAATGCTGTACTTACATTGACATAAAGCCATCTTATATCAACCTATGTCACCTAGTGCCTGGAATATTATACCATCAAATCAATTTAACAGTATTCATTTTAGTAGAGGAGTTAGAATGTTTTAACTATGACAAAACAGTTACCATAAAGTCAGTTTTGTGTTTAGACAGGTCCCTCCATCAGTTTACAACCTGTCTGCACCTGGGAGATTTTCATTAAGAAATCTTACTAGCTCAAGACCTTTATAGGTTTCTGAATATTTAATATTTTCCTCAAAGCCCAATTTTTGGAAGCGAATGAATCCATAAAGCTTCCGCTTTCCACTCTTTAAAAAACTGTAATTAAAACAGAGAAAATTGTCACCAAATGTTTTTGAAAATCAGTATACAATCTACTTGGAGATTTTCTTTCTTGGTATCTGACTACTGCTATTTTAACTTTTGGGGCTGACAAAAGGCTGAGGTGTTTCTTTCTTCCCATAGATAAAAGCAGAACTCCTCACATAGGTACATATTAGTGAATCCAGAATGACTTGTTCTGGTTTCAGTTATTGGAAGGAGAAAAATCTCCAGATCCATCTACTTAAAAACCCTGCTTTTGCATAGGCCTTACAGACTATCTTCCAGTTTTCTTCTTCCATGAATAAACATTAAATATTTGTGCCTTAATTAAAAGTGTTTCCACCTGAGGTCTTGCATTCCGTCTCAGTCGACACTTCCTTGTCAGCCTGTAGTTTCAGTATTTATGACTTTACAGTCAGCCAATTGGGTATCAAGTCACTCCTTTCACAGGGATCAATATTCTGTAAGCTGTTCTACAAAAGGAATCAAAATATTACAACTCAGGCAATCAGCCATGCTCTGCAGTTTACCAAGACTGTTTTAATGGTCAGCAGTTTTAAATGGGTGCCACTTATTAGCAAGTTGAAGAATAATTAAAGGCCCTAGTTCTTTGGGACCTTAGTTTAACTGCACTACTGCAGAGAGACAAGAAAAATCAGAGACAATTTCCTGAAAGAGCAAAAAGAATATTCAGATAAGAAATATTCTCCTACGACTTCGGAATAGAACAAGCAATACAGAGGGTACAGAAGAACTAAGTAATCCATTACCCTATTACTTCAGAGCAATTAAAGGGTGGCGAATAGAGAGGGAAAGAAGTCCTGTATTTGAATTAAAAAAAAAAATTCTTTAAGCAAATTGGTGATGAAACTGACTTTTGACAGCCACTTTTGGTGGTATGAGTCAAAACAACAGTAAGAAAGTAAGTTGGAGTAATAATTCGGGATTTCCGATAGCAGCTTTCCTACTAAGCATCTCTAACACACAAAACTCCACTAAAACAAAGGGGACCTCACAAGGGCTTTCACTTGAACATCGTGTCTACACCTGGAAAGGTTTGCTGCTTGCACTTACTCCTTGCAGGCCTGTGGTCTGCTGTATTTACCACATGAGAGAATTACAGTCACTTCGGGGGGTTTGTAGATCACTCTTACTAACAAGTGGCTTTCGCTCTGAGGACAGTAAATCAATGGTTTCAACAATCCTAAGAGTACAGTATTAAAAGGATTCCATTGTTCTGCAGAGAACGCTGAGCACTTTGCGCACAGGTGCCTGAGAGTAATTGATGGCAGAGATCCTTTCTTAGGTATGCATGCCTGAACTGTATTCAATTCAGGGCCATTCTCAAAATGCCATTGTTTTCTTATGTAATTCACACAACTTGCCATTGTACATTTGCTATTCGTCAAGGGATGTAATCTGAATCTTGTCGAATTACTCTGTCCTGGTATCTTCTTCCCTACTCTAAATAATTAAGACTTGAGACTTGCAAGACTTGGAGGGGGATGGGGGGAAGAGATGTGTGTTTCAGAGAGGCAGGAAGGACAGGAAAAGGATGAGCAAGGTACAAGAGCAAACTGGAAATAAAACATGGAATAGGCATCCATTTACAGCGCGTAAACTTAAAGATATGGCTTACTCAGTTGTTCCTAGGACTGGAAACGCTAAGCTATTATTCTATGTTGGAAATGTTCTCATTGGCAGCCTAAAATGTTGTATACAAAAGGTAATTCCTTAGAAGGCAGAGATTTTACAGTCCTTACCATTCCAAGCTCACAGGGATTCAAAAAAGCACTTTGCAAGAGGAAATACAGATTCTTAATAAAATGAAGACACCCCAGCTATATAACATAGTTGTCAGCACAAATTTGTAGCATTTCTATGTAACTGTTTTCAAGATAGATAATGAAAGGCTACACCCAGTAAGGAAATGCATATGCCTCTCTCATAACTATGCCAACCTGTTCCAGCTTCTACTGAATTCATAATAAAAGTAAAAGATACATTTATTTCCTCGTTGTCTTGTTCAGGATATGGGAGAAGGTAGCCAAGTCCAGACTTCCTAGTCAGAATGCAGAGTCCTTTTTCATATTATCACTTGCTAATGAAAACAGCTTTTAAAAAGCACTACAATCATGACAAGGCTGGTAGTTTAAGCTTTGCAGGGTCTGGTAGTATCCTAACCTTTTGAGTCTCTGACTCCATTTTCAGTTAAATACTCCCAATGAAGTTCTGCTAAACATCCTTCAACATTCCCTCCTTAAGATGTTATTTACTGAAGAATTGTCAACAGAAGAGCTATTCTCACATTTTCTGCTTTTATTAAAACAATACTCTAAATCACTTTCCCTAGGTAGTTGACACTTTTCACTAGTGCTAAAATGCCAGGAGGAGAAACTTGGGAGTCAAATGGGCTTTTGTTTTGACAGTTTGCTTTGGAGGGAGGGGTATTGATTTCTTCAAGGAAAATATTGCCCCAGGAGTCTAAATTGGATGGGTTGTTAGACCTGCATTTCACAGTTCCTTCCCTAGCCCATCCCTAACATGCTTAAAATTCTCCACAGCAATTGTTTGTGTTAACAAAATACTCTGAACAGTTCCTTTCTCAGAGTAGTTTGAGACAATATGAAGGGGGCCTGGGCAGGCAGAAACTAGAGCATTTGTAGGAACCCATATCTCTGTAAGCTTAGAGATAGAGTGTGATTTACAGCTCAGGTCCTCCTGGGGTCTCAAGAGCTGATGGACTCAGCAAGACCATCTGACACAGTATCTTTTTGAGATACCACTAGGCCAGCCTTCTCCTAAGTGTTTGTTCCTTGTTATTGAATTACTTCTTCCCCCTCCTCCAGAGCATTGTGGCATTGCTGAAGACGGATTTACCAACTGCCCTGGAATCAAATTTCACTACCACTTTTAAATTTCTAATATAAAAGTCTTTAGAATTTGTGTGCAACTACAGAGACATTAAAAAAAAAAAAAGAAGGCTTTTGTGACATTCTTGGGCTCAGCATAAACTATACCAACAAAAACAGTTGGCAAGAGGTTTGACTCGCAGATAATGAAAAGGCAATGTCTTTAACCCTTCCTCATTCCTGTTCATAGCCACTCACTCTCCCCCCACCGCTTCTTACACTTGTTTATCTGCTCCACATTGAACACGTTCAGGGGGCTAAACAGACAGAAAGACTGCTTTGTAGGATCTGGGGTGTTTTGGTTTTTTCCACTTTTACTTTGGGACAAGCCATTAACTATCATTCTGAAAAATGTTCTAGTACAAAAAAGAATTTAAACCACTAGCAGGAATTTTACAAGTCCACCAACAGCCAATTAAAATATAAACATACAATATCTCTCTCTCTCTCCCCCCTAGGATTTTGAACAAGTATAGAAGCATGCAGTGAATATCCTCCAAGTAAAAAGCATACTTTTTTTTTCAATAGACAAAATATCAGAAATATCCTCAAAAACTTGTATATGATAATAAACTATTTCTTTCTTGCCCATTTTTAGCTCCTGAGCTGATTACTCCTTTCCTTCTACTTGTTTCCAAAGTTGTCTTCTGATTTCCCTCCTACTTCTGGCTTTTTCTGTTGCAGACTTTCCTGCCACTGTTTGTTATCTTCTACATGTCTGTTTATTAAAAGGTTATTGTCAAGATGTGGTGTATTAAAAACATATAACGAAGAAGGAGAGCACATGATGAAACAAACCTAGAAAGCATGTGCAAGGCTGGTCAGTGTGCATGTGTCTTTAGTCTTAAATTAGAACTATACTGTGCAAGTATACTGATTAAAAATGTTACATCCTTTATCAACGTAGTTTCTGTAGGAAACACCCTAGTCTATAACTATATATACACACGCGTATGTACGTGTTTGGGTTTTTTTTTCATTGGTATTGCTTGTTTCATCTGGAGAACTGAGGTACCAGGAAGTGGGCACCTGAAGTCCACCTCATGTACCTTCTTCATGTAGATAAGGTGCTTTTCTGCCTTAGCTTTACAAATGTAAGTAGTTTATTGGCCTCATCCCGTAAGGATACTTGTTTGTAGTGATAAGAGAGCCTATCAAAAGAGGAAATAAAGATCATTAGCCAAAGTGGAATACTGTGTACTTTAGAATGAAGAGTTGCAATATTTCAAATGAAGAGCATCAAATCAAATCCATTGTAGTATGTAAAACTGTACACCAAGATGCATCCGAAGTTTCATACCAGACAAAATTTCCTATAGTGAATGAAAACTAACTGTAAGAAGACTCTTCCACAGTTTCTCTTGTAGCAATACTTAGCCTTCAAAGAGATATAAGTATTCTTCACACACACAAAAAAATAAAATAAAATACCAGCTTCCTCCCCACAAAACCCAAAAGACTAGGCACTTCTTCATGTATTAGGGATGCTTATGAGATTTCACATACAGTAATCCATGTTGCAGAATACTTTGTCAGCACCAATTTATATTCTGAATGTACACAACATGAACATCGTCCCAGAAAATCTACAAGAATCTCCTATTAAATACACAGTGCCTCAAGCCAGATAACATCACAAACTGAAACTTTTTTAAAAAAAAAACAACACAAAACCACAACAAAAAAAACCCCAACAAACCAAACAAACTAAAAAAAAAACCCCACAAAAGCCTAAGGTTATTCTCATGCAAAAGGCGGCAAAGTATTCTCATACACTTTTCATCACCAGCTACCAATTGCAATTCCCAGAACACCCTTTTCTAACCCAATTGCTTCCAGTAATTCCAGTAATCCACCAGTAAAATAGCACTCTCAACCTCTGTAACCATGGAGAAGTGAGCTTGCACGTATAAAAGCAGCTCCTCCCCTGCTGAAAAAACCCACAGCATAACCAGCATTTTGACTCCACTACCTTTGCCTTCCTTCAGGTAGTAAAGCAAGAGATGCAAGGGCAGATGTTCTCTATTTTCTTCCTCGGTTCTTTTATGTCTGCTTTTTGAATGTACAATACTTCTTTGATCTCCCGTGACATTTTTGCCATTCAAAACCTTCTGATAGATTTCTGGCCTACTTTCCAGAACCCTTGACACACCAAGGCAGATGGAAGGATGACAAGCTGGGGTTTTTTGTTTGGTTTTTTTTTTTCCAGTTCCCTTTCTCATTGACTTACATGAACACCTTCATGCTTTCTTCATTAATAAACTGTTGAACAGTGAGTGTACGCTTCTGCTTGTCTGTATTTTATTTGTGACTGGTAGGGAAAGCAGGAACATTCATAGGCTCTCAGTGGAATGCAGCAGTTGTCCATTGCTTCTTCAGAGACAATGTCCAGAGTTGTATAGGGAGGCAATTACAGATGTGAAGAGAGAAAAGAACAAAGCTTGAGAGTTTGGGGGAAGAAAAATGATGGAGTTGATGATAGATACTATCTACTGACAAGTGATGTGCTCTGTGCAGCTGTGAAAGAAGTGCAAAGACTATAAAAACAGAACCTGTAACATTCAGGTCCCGAACTCCAACAATTAGTGCTTTATCAAGAATTTATACTGAGGATTCTATAGTAAAATGACTCATCTTATTCCAAGCCATTGCAATCTAAAGATAAGACAATCCAACTGTCCTGTTAACTTCATTGGTTTTCTGACAGCACTGATATGACTGTGCAGCACTAATATTACTCTGTAAAAGCGTGGCACATGTACAAAATAGCAAAAGCTTAATAACACAAAGTCTTCCAAATAAGTATTTGCCCTATCTCAAAAAGAAGGTTCAAATGAGCAACCTGTGTATTAGCACAATTTTATAGGGACTCAACCCTGTGACTTTTTTTTTTCCTGTATCTTGTTTCCTCAGCTTTCTACTTGATACAATCCACCAACAAAAGTCAATTAAAACAAAACTGTATTTCTGTGTGATCTAGGTAATGCAGCAACCATCTGAACACAAACTATTTTCAAGGTTTAGTCCAATATCGATTCAGATAAAGATATTTAGTTATATATCTATGGTTAAGCAAATGAAACACAAAATGCACATATCACTGAAAAATGCTTTACAATATCACCTGTACATAAGCAAATAAAATACATTTCAAAAAAAAAAAAAAAACAGTGGCTCTTCTATTCAAACACTGTTATTCATATAAAATTGTTTTTGCCAAAGTCGCAAAGTTCAGAATGCAAGAGTTAGAGCATTCATGTAAGTTCACTGAAACTACACTGAAGACAGACTTAGTCCTTGCTTTTCATTGATTCCAATGTCCTGAAGAAAATTCCATGTGCTCTAAAGCTTGTGCTTTTTCAGCTGCATCAGATGGTCTGATAATACATATTACCTTTGTCTATAAACTATGCTCTTTTCACTCATTCAGCAACGCACTGCGAAGCAGAGAATGCTAAGGTCATAGGTGTAGTTGACAGGGTTTATTTCTGGTGGGGCTAGCTCATCCAGGAACTACTCAAAATCAGGACATTAGCATATCATAAACTGGAATGGGCATTGTTTAAGCAATAAAGCCTGATTTCCCATTTCACTTCTGTAAAAAAAAAAAAAACAAAAAAAGTGTAGGGTTTTTTTTTTTTCCCCCCCCGGGAGCAACAGTAATGCAAGGTTTCAAGGAGCCGTGAGGCTACGCAAGGAATCAGATGCCAAAGTCACAGTCCCAGGCGCTGAAAATGAACTGAGTAACCCACCGGGGCAGGTGAACATCACCCTGCAAAGCACCGTGTAGGGCGGTATTATGAAATCAGGACAGAGTACAGTAAACCCCCTGAAAACGGGTCAGTGGACTCACGATAAGCTTTCTTCATTGACACTGGGTGGGAGAAGGGGAAGGGGGAAGGGAAAGGGAGAGGACATGTATTAATATGTAACTCCAAACTCACCGATTTTGGCCAAGCTGGCCACAAGTATCCAGAGTGTAATGATATAAGGCTCCTTGACGTGTTCCCATTTGAAGGAGACGATGGCAAAGCTTTGGGTCTGGTTGCTATTTATAGGGCTTCCCGAGCTTCTCTGTCCCAGCGCCGCTGGGAGAGCCATCAGCCCCAGGAGGAGCCCCACTCCAGATACCTGCCTCATCTCCAAGCCACACAGCAAAATCCTGCTTCCCCTTCCCGGAGAAATCCCGCCTCTTCGGAGGTCCTTGGCGGCGGGGGGGGTGGGGGGGGCTGAGGGGTGGCCGAGGTCCTTGTCCCTTGGCGGAGGCGCGACCGCAGGGCGCGGAGCGGCGGAGAGAGGGGTTCCCCGCCGCTCGTCGCCTCAGCCGGCACCGGGTGGCCGAGGAGGTTGGGGGGGAAGGTAGGGGGGGGGTCAGGGGCTCTGTGCGGAGGCGGATGCTTCGAGCTGGGGTCCTGCCGGCTTGCCCGCACCCGCCTTTATCAGGCTGCTCCCCAAACGGCCGGAGGCGGAGCTTTTCCCGCCGCTCCCGCGGAGGCTGCAGTGCGGAGACGGCGATGCCCCGACGGGAGCACCTTTCCGGCACCGGCAAAGGGGAGCTCCGTTCCGCCGGGAGGATGCGTCTACCGTCCCGGCACGGCTCTGGGAAGAAGGGAGGTGGGAAGAAGCGGCCTTGAGCTGCTGGCAGCGGGGGCCGAGGCTGGGGCGCTCCCGAGGGCATGTCCGAGGTGGAGCCCGGGATCGGCGCTCAGAGGGGAGCCGGGCGGGCGGGAGATCCACAGGTCTCCCTTTGGGAGCTCGGGATGCGCAGCCCAATGGCTCAGCCTCCTTCCCTCCCTCCAATCCGCCAACCTGAGCCGGTCGCCACAGAGGAAATGCACTCTTTTCTGCTTTTCAGCTTTAAATCGCCCGAGGAGGCAGCTCGCCGAAGAAGATACGGCGGCTTTCTCAAACCAGCTTTTCCTTCTGTCCACCAGAGAGCACCTCTTCCCACGGCGCGGGGGGAAATGACACCGGCAGGCACGGTTTGGCTTTCCACTTAGATCGGCTTGCGACTTTTTGTTAAGATGTGCTATATTAGAAATATTAGCAACGCTACCTGCTTTATTCCCCCCCCCCCCCCCCCCCCCCCCTCTTTTTTTTTTTTAAATATGGTTACAACGTGAAACCTTTCAGAAGGTTCTCACTTTCCCCCCGAAGCCGCCTTTTCTCGCTGATAACATTTGCCTGCCCTCCTGGGACAGACCGCAACCTGGAGGGGTTGCGTGTTGCAGGTAGGTGTGCCCGTGATAATTGTCACCCTGCGGTAAAAAGGCAGCAAAGCAGCATGTTTCCAGCAAACAGATCTGAGTGTACCTTTTTACACACCACAGCAGCAGCAAGCAGCAGCTCCTCTCCTCTGGCGAGTGCTCCGAAGCAATCCACCTGGCCACATTTTGCCATTTCTGTGGAAAAAATAAATTGGTTTACTTCCACAACAGTTGGTTTCATCAAGAGTTCAAAAAGGAATATGGTATAGCTCTCCTTTAAAGTTATTGGAAGATTAAGAAGTTATATGGATTATTCACTTGGGAGGAAAGTTAAGTACTTCTTCAAAGTCTAAGTGACCTGCACAGTCACTCTATAAATCAATTAACTGGGCAATTGAAACAATAAATTTGCACAGAATGCCATTATTATAAAGGGTGCCTATCACATAATAATCTTATTTAGCTAAGAAACTCAAGGAGCAAAGTTCTCTTGAGTTAATGCACTGAAGGTTCAGTTATTATTACTTCAAAGCAAGTGCAGGCCCTGCACTGGAACCTCTTCTCTTCAAACAATGAAATATCTTGGAGATTTTTTTATTTCCCCTGCTTCCTCATTACTTACGGGAAAGGAAATAATCTAGGAATTTTTTAAACTAGGAGCCAATCTGAAGATGGAATCGGCAACTTTTTGGAAGCATAACACACAGCAAAACATTTTCTTTACATTTAAGGAATGCTGTAGACAAAGACATGAAGAATATTTCAGTGTCTGAATAACTGAAACCCTATCAATATTATTTTTATCTTTTTCTGGAGCATTACTTAGGCACCCAAGTGTCCTTTAGAATTTGCTCCCAAGTTTTTAATGGTTCTACAAATGGCTCTGGCCAATGTGAGAGAAATGAGAACTACAGTCGGAAGCAAGTAGCTGTTGATCACCTGGGTAAACTGTGAATAGCAGGAGTTCCTAGTTGTTAATGTCAGTTCCATTTGCTGATATATTAGGAGAAAACGAACTTTAGTAGAGACAAGCTGTCAGCACTGCTTTTATTATCACTATTTATTCCAAGTAACATCACAATTAAACATTTCAGCTGCAGCTGATAAAAGGGCACTGCAACTGCCACAGTGTCTCATCTTATGTACATGATTCTTCCCAAATCTAGTTCCACGAAATGATAACTGGATTAGAAAGAAACCTTACTGTTGCAAGTGTTTGAAGTGAACCATGTTGTTAGGGCAAATGTGTCATAGATCAAGAATACCTACAGCTCTGCTAGAAAAATGAGAAAGCCTTCTCCAGTGGATCTTTTCTATAGATAATCAAAGGCTTACACTTCACTTGGAGGAGCTGCAGCCAAGATCATGCCTCTGATTGCCCTTAGGTAATGTTCTACTCATGACAATAGTGACCACAGCAACCAAGTTACATGACAATTCTTAGTTTGCAGGTGAAGGTGAACCAGTATCAGCAAGCAAAAAAGTTGGAAGCACCATTTAGCACAGTCAAGCTAATGTTAATATGCTCCTCAGTTGAAAGTGTAATGCCCAGGAACCTACCTTAAAAGGATGATGTGAGAATTTTAGAATTTGTAATGATTTTTTAAGGCCTGGGTCCAAACTGCTACAAAAGTACATAATTTGGCTTGTCACAAAATCTCAAAACAAGGTTTACAACACTGCTAAAATGTCAGCACTGTGTTCTTAACAATAAGTTAATGATTCAAAGTGTATCTGACATTTTTCCCATCATCTGAGACCATGTAGAGAATTTTTTTTAAGTAGGCTGGATGGCAAATGACTCTACATATCAGGAATTCTTTAGGTATGACTTATTCTTTAAGGAAGAATTCCTTAATTCTTTAAGGAAGTCATTAATATGGTAGAATGACACAGAGAGGACAGGGGAAGGAACTGGCAATCATGAGTCTGCAGCCAGGTACATAAATACATGCTAAACCAACAGTCCACTCAATATCCATGAACTCATATACAGAATATATAGTTGTACAAGAACACATTTGCATTTATGTATTTATATAGATTCAGTTTTCTTGAAGGTTCTTTATGAAAGCCCTTATGTGGTTTCCTATGGCCTCATTCTGTATCAGTAACAAAAAGCATTACCTTGAGTACTATGTTTCCAATAAAGACATTATATCACACAAAAGTATATAACAGTTTCCTGACTCTCCAAAGAGATCACACAAGGAAGATTTCTACCTACTGTAAAATAATGGCTTTATGTCCTGAGTGATTTTTATTTTTCTTTTTCAACTGAAAGAACTCCCAACATTTTAGCTTCTGGATATGTGTAAATAATTGCTTTAAAAAAAGAATTAGTAGCATCCTATACACCCTTTACATGATCTGTGTCTTGTAAAGATTACTTCTTGGGGATTTTCTGAAAGCTGAGGTAAAAGATTATTTCAATAGGGAAAAAAACAAAACCAACAGATAAACCGAAGTCTTTAAAATCGTATTATTTTTTTCTAGAAAGCACACACAGCATTTCAGTTGTACTAACTTAGAGGTAGAAGTTACAATTAACTTTCAATATTAGCGTTTACAAAAATGCAAAATATTTATAGCTGAGGTGAAATTAAGAAGCACATTCCTGTGGAACCCAGAACTTTCTTAAAGAAAAATAAATAAATCCAAGCAGTGAAGAATTGGCAAATGAACGGTGAAAAATCTCCTGATGCAACATAAACCATAATAAATCACTTATTATCATTCCTGTCTTTCCTCAGGGAAATGCACTCTTTTTATACTAACATCTATTAAATGCATAAGCAGGTTAAGGTAAGATTTTGAAAGGAATATAATTCCAGCATATGTTTTTATACCATAAATCCAACTGTATATATAGTTAAATAGAACAGTAACAGTCGTGTATTGCATTGTACCAATAAACTGTATGATTTGGTGAAAATAACAATGAATGCAAACCCATATGAATTTATATTGCATTTACTTGATTCAACATTTTTTCAACATTTTGCCAACCTCTCTCCAAGCGAAATGAGTGCAGCCGTGCAAGTTTATGCTGTAAGGACAAAATATTGCTGGACTGAGTAATGTTGCAGAACATTATGCCCAGCATGATGAATATGAACCTCTGAAATTGTTTTGAGAAGCAATGTATTAATTCAGCCCACACACACTACTACCAGGTTAAGTGAGCAAAACGGAGACTAGGGTGCGGGTGAATGAATCAGAGAGGTAGGTGAAAATGGATTTGGTGGGGAAGTAGCACTGCGGAGGAAATCAGCTGGATTTTTCATGCTTCGTTTCAAGATATGACTGAATTTAAGGACAGGAAGTGGAGGGGGTTTTTTACCAGATCACTCATTTTTAGCCTCATATCTTTTTGGAAATGGCAGACATTTCAGGCAGATTGTGAGATTTTTCTTGTCATCTTGTTGTTGCTATTGTTTTTAATGAACCCCCACATTTGTATTAGATTAGCAGCCAATCTAGGTACAAGTGACAAACATTAACCCCACCAGCTAAGGATGGCCCTCTCCATAAGGGATTGTATCTGTGTGAGCTCTCAGTGTAATGAGCAGTGAAAAGGGAAGGGGACAGGGAAAGAAGTTGTTACATAGCACTAGATGCCTAATACATTTTCTTGTACTGTGTTCAGAAAAACAGATGTACTTTTAAAAGTCCTCCTTCTCCAAGTTCTAATTTCAATTAAAATTATTCTATTGTGTGTTTGGACTCTTCTGGTCCTGTTACTAGCCAAAGATGACTTCAGAGATTTTCCTGCATCTTCCACACTTTCCCTCTTTTACTGATCACATTCCTATGTTTCTGGCATCCTGCTCCTATTTTATTTCTCTGTACTCCTGGTATCTGCACTCCTTCCTTTTCATGCACGTCTTCTGTTGACACTCACCAAAAATCTCAAATACTGAGACCTAAGGAACACTCAAAATGCTATTTGTGCATGAGGATTCATCTCCATGCTTAAGCTCCTACATGATTCTCTCTCTGACTCTTCAAATTCGGCTTTATCCTTTTTCACCACGTATCTTTCAAGTACTCACACCATCCTGACCAACACAAACGCATATGAGACTCAGGGCATGTCACTACTAGTTTTCCTAGTCGTAAGGGAGATCGCATTTGCTGATCTTTAAAAATCCATTGTCATTTGGCTGTTTGTTTAAAAGGCTAGGGGAAGACTGCCTCGGAAACCATAACTACAGATTTCAGAGATTAAATTAGGTAAAAAACAAAAAAAGGAAATAAAATTACATCCCTCTGAACTGTTTCCATGTACAGGTATTCAGCTGTCTGTAGCTTAACCTGAGAGCGAAAGCAAAACAAACAGCTGAATTGCATAGGGGAAAAACAAATGACCGTTTGGTAACAAAGGCAGCTAAGTAGAATAGTTTCAGTTTCTAGCACAATAATTGTACATTCATTTCTCGGCTTTGTATCTAGGCTCAGATGCTTCTTGATGCTTTGGACTGGTCTATGGAGAGGGAATCTTTCTTGATTCTCTACATACCATGCCTTTCTGAAATCCCCTGCCCAGCTTAATATGTGCATGGTCACACTAAAGAGTCCATTTGGCTTCACCAAGGGTAGCTACTAGAGTAGAATTCAAGACATCATCCCCAGAGATCCTCTTTTGGCTCAGGACTTGTTCAAAAGCATCTGTGCTATCTGCAGGTGGAGACTCCCTCCATCCCCTCAAACTGAACAAGAGCATCTCCTGTTCTCCTTGCCCTTCATAAATTCCACGCTGAGGTCTGCAGAGCTGGCAGCAGCCACTGCCCCGTAGCAATTCACGCTTGTTTCTAGTGGTAGGCCATGGGGTGGACATAGATGGTTTAACCAGCATGTGAAAACCCAGCAAGGTGAGTAAATTTACTTACCTGTTGCAATCCAAAGCTTGTTCCAGCAGAGGTAGTGACCTTGCAGTCTGCCCGGCTTCGAGGGCACCCAGTGGCCTGTGGGATGATGGGTCTTCCTGGAGATTCTTGGATCTGATGATTCTTTAAAACTGCTCCGACCTTCAGGGTGCCTCCTTTCGGCAAAAAGCCCAATCTAAGCCTCTCCTCTGTCATCACACATAAAGGAGGTTTCATCTGAAATATTTTTAGAAGGCAGTTGAGATTTTGTGAGGGTAAAATTTTGCCTTTTTTTTGTCTAAATTGTGATAAATAAAACAGTGAACCTTGGCTGATGTGCAACAATAATCATATAGTAATTAGCAGTTACTTTAAACTTAAAGCAGGCAAACCAAAGAGTAAAATAATCCAATTAATTATGATACAAACAAAATCTGCCAACACACTTTACAGCTTAAGGAACTGAATATGGCAATTTGATCAACAAGAAAGACAAATTACAGTCAGTGCTTCCATGTAGTCGATAAAAAGTTTAAAACCTGCAGATATTTAAGAATGATGCGTAAGAAGTGGTGGGGAATTTCATTGGATAATTCCAGTTTATTAAAATCAAAACATTCAACCAAAACATACATATTTTTAGGAATCATTCTTTAGGAAGTTTTCACTTGATCAGAATGGTAATCCTGGTCAAAGCCACGGAGGAAGGAAAAACTTCAGAGCCAATGATAATAATCTGCTTAATTCAGTGCAAAGACAGTCTTGAATCTCATGTATTTCAGGTGAATGCCATGATATTGATCACGACTCAGAGGACATTTAGACAGTCCTGGTTTAATTTTGGTCTGCACTGAAGCTAAAAACAACTGTCAAAACTTCAATTTTTGAGGAAAAAATTAAAAACTGAAAAACTTCAACCAGTTTGGGCTTTCAAAAACAGTTATTTTAGTACACAAATCTTTCCCTAACTGTGCTAGACGTTACAATCAATTTGAAGAATTTTGCACGTGGTGTTTCAAATGTCAGTTTAAATGGGATGCAGTGCATATTGTGTCGTCAATTGGGCAGTGGTGGAGTGGAACGGGAAGAGAGATTGTCCTTTGCTGGTGGTGTAAAAAGTGACGGAGATTCTTTGAAGTGGAAGGGCTCTCTATTTAGAATTGAGGGAATCTGAACTGAATTGCTGTTTATCTCACTGAAGTTCCAAAGGCCACAAGGTGCAGCATATACATGGCATGCACTTCCACATTACCAAAACAGCAGCCATAAACTGACTATGATTAGTAAATGAATGTGTAAACAGGAAGAGAGATATTTTCTAAACCGGCAAAATAATTTGCATATAATAGTTAACTAAATCAGTCTGCTTTGACAAACTTCCAGATCTGGAAGCCTTGGTTAGAGTTATTATTACTGAATTTTCAGTAATTCTATTTAGAATCAAATAGCATATTGAAAAAAGTAACTTCATCATCATAGCTTTGAAGTGAAAACAAGAAAAACCAATTAGAACATTACTTTCATGAAACTGTGCTAATAAAATTAGGCAGTGGATCCAGGTTTTGTCAGACTAATATATTTTAACCTGCCATTTCCTACGAAGTCACACTTTTGAAAATACGGAAGCACTCTGCACAGTTGCAGAGAAAAGTTATTAATTTTACCTGCTACATGAAATCAAGAATCCACACAAGCAATTTGTAAAACCTTCCTAAATTTTAACTGCTGTAGCCACCTTGGAGGCACTGCTCAACATGATGACACAGGGACACACCATATCTTTGAGAGCTGCTGGAGAATTCGTGTCTGGGACTAAGGATTCAGTCTATTTCTTTGCTGGACCTTTTGATAAGCCATTTCTGCTTTCAGTCCACTCCAGTCCCAGAGTGAGGTGATATTAAAATCAGAGGCACTTGTTCTGAAAGGTCCTCACCACCCTAATCTCAGTTCAGGACATCATCAAGCTTTATGTACTGTAACTTAGTCTTAAAAAGTGAAGAAAAATGCATGGAAATGCAGATAATACTGAAGAGAGACAGGAAGACGAGTCTATGAAGGCTGCCTTGGTCACTAAATCCAGTCTTCTGTGATTACGGGCATCACATTGTGCATTTCCTGCATAAATTTTCCACACATTGTCTTGAAAGTGTTACCTCAAGCACATTCTGCTGGTTAGGAATATTCATCTAATTTCTAGCCGAAATTTCATCAGAAAGTTCACAGCCTGTTTATCCTTGTGTGAGCATTGTCCTTTACCATCGTTTCTTCTTTTGATTTTTTTTTTTACCCTATAAAAGTAATCATATTCTTTTTGAGCATTTTTTTTTTTTTTAACCTAAACTAGGTTAACCTAAGCTACTCTGCATTTAAGTGACAGGCTCTCCTTTTCCTAACCACCTGAGCAGTCCTCCTTTCTCATGAAGCTTGAATTGTTCCTTCTTGAACAGAGCTCGCCAGGACACACACAAGTGAGGTTTTACTAAGCCTCGTAGGCTGGCAAAAATACTTCCTTCTCACCTCTGAAACATAGGGCCTGAAACACACCAGAACAGCATTTGTTTTTAATGGCTATGTCCCAGATCCAATCACAATACTCAAGTCCTACTCTTTTCCACTGGTTTCCAATGAATGAACTTCTAGTTTACTGATGATTGGCTTTTTGCTACTTCATGATCTTTCATTTCACATAATCATCATGGTTGGAAAGGACCTCATAAAGCTTGACTTTTTAAACCAAATCATAGTTTATGACAGTTTAGGCAAACCCCACAGTCAGAAAAAGTTGTTATGATCAGGTTGAACAACTGTGAACAGGCTGAAGAACTGTGATTTCCTATAAAATTTTCAGATATGTGAGAAAGTCTGGAGTTGGACTTGAGAACGGCCATCAAAGCTTTGTTTTGCTTCTTCAGCGAACTAAGCCTGCAGTTTCAAATGATGTGGTGAACTTATCTAACATCTCATCACTGAGAACTCATCTAACATTAAGGGACTGGATCATCTCATCTATGAGAGAGAGCTGGGACAGTTTAGCCTGGAGAAGGCTCAAGGGGGAATCTCATCCGTATGTAAAATAACTGAAGGGAAGGTGCAAATAGGATGGGGCCAGCCTCTCTTCAGTGGTGCCCAGTGACAGGACAAGAGGAAGAGGGCACTCTCTGAAACACATAAGGTTCCCTCTGAACATCAGGAAACACTTTTTCACTGTGAGGGTGGCCAAGCATTGGCACAGGTTGCATAGAAGGGTTGGGGAGTCTCCATCCTTGGAGATATTACAAAACTGCCTGGACATGATCACGGGCAGTTGTAGGTCACCCTAGTTGAGCAGGGGAGCTGGACCAGGTGACCTTCAGAGATCCCTTCCAACCTCAATCATCTGTGAGCCTGTGATCTCATCATCAGAATGGGAGGGCCTCACAGCTTGTATCTTGATATTAATATTAACACAGGGCAGGAAACAGTGCATAAGTAAACTTTTTGGTTTTACTTCTGCTCATTACTTATAATTCATTTTACTTTTACTGTGAAAAGAGGAATCACTGAGAAGTGCAGCTAATACTTTCCTTATTGAGAGTCAGTAATTTTTACTGCTTTCTGAAAACGTTTTAAACTATCATCTCAACATTCCACACACTTTAATTTTTTCTCCCCTTAAACAAATGGAAAACTTCCTTAATCTACTTTTACATCTCTGTTTTTACCTTTTTATATTAATTAAATGTCGCCTACATTTTATTCTAGAGAGAGAGACAGAGAGAAGATTACTTCAACAGTGCAGTATTCTGTATCTGAAAGAAACCATGCAAGCTACGATTTACTACCTCCCTATTACCTGTACACTAACTATGACAGTCCATATAACGGGTCAGGCAATAAACTCTTGGTTTCTCCTAAATTGGTTTGCACCACCTTGTGTCATCATGGCCTGTGCTGGTGACCTTGCAAGAGATGCACTTATCCCACTCCTCCATGGCAGAGCAGGGGTGAAAACAACCATGCCCGTGTTGAAGTCACAAGTACCTTCTAGAGCAAGCAAGTAAGCAAGCGTACCAGAAACAAGCTATATAATCCACTATAAAGTGGTGTCCACTACAGAACTGAATACAAACTACGTATTTCAGTTCTCATTCTTCAGTTAAATCAGAGATCTTCTTGAGGCTCAAGGATGATGTATTTATGATTCAAAGAAAAGAATTTGACCTTCTGGCCCTGCTCACAGAGAGCTCTCAAATGGCTAAGAGGAAGTATAAAGTCACAACATGTATGTTGTGTCACTTTGTGAGAGTCATTATATATAACCATAGTGGCATTAAAAAGCACATATCAAAATGGAAGCAGTGTGAGATAAAAACATATCTGGTTTTATCTAATTGCATTAATTAGGATCTACTTCATAAAGGTACTGCATCCTTGAGTACTCTAGGCTGATCACTATTTAAAGATTAATCAAATTGCTTGTCATATAATTTCCTTTATACTTGTATTTATTTATAATCTTTAGATATCTTCAGATACAATTGAATACTCTTAATTATCAATGGTGATAGATCTACAGGAAATCTTAGTAAAGATCTCAGTTTCTCATTTTTTCTCTTGAGCAAATGCCTTTTCTTTCTCCCCCATAATAAATAATGGCCAATTAAATTTTGCTCTCTTAACATGTAAATAGCTGTATCATAATTTAGCTGATGATATGATATACTATACATAAATCATATTTACTATTCAGTTATATCAGTGGAAGTACGTTTATAATGGTTTGTAAGCTGTGGGAGACAGGAAAGAGCCCAAAAGTATTTCAGTGGAAGTCAGTCATTGAAATTCTTTTAATATTCTCTAGACTGCAATTTACAGAGAGAGAAGTCAATCCCAGTGAGCTACTTCCAAGACACCTTCAAAACCTGCAGGCTGCCCAAAATTGTAATAGGGATTGGAAACCAAAATTCAAATAAAACTCCAGCAATAAATACACAATTTCCTTCCAGGAAAAAATACCAGAGGCATACTTATCCTGTTCTTGAACTCCTTATTAACCATCAGGTATTTACCACTGTCAGAGAAATAGGTGACTGGTTTAAATTAGGGTGACCCTGCTTATATTATTGCGATCATATCACATTTAGCTCTAGCAAGTAGTGCTCATCGGGAACATCTAATGTGAAACTTCATGACCTAGAAAATAATCTAACAAAGGAAAAAGAAGGCAAGCATTGTCTGTATCTCATTATAGGGGAAGCTTCTAAAAGGTCAGAAAGTTTCTGAAATGCAGTAATATATGAACAATACAGTTAAAAAAAAAAATCTAAATTCATCAGCAGGGCTTGAATTTTCACAATATTTGGAATGATAAGGCTTTATATTAGCAAGGGATATTTTCATAAAATAAGCCTTTAAGCCTGGAGAGTCCTTAAAAATAAGACGACAGACTTTAGCTTTACAGAGTAGAGCACCCAGTGATTTTATTACTTCCTCAAACTACTGTGGTACTCATGAGGACTGATTAACCTCTTTATTTTTCCTACCTCTGATTTCTAGGATTGTAATTATTGATTTTTTTTTCTGTTCATGAATTTTGAACTTATTATCCTACAATTTCAATAAATATTTCCTTGTTTCTCTTATATGATAGGAAGAACAAAAGTTATTTTACCATGAGTATTTACTATATACCTTTTTACTGACTTTCCTCTTAAACCATATAATTCTTTCCACTTGTTATTTAGATTAAGATTCTTTCCCCATGCTTCCCAGCTTCTTCAGTCTTGTTTTATTCTGAACTACCACTCTGGTATTTTGGATTTGCATACAGGTGAATCCAACTTTACATTATGTACCTCACTGAAGTTAGGACCATATTCACTTCAGCATTCTTTATTCAATGGAAAGACACAGGCTGTCCAGAGGGAAGGGGGTTATACTTTCATAATTTAGCTATCTCAATGATACTCTTAGAATTAAGTGAGAAGAACGTGAGTTACTGAAGTTACAAATAGTGAACAAAATACTCTAAAATTGTAATTTCAACATGCGTCATTTTCTCATTCTTTTCCACTTTTTTTTTTTAATTCTAACGTTCTTATTACTGCTACATGCTTGCCAGGGTTGGTTGGTTGTTTTTGGATATTTTTTTTTTAATTGACAAAAATTATTTACAATCAACCTGTTGTGAAGATGATAGGATTTACTTAGAATTTTATGAGTGGTAGATCAGATCCTCCTTTCCCCAGTCAAATACTTTGCTTCAGTCAACACTGACTTTCATCACTACTAAGTCAGTTCCTCCGAAGTTCTTCGCAATTTTGTCTTTCCTTGAATAGTTTCTGTAACATAATATTACTTGCATATTTTTAAGTGTATTAATTACTTGCATATTTTTAAGTGTATTAAATTGGAAGTTGTTACACTTAAGTTTAAATACATTTGAAATTAACGTAGCTTTAAACAGGGTGTAGTATGCACATTTACTTCTCTTAAGGAGGGAGATTAAGGCTTGATTTCTAATGATTCAAAAGTTTTCAATCAATTGTTACTATAAAAAATTTATCAGCTGAAAACTTGCTTTCAAAAGCTCTATTTGCAAAGGCTAACATCTCTTTGCAGTTTCACAGTTATATAAAAACAATTCATGTTTTCTTTTGAACTGATGAGACTATGATCTTATTTTAGATCAAATAAGACATTGCTTTCGTTTGCAGACCTAGGTAAACTCTAATCTTGGCAATGTAACAAATTCAACAACAACAAAGCCACTTCTACATGTTGTTCTTCCTTACAGCTATGAGTAACTTCCCATATATCAAACACAAAGCTCAATATAATCTCAGTCATTCTTTTCCCTCTTGGGGGTCTTTGTAAATTGTATTGCTTTAGGAAACTGAATACAGTGACTACCCCACCAAAGATATTATAGAGGACTGAGGAATACACACTTAGCAAAAGGATCTGTTTACTTGTAGGATTTTTTTTTCCTTTTCTCTTTTTTTTTTTTTGCTTCCTGCATGTTATCATTTAGAAGTCAAATTGTTATCTGGCATATTTGAAATGTTTTAGCAGAAACCACAAGATTCCATTCAAAAGCAAAAAAATGACTACAAACTTTGACTTCACTGTTATGTCTTTTTTTTCCCCAGAAAACTTACTTTGTTGCACTAGACTCTGTATTGCAAATACAAATCTGATCATTAAAATACTTTCTATAGAAAACATGTTTTTAAAGTGGATTGATAGCTCATGACAGGAAAGCAAATGGTTATTCTGTGCCCAGGAATCTGGGAAGGCAGACAGCGTTATTTTTACTTGTGGAATTAGGTAATCTTTTGCCTGGGATCACAAAGGTATCTAGAAATTAGGGGGTTTTTAATTTCACTTATCATTGGAAACACCTGAGAGACCGCTTTTCTGTGCTTCTATTTTTTTTTACCACAGAGTACAGCTATACATGGGAAATTTCTAATACGGGCTACTGAACAAATGAAATATTGATATAACAAGAAAATGAAAACTGAGAAAAGGAAAAAGAATTATTTTCATCCAACTGTTAAGAAATGTTTGCTTTTTGCATTCAGTTAATTCCAATACCTAAAGAAAATAAATTAAAAAACAACAAGTTACAGGAACTCTTTGAAATCACCACGAGGGCTACACAAAACCAATTGACTCAGAAAAGTTAAGGAAATAACCTCAAAAGCTCAGCCAAATGAGAGTTTTTAAGGAAAGATACCTTATTTTATAAATATGAACTAGAGATTAAGGTACAAACATTATGCTGTTTGGAGACACAAAATTACATTATTACTATAGGATGCACATCATTGAGCAATGTTTTATGTTTGTTTTCATGTCTGTACCTTGGCGTGTTCATGGCAAATAATTTGCCTATTAGAGCTTGAACACTCTTACTGGCTCATTTACCTGAATCTGTCACAGACTCATTGGCAGTGATGGAAGACATTTTCCAGCTATAGCATCACAACACCCAGCTACTTGCATGGAAGTCTCCATTTTATATTACATGGCCACAACTTTGGTACGTGCAAAGCACTGTTTGCAGTGAGCACATAACCTGCCTGATTATTTCATTAGGCACGTTCTATATTACTGTCATTAGTATAGTTTCAAGGCCAGATCTTTATAATTCACAATGATTTTTAACCACTCTGATCAGGATTTTCCTAAATTCATACAAATTTAGTGATCACCCTAATCCAAAATTGTAAGGGTGAGGTTAGTTCAGAAGCCTGATTTGATCTTGAAGTAGATAACCCCGTCTGGCCAGATACTCTGGTATCCACACTGGTTTGTAGAAGAATATTCTTTAGGATTCAAGGGCTGCCATCATTGTAGAGAGGAGTAATGGCAAACCGGGCCTTCATAACATTTGGTACATCCCATCTTCAAACTCAAAAGTGCTACTTTTTTCTCAGCCTGACTGCTGTTTGTGGCCTGGTAAAACTTAGGAAATTCAACTGCAGCAAACACACTTGTGGCCTGTATTTTTATTTTTTTACTGGCTTCTGAAATGACTTATTTAGAGCAATGCAAAAAAAAAAATGTATTTCTTTTTTATTCGGTGGCTACGTTACTAGAATCAAAGCAAAAAAGTATTGGTTTGGATGAAATCACAATAGAAATTCATACAAAGTTTTTAAAAAGGAATTATTGATTTCCAATAAACCTGAAATCCTTCACTCCAGAAGAAAAATTACCTCAAAAATTTATTTTCCAAGTTACTTAGCCTCAGTTTTTTGCATATGGTAAAACAAATGCAAAATGAACATTACCATTCCAAATAAACAACATAATTCTGAACTGTTCAAAATCAGTAGCTCAGGCATTCTAATATTTTCATCACTGACCATTTGTTTTTTCAAGTAAAGCACTTTCTAGTAAGCAGTTCAGTCCTTTTGGAATTATGCTTATCATTGAATTTGCTTTAAAAATAATTCTTGTTGTATTTAGCTACAAATAACAAAGATAGAAATGGTCATATAGAAAGCAAGCATTGTCTTTACTCTCTGAGCTCATTCCGAGTGCTGAAATAATTTGCCCTAAATTTGAAAGCACAACTAATTGTTTTCTCCTGCCGTGAGTGTTGGCTTTTCAGAACTGATCTATTAATAAGGTAGTTTCTGATAGAAAAGAATACCTGACTGGGACCCAGGTTCCATGTCTGTTTTCAGTACTTTGTTTGTCAACTCTGGATGAGTGAGATAAATTGGTCTGATGCTGATTGCTCTGTACTGAGCACTGTACACTTTCAGAAATCATAATTAATTAAAAATCAAAGTGTTCCAGCATCATTCCACTGGGTATAGCAGAAAACACTGTTTTCCTACTATTAATTGTAATACACGGAACAACAAATGAAATTACACTGATCAACAGGATCAGAAATACTTGGAAAATTAACTTACGTTCTATTGATTCAGAATGTTAATCCCCTAACACACATCCCCAATTCTTCCAATTTACAATAGGGCCTCTATTCACATAGAACTCGTTATTCTGGTACAGTAACATATGAAAAAAGTAGTGAGCTAAGGTTTCGCGTATCAGAGATGGAGTTAATTTCAAAATGCTGGTGTCTAGACTATGTCTACTAAAGCGCAATCCATGCTGATGGAGGTGTGAAGTACAAGGAGTTGTCAAGTTCACTGCAAAGCAGGGTTTGCTTACTCTTGTTTACATTTGGTCTGAAAAGGCCTGACATTTTATTTATTTAGTTGTACTTTCAGAACCTGAAATTCTAAGGAAAGTGCCCGAGGTGCCCTCCAGCTGCTCAGGAAATTTAAAGTTCACGTAGCTCTCAGTATTCTTCCAACAAATTATTAATCAGAATTGACAGGAATGACAATTTCTCTGGATAACTGCAGCAACCTGGGTGGGAATCAACACCTGCCCTCCTGAGAAGACCCAGTCTGCAGGACGCCCAGAAGCCACAGAGCCATGAAACCTCTACTAACACCTCGGGATCCCCGGTGTGGAGGGGGAGATTAGACTCCCAGGACTTTCAGTCCCACAGACACAAAAAAGTATTGACATTCTGGATCAAGAAATCAACGCTTTCCAACAAATTCTTGTTTCACTGAAAGCTTTGTTATTAACTGTTGTGTGAAGGGGATGTACCAGGAGTGAGGAATGTCTGTGAAATTTCCCTGAGAGATCCCAGGAAATGCACACTATAGAATCATAGAATCATTCAGGTTGGAAAAGACCCTTGGGATCATCGAGTCCAACCATCTACCCTACTCTACAAAGTCCTCCCCTACACCATATCCCCCAACACCACATCTAAATGACTCTTAAACACATTCAGGCATGGTGACTCAACCACCTCCCTGGGCAACCTATTCCACCGTCTGACCACTCTTCTCTTGAAGAATTGTTTCCTGACGTCCAGTCTAAACCTACCCTGTTGCAGCTTGAAGCCATTCCCTCTTGTTCTATAGCAGCATGCTTCTCTGCTGCTATGGAAAAGAGAATACTGCATGTTCCTCTCTACTCAGGATAGTAGGGATGTAAACTCGTTCTTCTTTTTCATCTCCTCAAAGACTCAACAACCATAGGGTATTACCTATCAATGGTGATTGTCTGTCTGAGATATGGATGCAGAAATGATCACAATGTCATTATTTAACAATTAAGTAACTACAAAGTTTGTATCGTAAGAGCTGGCAAGCCATCCTAAGGTCCTGCTGGCACTTCTGCTTTTGTCAGCCTGGATATATGCTACCAACGGAATTACAGTGATTCTTACTTTCTCACTTCCCAAGTTCTAGGGAAAGCTCTTTGCATGGATGGCCCCAGCTTTCCCTGTCAAGGAGTAACCACAGGGCACTCTTTTATATAACTTCTCATAATGAGAGAAGATACAACGAAGGAAGGTCAGAGACTCTGATTTTAGGTATTAAGGGAAGTCATAGTGTGAGCAATGAAGAAAATTGGAAATATCAGAGGTGAAAAACAGGGATATGGTGAGCACAGGGCCAAAGAGAAGCACAGTGAGACTCTGGATGAGTCATTTTTATGTGGAATAGCAAGGAAACGCCCTGAAATAGAAAGAGATGTGTGTAGTAAGCTGGGCCCAAGACCAAGGTTCTGGCACAAACTTCATGTCTTGATGCCTCTTTGTAATTTTATCTTACTGGGAACCAGTGCTCTCCTTTCTCAGATCTATACTGACTCATATCTAGAACGGCTCTTGTCAGAGCTGATAGACCCTGCAATGCTAAAGGCTGAAGCTAAGAACAGAGGCAGGCGCAACAGGAAAAAAAAAAATAAATCTTTTTTGCCATTCCTTCCCTTTCACTGTAAAATTTATGCTAGTGTTGTCCAGTTATTACATTTCTACAGCTGAAGGAGCACAAAACATTATCAGACTTTGATGGGGGAAAAAACAACCAAAACCATAACCAAAATCCTATTTTTAGGTGAATTTCTACTTTCTCGTGTGTAAAAGATGTGTAGATTTGATGCATCATGTCATTACAGCAAACTCTCTTAGAGCCCAAGAAACCATACTTTCTTTTTAAGGTAAGGCAAGATTCATTAAGATAAAATTAGTATTCTACTGGTAGGAAAATTAGCATACTGCTACTAGCATTCTACTGCAAGGAAAGTCTGCTTCAAAAGTTCATACATGCAGCTTTGATTCTTTCTCATTTATAATAATTTTAACTTACTGTAACTCCAGTAGTTTCAAGAGGGTGGATCTTCACGCTGTTGTATACTATAGGAAAACAGCTCCTTACTAAGTTTTCCACACCTTGATTTCTTATCAGCTATTATACCACTGCCATCCTGTCTTTCTCCTCTATTTTACATCCTCCCACAGTTCTGGAGTGACATTGCAGAATTACTACTTCCCTGATGATAAACACTTAAAAGGAACTTGCATCTGTGCCAGAAGCTGGAATTTAATTGCTTTTGTTTACACTAGGCAATTAGGCTCTGCTGACTACACCTTCTACAGCTGTGGTTCACGTGTAGGGTGGCTCAGGAGCCCATTGAAAGCAGCTGTTAATGAAAGCAAGATAATTCAGCTTTCCCATTAGCACACTTTATTGAATTTTGTGAAGAGTTTACTTTTATTTTGGGTTTCTCAGCTGGTATAGTTATAGACATGAGGACTTGTCTTTGATAGACTTTGTTGTTCGAGCTCCTTTTAGCTGCCACTCCCAGAATAGTTCAAATTGCATACCTGAGTATCACAGCCCTCCAACAACCTGATCTTGTCAGGTAGACGTTTTTGAACAGAAAAAAATAGCAATAGTAAAGCATTTCTAGACAAGAACATTCCTGTTTTCTTGAACAACATGACATCAATAATAAAAGGATGAAGGCAACAAAAGAAAGAATTTTATATGATCATTAACATTTTTAAAACTGAAAATTGCAATGAAAACAGTAACATTAGAGAATTAATATTATCTTTCTATTACACATTGGTCAAATAAAAAGGGGTCTTATAGTATAAATAATACTAAGTACAGATACATGCTAGTCACTGTTCACCTATTCATTTCGGTCTACTGGCTTTTCATTTTAAAACTAGCTTAAACTTCCCGAGGCAAACCCTGTAGTAAGTTTTTGCTTTTCCAGAGGCAAACTTTGTTGCTCCTGAAACTCAGATGGCCTCCTACTCATCTGAGGGTGGAGTCAAATCAGAATTTTGAACCATAACTGTAGATAAAGTAATTACTGCCACTGAAGAAAGTGGGGTGCATACAGTCTGCTACAACAGAAATTAAAGAGCACTAAGAACCATGCACTAAAATCCTTTCCAGTGGTAATGTTTCCCCCGTTTCTTTAACACAGTAAGAGCTCAAATTACCAAAATCTAAGTCAATATGTCATTAAACATAACTTTAGATGGATATTATGGAAATATTCTAATTGGACTGAGATTTTGATTGACATCACTTCAAATCACTTCAAATGAAGTAATTTGTTTGGCTCCAATAAGCCCTAAGATGACTTAAAACACACTGATCCCCATGTTCATGTACACTCAAACCTTTACCTTAAAGTAGTAGTGAAAGAATGTCTTAACATATGTATGTATACTGGGGGAATCCGCAGCTAGGAGCGAGCAGCATTTTCTTAAACTGTGGAACAGACATACAGAAATACCAGTGGCTGTTTTTCCTAAAAGAAAAAAAAAAAAAAGAAAAAAAGACGTTACTGCCAGAGAGACAAGACACACAAGACACACAGCTGCTTGCTTTGGAACACCACGCAGTCAGCCAGCTCAGTTTCTGCGGTTTCTCAGTCTGCTTGTGTCACTTGGGAAAAATCTGCCAGCATTCTGTGTCTCGCTGGCATTAGTTTCCTGCCTTGAGCCTTCATCTTCCACTGCTCCAGGGCTGCTGCCACTTTCTGGCTTCCAAGGCCAAGCAAACAAGATCAGCTAATGCCACTCAGAATTCTGACTGCGTCCCTGTGCTGTGCTCCTCAGCACACCTGCTTCCAGCAGCGTCTGGTGCAGACAGCACCACTTGTGGTACAAGCGGAGAGTCTCTTTATTCGGGCCCTGCACTATATTTCACCTTGAGTGCCCACCTGGCACGCTCCTGTGAACCCTTCCGTTAACAAGCAAGTGGGAATCACTTGTACAGAACATACACGATTGCCTTTACCCTATGCCCAGGAGGAAAAATACTTCAGTGCGTTATTTCTACAGGAACAAGGATGCACAGAAACCAGACAAAACACATAACTGCTTTTCTTAAAGTTAGTACACAGACCACTGAACAGAGATTGTCAGATGCAATGTGTTCTTTCAGTAAGCATTAGTAATTGACCAGTAATTTACCAAAGGAGGATGTTAAACTGTAGTGTCTTTGTTGCTAAACCACATTAAACTGTTACAAAGGCTCTTGGGGAGCAGGTCACTTTTAAGAAGTTACTCACACTTCATAGACACATACACACTCTTCCTTGTGACAGGATTATTAGCAGTCAATTAATAGTTTCTTTTTCTGTGGGTTTCTGCTAGCATTTTAGCAAATCTGCACAAACTGGTACACGGTGCACTTACTTGTCATTCACTCCCACCCTTTTATGTCTGTAGACAGGCTTCCTATCAAAAGCATTTGCCAACTGGGGGTACTTAGCTGTATAATAGTTATTTTGACATCAAAGTGAGATAGACCAGAAAGAATGGGATATTAGTAACCATAGCCAAAACAAAATCATAGGAGATTGGTCTCCAGGTGCTGTCATTGACTAGTGCATGGCTCTTAACCCATTAGGAACACATCTCTCTTCTTACACTGTCACCTACCACGGTGCATAATTGTTTAACGTTTCATTACCTTCTGTATTTCAGGATGCAGGAATATTGATATGTCTGATGAACCAGGGAGTTCTATTGGCCACAGCCCATCATTAACCAGGGAGAGCAAAGGGCCATATCGTGACCTTTGGCTCTTTGCTGGGAATCTCGCTGAATAAACTAACTAAAGTAATACACATATGTGGAGGCTTGATAACCACTTTTGGGAAAGTCTGGGCTGCTCATTTCAATATTAATCATAGAAATTTCTATCCTGTAAGTTCCTGGACTGTTAATACAAAAAGTACATGAGGTTACCTGAAATGGTTTCTACCCTACTTCCTGAAGAAAAAGACTTAAAATGTGCCCCAAAGTCTAACAACTTAGCCTGGAAGAGATACACAAACTGGAAAATATGAGGTGTTGGCCTTCATACTACTGCCTCCAGTAGTATGGACATCAACTCAGGATGCCCAGCTAATGGCTAGTGACACCGCTGATAACAAGATGTAGGACAATCCTCGCCATCAATACAAACTAGGGGGTGAGGTACTAGACAGCATCCCTGAGGAAAGGGACTTGGGGGTGCTGGTGGATGAGAAGCTGGACATGAGCAGGCAGTGTGCACTTGCAGCCCAGAAGGCCAATCGCATCCTGGGCTGCATCAAAAGATGCATTGCCAGCAGGTCCAGAGAGGTGATTCTGCCACTTTACTCTGCTCTGGTGAGACCTCACCCGGAGTATTGTGTGCAGGTCTGGAGCCCTCAATATAAGAAGGACATGGACCTGANGTGGATGAGAAGCTGGACATGAGCAGGCAGTGTGCACTTGCAGCCCAGAAGGCCAATCGCATCCTGGGCTGCATCAAAAGATGCATTGCCAGCAGGTCCAGAGAGGTGATTCTGCCACTTTACTCTGCTCTGGTGAGACCTCACCCGGAGTATTGTGTGCAGGTCTGGAGCCCTCAATATAAGAAGGACATGGACCTGAGGGAGAGGGTCCAGAGGAGGGCCACGAGGATGATCAGGGGGATAGAGCACCTCTGCTACGAGGACAGGCTGAGGGAGCTGGGGTTGTTCAGCCTGGAGAAGAGGAGGTTCCGAGGAGACCTAATAGCGGCCTTCCAGTACCTGAAGGGAGCCTACAGGAAGGCTGGGGAGAGCCTGTTTAGAAAGGCCTGCAGTGACAGGACGAGGGGCAATGGCTTCAAGCTGGAGGGGAACAGGTTTAGACTGGAGATTAGGAGAGGGTTCTTTACTGTGAGGGTGGTGGAGCACTGGAACAGGTTGCCCAGGGAGGTGGTTGAGGCCCCATCCCTGGAGATATTCAAGGTGAGGCTCGACGAGGCCCTGGGCAACCTGGTCTAGTTGGGGGTGTCCCTGCTGACTGCGGGGAGGTCAGACTAGATGACCTTTGGAGGTCCCTTCCNGTGGATGAGAAGCTGGACATGAGCAGGCAGTGTGCACTTGCAGCCCAGAAGGCCAATCGCATCCTGGGCTGCATCAAAAGATGCATTGCCAGCAGGTCCAGAGAGGTGATTCTGCCACTTTACTCTGCTCTGGTGAGACCTCACCCGGAGTATTGTGTGCAGGTCTGGAGCCCTCAATATAAGAAGGACATGGACCTGATGGAGAGGGTCCAGAGGAGGGCCACGAGGATGATCAGGGGGATAGAGCACCTCTGCTACGAGGACAGGCTGAGGGAGCTGGGGTTGTTCAGCCTGGACAAGAGGAGGTTCCGAGGAGACCTAATAGCGGCCTTCCAGTACCTGAAGGGAGCCTACAGGAAGGCTGGGGAGAGCCTGTTTAGAAAGGCCTGCAGTGACAGGACGAGGGGCAATGGCTTCAAGCTGGAGGGGAACAGGTTTAGACTGGAGATTAGGAGAGGGTTCTTCACTGTGAGGGTGGTGGAGCACTGGAACAGGTTGCCCAGGGAGGTGGTTGAGGCCCCATCCCTGGAGATATTCAAGGTGAGGCTCGACGAGGCCCTGGGCAACCTGGTCTAGTTGGGGGTGTCCCTGCTGACTGCGGGGAGGTCAGACTAGATGACCTTTGGAGGTCCCTTCCGGCCTGGACAACTCTATGACTTCCTAANACTGTGAGGGTGGTGGAGCACTGGAACAGGTTGCCCAGGGAGGTGGTTGAGGCCCCATCCCTGGAGATATTCAAGGTGAGGCTCGACGAGGCCCTGGGCAACCTGGTCTAGTTGGGGGTGTCCCTGCTGACTGCGGGGAGGTCAGACTAGATGACCTTTGGAGGTCCCTTCCGGCCTGGACAACTCTATGACTTCCTAATGACTGTCCCAAGCCATCCAGTAGACTTCAAACACAGAATTAGCAGGAAATGAGTGCTGAAGCAAGTGAGAAGCATATACATGCTTCCTAGATCAAGGCAGATGTACCTTGCACTGTAAAATTCATATCATGTAGAAACGCACAACAGAAACCTTGTAGGAAATTATAGCAAACAAGTAATATTTACTGACTACCCTAAGTTACAAATATTACTGGTAGAATGCATTCACACTATTTTAGAGATTTATTTGGCTCTATATATAGACTATATATATAGTCAAATGGGCTATCAAACACTCCTAGATGCATTTTCAACATAAGTGATGTAGTAAGTACCAGCACTATATAATAGCCCTGAGACACATTAGCAGCCAAGTTCAAATATTACAATATTGGAAAAGCCTAGATACAAAAAAACATTTAGTCTCCACAACCACGTAGATACAGGAAGCACAGCCGGATTGAAAGACTGTCACCCAAATAATTAATGTTTTAATGAATATACGATCCCTTAGAGAACAAGATTCATAAACTGAAAGTTTTCTGCAGCCCACTCTATTCACTATCATTTTGCCTCGGCTATCTGTCTGCCTCACTGAGATTCAAAGCTCAGCCCACCTCTGGGAAAGCACAAGTAGCAACAAAACTTTGCAGTGAAACTCAAGGTAGTCTGCATCTTTATGAAACTAGAGCTCCAGAAGCCTGGATGTTTCACCCACAGTCAAGTACAGTGATGCATAACTGATTCAGGAACATCTCAACACTGCTCAAGCTTTGCCTATCGGCCCTACAATTGAGGTCAGAGCCTCCACTGATACACTCGTACAGTTAAGGCCGGAAATAAAAGCCTGAATCTGCTTCCGAAACATAGACTATACCTTCGGGCACAGCCCTAAATAAAGGTTGGTGTTTAACCCTCGTTGTGGGAGTGGGAGTCACAGCAGGCACTATGTTCCAGAGACACACCTCAGGGGCAAAACATATACATCGTTTCCTCATTGCTTCTAGGGGGTAATAATTTACTATTCCAGCAGCAGCATCGGCTGCCATCTTGGAGCATGTCTGATACAAGGCTTATCTCCTCCATTTTTTCTGTCTGCCTCCATGCTCTGAGATGGTTTTGGACGTTGATATGGTAGGTAAGCTTGCACAGAGAAAGAAAAAAAAGTCACAGAAGCACAGAATATTCATGGTTGGAAGGGACCTCAGATCATTGAGTCCAACCACAAAAAAAAACCCAAAGAAAAAAAATAACAACAAAAAAAAAAAACCAAAAACCCACACACACACCCACAAACAGACACAAACCAACAATCTCAGGCACTAGGGCATGCTCTGAAGAGCCACATCTAAACGTTTCTTAAATGCCTCCAGGGATGGTGACTCCACCACCTCCCTGGGCAGGCTGTTCCAGTGCCTGACCACCCTCTCAGGAAAGTAATTCTTCCTAATATGCAATCTAAACCTCCCCTGCCACAACTTCAGACCATTTCCTCTGCTCCTGGCATTATTCCCTTGGGAGAAGAGGCCAACACCCACCTCTCTACAACCTCCTGTCAGGGAGCTGTAGAGGGCAATGAGGTCTCCCCTCAGCCTCCTCTTCTCCAAACTAAACATGCCCAGCTCCCTCAGCCTCTCCTCGTAGGACTTGTTCTCCAGACCCCTCCCCAGCTTGGTGGCTCTCCTCTGGACACGCTCCAGCACCTCAATGTCCTTCCTGTAGTGAGGGGCCCAGAACTGAACACAGCCCTCGAGGTGAGGCCTCACCAGTGCCCAGTCCAGAGGCACCATCACTGCCCTGCTCCTGCTGACCACGCTGTTCCTGATACAGGCCAGGATGTTGGTGGCCTTCTTGGCCACCTGGGCACACTGCTGGCTCATGTTCAGCCAGCTGTCCACCAACACCCCCAGGTCCTTTTCTGCTGGGCAGCTCCAGCCACTCTGCCCCAAGCCTGTAGCGTTGCCTGGGGTTGTTGTGACTGAAATGCAGGACCCGGCACTTGGCCTTATTAAACCTCATCCCATTGGCCTTGGCCCATTGATCCAACCTGTCCAGATCCCTCTGTAGAGCCTTCCGGCCCTCAAGCAGACCAACACTCCCACCCAGTTTGGTGTCATCTGCGAACTTACTGAGGGTGCACTCAATCCCCTCATCCAGATCATCGATAAAGATATTAAACAAGACTGGCCGCAAAACTGAGCCCTGAGGGACACCACTGGTGACCGGCCGCCAACTGGATTTCACCGCATTAATCACAACTCTCTGGGCACGGCCATCCAGCCAGTTTTTTACCCAGTGAAGAGAACACTTGTCTATGCCACGATTTGCCAGCTTGCCCAGGAGAACGCTGTGGGGGACAGTGTCAGAGGCCTTACCAAAATCCAGGTAGACAACGTCCACAGCCTTCCCCACATCAAGAGAAAGTGTGTATGAGAGAGTCTTTCTTCCCCAATTCCTTTTGTTAGTGCCTAGTCCAGATAAGTCACCAGAGAACTGAACTTCCAACTGAATTTGTGTAGAAATTCTGGCTTCCACGAGACCTGGCACTTTCATTTTGGTACTTAGTTCACCTTTTGCGTATGATTTATATTTACTGCTTCTTTCTAATTCTCTTTTTTTTACCTAGTTGAAGGCAAAGGAATAGAAAGCAGCATTTACTGATGGAAAAGGGTGACCAAACAAGGCCTGGAAGGAAGAGAAACATTCTGTTTGCTTTCATTATTTCATACAAATAACCTTAGAAGCAAGACTTTATATGCTGGACTTTATTTTAATTCCATATAAAAATAGTTCACAAAATCCTAGGAAAAGATAATTATTGAAAAACAACAGGGAAGGGTTATAGAAGGTTGCAGACTCCACTAGAACATATAAAATAGTTTGAATACTTAAAGTCTTGCTTTGACTAAGATTTTTTTATCCAACCTCAGCCAGACATACAATCTATAAACTTGTTTTCCCTATAGTTTTTGTTTGATTCCTTGCTTGATTTTCACTTTGAAGGCAACCAACACATAACAGTTCTCCTGGGCAAAGAATGCAATTAAGAAAAAGTTGCTTCAAGTTTACCCAAAAAAGCAGTATTTGTGCTTCACATTCTTTTTCTATTGAACCTGAAATACTTTGCCTTCATGGTATTTTTTAAACTTGCAATAGTCCACATACATTGCTATCTTGAAGGTGAAGGATTAAACTTATTTGAAGGAGTGAAAGCAGAACTAGGATTTCTATTCTTTTTGGTGCTCCTGGACTGGATTGAATAATTTTTTTTTACAGGTAAAAAACTATTTCTCACTTCCTTGGGAAAAAAAGCTGGCTTTCGGCTCCCTCTCTATCACATTTTTGCTGATTGACAGCGTCAAACTAAGCTAAAGAACTGGTTTCTCTGGCTTGTTCCTGCTACAGCAAGTTTTGTTGGAACTCAACATCTGCCACTAGTTTCAGACTTTCTCGCTCTCCTGAACTGCCCTCTATACTAATTCTGATCTTAGCTCCTTTTCAGATTGTAGAGTGTTTTCCTGGGGAAAATCTGGCCCACGTGAAAAGGGATCCAAAATTTTCATTGCTTTTAGGCTTCACTTCAGCACAGGTTATTTTTAAGGAACATATTTAAACCTCATCTTTAAATGAGTTTCTGAAATTTTTGAATACTATTTTGTCCCATTTAGGTGTACCTCCCTTCAAGATGCAAGATTTTGACTCATTAGTACAATTGTACATAAAGCTTATTCTTTTTACTGATCCTTTTTGGATTTTTTTTAATCTTACATCGTCCTTTCATGCTTGAAAATAGCTTATGAGCTAAATAATGAAGTGTGGGCATGAAATTTAAAATACAATGTGGCAGGATGTATTAAAGCTTTGACCTAACAAGACATGGAAAAATACATGGTCTGATACTATAATTTAATTTCCTTCTAATCTGTAAAAGGAATACCAGAAGGGAACTAATTGGTAGGAATAAAAGCTGGTGTTGTTTTGTTTTTATATATATGTATATATTTGTATCAATACAAAAAGATTTTAGACTGATTGAAACTGCTGTCTTATCTGTCATACAGACTTCATGGCATCTGGGTAACTAGTACAATTACTGCATTGCAATAGTTAAGAAAATTAACAGGAGCCAGGTGAGGACAGGCCTTATAATTAGGTAGTTTACAACATTTCGCCTATTGTTTTGTTTTTCTGTAGACTGTTGAACTCCATTGCCAAAACCTGAGGAACGACACCCTTCGTTATTTATTTTCAAGAGTTTGCCAACACAGCTGGAGTGGGAGAACTTGTAAGCCTGGGCATTCCCAGGATAGGACCATTCTTGACAAACGCAACTTGAGTTGAACCAGTTCTGAAACTTTAATTTCTAAATTAAAACACAGGGACATGACCCCTTTCTGAATGGGAAATGTATGAATACACTATTATTGTTATTCGTGTGTAATATCTTAATTATGCTTTTACCAGTGACCTGAAGAAGTGCAAAGTGCTCTGTATTTTGTTTTCAAATTCCCTTCAGGTATAAATCCAGCTACCAAAAGCAAAGTTGGATGAGTGGGATGGCCTTCCATTTTAAGTGTTTTCCTATAAGCATCTAAATCCTTTCCTCATATCAGACCTGGTGCACAACAGACAGTAACGTATTAAACTTTGCCTGATCTGACAACACACAATGGACTGGTAACCTTAAAACCGAGATTCTGCTATTTGGCAAATCATCAGATCACAGTTCAAACTCCAAAAAGACAACAATTCCTTTACTGATTGGCTGTCTGGAGATCAGCAGACATCAAAATCCATCCTGTTATTGTGCTGCTTTAATGCTTCTCTCTTGTAGAGATGTGTAAGAAAAATGTATAATGAGACAATAATCACCCTACTTGGTTTTTTTTTTTTTAAGTTTAGATACCTGAAGTATATACTTTTGAATAATAAGTAAAATTCAACATTGAGTGTTCCGAATTGAAAGAATTTAGCACTTTGGGAAAGCGCGTTTAGATACACTGTAAAAATGGTTTTGACTACAAGAGGTTAGGACAGAGGCAGAAAAAAATCTGAATAAACTTACAAATATCAGTTTGCATTTTTTGCTGAACATATGTATTAGGTTGTCTGCAACACTTAACATGCTGTATTATTGATAGTTGTCACACCGCAGGCAAGTTTGATGCCTTCCATGCTTGAGAAACAATGGGATGGCAAGACAAAGCAGTAACAAAGGAAGCAATGTCTTGCAGGCAGAAGAGTTTTGCCTAATCTAAGCTACTAAGAATCTGAGCTCACACAGAAAGTAAAAGTAGACACATACACACACAAAAATGAGGTGCATCTCTTAAATCTCAGTGTGTTAAAGATAAGATGACTTAAAAAAATTCTTTGCTGAATTTCTATTTCTGACTTTCCAGACGTGTTGTCCCTAAAGCGATTGACCTAGTAGCTTGGGAATTTGACCTGTAATTCCACTGATGGAAACAGCAGCGCTCTATGTAGTGTTGTCTAGCTATCTGTCCTATCAGTATCACACCAGCACACAGTGGGATTTGGTCAGGCTCAAACAGACCTGTCCAGCACGTTTCAAAATAAATTTACATCCTCTGTGACACAGAATCATAGAATGGTTTGGGTTGGAAGGGACCTTGAAGATCATTGAGTTCCAACCCCCTGCCACTGATTTTTCTAAAGTGAAAGCAAATTTCCCAGTGCTCTTCTTTGTTCATCTGCCACTGTCTGTTTGAATCTCTCAAATGTACAGAACAGTGTATAAAAGAAATGAAACTTCCTTTTATGAGCTCATTAGGAAAGAAAACTAACAAACGTGACAAACAAGGGCTCAATCCCCTTTATACAGTCTAATCTAACACATGAATTCACTAATTCATCACTTAATTTGTGAGGTTTCTAACTCACAGGTTCTCTAATTTATAACTTGAGGCTCATCGCTTGTAACTTGTACGCCTATGAATAAAACAGTTACCTAGCTGATGGTGAGAGTGCTCATCATTTCTCCCGTCATGGTGTGGGCACCCCCTGTATCCCACCAGGAAGCATGAAAGCCTCCAGAGTCCAGCTGCTGTTGGATCCACCTCAAAAACTTTTTGGGTAAACTGGCATACCTCAGGCCTTAGCATGAGCTGGCTTAGCCAAAATCTGAGCAGGAGTTGAGTGGCCAGTAGGGCTATTCAAAGAAAGGTCTACATGCTTCTCTACCTGCAAATGGTACAAAAAAAAGAAAAGTTCTGAAGATCATTTTTGGAAACAGAACTTCATCTTCTTTTTGGACAGACTGTATTTACTGTTCAGCACATTCAAATATATTCTAAACAAGCTTGACTGATTTTTGAACTGAAACTGTCCGAGAGCAAAGAATTTGTCATGTAAAATTTGTCTCACAATTGACACTTGTGTCAAAAACATAGTTTAAAACACTTTTAAAACATCTTTAAAAACATAGTTTATTATTATGTAGCCTAATGAGTCATTTAATTCATACTTTTTTTCATTACCAATTGGTGTTTGTGAATGTAATACTTAAATTGCTGTATATATTAGCTGTAGATGATAACACAGGTTTTTAACCAAAATACTTCAACAGTAACTTCCAGAGGAAGAGCTACATTCAAACTGTGCCTGTTTTTATTAATGACTGAAAGCTGTTCTGCAAATGACTATTTTATAACTTCTCAAGCACACAAGTTAAAGAAATGAGAAATGTGAATTAGAACATGCTCTTTATTGATACAATCTTTATCTCTGCAGAACAATCACTGTATGCACACTCTACTTGTACAGTTAAATACAGTTTTATATTACAGTAAACCAAATTAATAGTTTTTCACCACTCAAGGGGTAAGATCCCACTTCCCTTTTCCTTCATCTTCCTTTCCTAACCAAACACTATTTTCACCTTCTGTTAACTCTGGCACTTATCTGCTGCACTGAGAGCTTAGTCAAGGTAACCACACATGCATTTTCTCTTGGTCAGCTTGCCATTTGACCAAAGGGGTATTGGCAAAATCTGGGGAGAGGGAACAACACAATTGAGAGCAGAGAGACAGAGGTTGCAGCTCCAAAGTGACATCAATTTCCACACACACTCTCTCTCCACGAAAACTTGTTATTACTGAACTTATTATTGCAGGAAAAAGCTTATTCCTGGAGTAAGGCACTGTGTTGTTAGCGATTTTACTATTATACATTATGGTTATATAATATTTGCACAAAAAAAAAAAAGCCCTGTGTCAACTTGGAATAGCATAAACTTTGCTTAGTTGTCTTTTACAATGAATACTCACAGCATGCAAGTCAGTCCTTGACAGTTTATTTTGTAATGTACTTCAGGTAATCCAGTACTGTATTGCTAGTATTTTCCTAAAAAATGCAAAAAAACCCTTGCCATTTTCTGTGCTCATTATAAAGAGCTTAGGTGGGGAAAACGAGAGGGAAAGAGGTTTAATTGTTAATGAGGGATCACTGTCAAAATAAATACTCAATATAGAGAAACACAGTTAAACAGAACCATCAAAGCACCCATTGTCTCCACTGGCGTTTTAAATAAACACACACAAAATACGACAGTTAGAAAGATATTCAGTAAGTGTGTCTCCTCAAGCATTGCTAATAGAATTTTCAGAAAGAAGCAAATGGGCTAAAACACCTCTGTCGCCTTCCATCAGGTGACTCCTTAAAGCTTAAGTAGCTGTAAAGGCTTGAGGTGAGGTCAACCCTTGATATCTCTTAAGCGCTATATATAGCCAGTATAGCACAACTAAGGTACTGTTTTCAGGGCAAAGAGCAGAGAACAGACCTGTGCTGAACACGGAGGAGATAGCAGGTTGCAGCCTTAATAAAATTAAGCTGGGATCTGCCCTTTGTGAGAGGTGACTCGGTGTCCTTTGTGGGGGAAAAAGAATAATTACTAATTTGTCAGCAGTGAAATGAAGCAGCATGTTTCTTTTCAGATGCATTCCAGGAAATATTTGAATTCAAGTCCGAAATCACAAGCAGCCTTGGATTAGTTGGGAAAGTTTTACCTTTTTGTTTCATGTCTGGGCCCCCCAGCTCAAGAAGGACAGAGAACTGCTGGAGAGGGGACAGCAGAGGGCGACAAAGATGATGAGAGGCCTGGGGCATCTGTCTTACAAGGAAAGGCTGAGGGACTTGGGTCTTTTTAGTTTGGAGAAAGAAGACTGAGGGGGGATCTGATCAACGCCTATGAATACTTAAAGGGTGGGTGTCAGGAGGATGGGGCCGGTCTTTTTTCAGTGGTGCCCAGTGACAGGACAGAGGAAATGGGCACAGACTGGAACATAGGAAGTTCCATCTCAACATGAGGAGGAACTTCTTTCCTTTGAGGGTGGCAGAGCCCTGGAAGAGGCTGCCCAGGGAGGTGGTGGAATCTCCTTCTCTGGAAACATTCCAAACCCACCTGGACACATTGCTGTGCAACCTGCTCTGGGTGGCCCTGCTGTGGCAGGGGGGGTTGGACTAAATGATCTCCACAGGTCCCTTCCAACCCCATGTCATCCTGTGATATCCCACTGCTAGATATGCTCAAGAAAATAAGGTGATACAATACATCAGTACTGCAGGATAGAATACCTCTATGCAGCACAAGTCACAGACATCACAGATACTTACCCTAACTAACTAGCTAAGCGGTTAGCACTGGGGCCACCTCAGTGTAACGCTCTGGTGCTGTGTGATTATTCTTCCTGGGGGGCACGATATGTTCTTGGGCGTGAAGTCTGAGCTGATGTAACTCTATTGCTTTGGGAATGAAGGCTGGTAGAGCTGTATGGCACTCAGCTGCCTTCTGTAAACGTACCAGCTTAATCAGAACTAGCTCCAGCTTTGCTACGTAAAGCCGCACTCTGCGATGGACACACATTCAGAGTTTCAAGCTTTGCACAGAAGGATATGCTTGATAGTCAAAGCAAAATTCCACTGCATTCCTCCATTATCTGTGTTAGTCTATCCAAAGTAACGAGCCATTTATTAAGTACACCATAGAAAGCATCATGTGGCAAGATCATCTCTGCTTGCTGTTTTAAGCAGTATAACCTGAACACTTAAAACAGGCTTGAAGGAGTCAGAGACCCAGCTTGAAGGAGTCAGGGACTCATTAGATATAAGAGAGGTCAGGTTGCACGCAGGTGTGGGGAATAGCCAACTATTCAGTCAGCATTAACTTACTCATAATTGAGATAAAGCAGATAAGTGGATTGTTACGGCACTTGAATTATCACCATCCACTACCTCAGCACATTGCTTGATTTTGATGAAATACACGAACCATCAGCCCAAAGGAAATATGGGAAATACAGACTATAATCAAGGAAGTGATAAAAAGAGGAGCAAAAGGATAAAGTCAGGTCAGAGCAGTGATTTTTAGAGCAGCCTCCCTACCATTAAACTGACAGAACTGTCGAGTAAAAGCTGAAAGAGGGGCCCACTGCTCAAAGAAAGAAACCTGTGGGCCTTTGATAGAATATCTAGCAAGGGATATTTCCCCGAGCGTGACTGGAAACAAATCTTGATAATCCCTGCGGCCCAAAAAGCCTTCTGCTGCATGATGCAAAAGCATCATGGGCAGCACGAAAAGCTCACAGAAAATTGAAAATAGAGATACACTAATTCTTTTTACTGCATATTAAATGTATTAGCAGGCATTCACACTAAGGATATTCAAAGATGTATGCACAGAACAGTCAGCTAACCCCAATGCCTATTGTATTTCTTTTCTGAAGGCATTGTACTGCAAAGACCTACAGCATCGACTTTTAGCTCTATGGAAATCCAATTTGGCCATCAGTATCATCCTGTTCAGATGTCTAAAGTGACCTATAGGGTTTTAAACACCAGAAAACAGACTATTTCCATGTGAAATCACTAGTTTGATACAGGATTACATCTCTTCACTACTGTTTGTCACTGCCGCAGACTTGGTAATGAAGAACTGAACAGAGAGCAGGAACACCAGCAGAGTACATATCTGCAAAACTACACAAGACCTAGATTTTTTGGTTTATCGACCACATTTATGAAGTGCTACAAACAAGGAAAAATAACCTGGCAGAAACAGCAGACCAGATCCAAAATCAATTAAGACATACTTAAACCCCCATAATATCACATCTGAAGGGAAAAGCATCTACAAAAGAAGGTTCCCCAGCCAGTACCACACAAGCAAAGACATAACAGGTAGCACATCAGGTTTAAGAAAACCATATACTATGTTCATTATGTTGCATTATATTTTAAATATATATTTATATATATATTTTAAATAACATATCTCTCAGAAGCATGCTTTTATCTCATAATTAAACACAACTAAAAACAAAAGACATAGGCCACCCTTACACATTAGTCACCCAGCTACTTCTTTGGATTTTGCTAAAAAGCACGAGTTACCTTCTAGTAAAGAACTAATGGCTTAAAAAGTCTTCAAGGTAACCTTTGATTTTCCTAGACAAATTGCATAGTACTACTCACCAACACCTGAATGAAGAAGAATTTAAAGTTCTGTTTCATGAGCTAGGTTCTAGCATTACACGTATGACTACTAGCAAACAGCAATTTTTTTAAAAATTGAACAAAGTTTTTCTTGCAAGGTTATATGTATAACATGACTTGTAAACATTCTTTTTATCAATGTTAAGCTCTTCTGAAGAGAAGCATTTCTTCATTCACCATCAGGACACATCACATCATCAACTTTTAGCCAAATTAACGATACATTGGAGTTTACAATCCAATTAAAACTCAAAATGAAAAAAAAAAAGAAAGAAGCGATCTATAAGCAATCTTGGCGTCTGAGTGCTGCACTTCTGTTTCTAATTATGCCTATATGTTGTTTAACATAAACTACAAAGTCCCTGGGATAAAGAGCGGCTGTGATTGCCAGATCAGACGAGCGTACTTAGACCCCCAGGTTTTTACAAAACGAGAAGCCGAACGATACTCTTAATTACATCCAATTTTACTCTTCTCATCCAATTACTCTTACATCCAATTTTTTACTGTGCTACGGAAAGAGGCCTTAACCATTACCACGTGAAAATTAAGACAGGATGGGATAAAGCAGATGGCCTAAGCTCCCCGACTAACCTCAAAAACGGAGCTGAGGTCCCCGTCCCAGGGGAACCGCAGGCGCTGGGAAGGGACGGCTGCCACAGGGACGCACCCCCGGCCCTCGAGTGGGTGCCCTCAACGCAGAGGCATTTTAACTTAAAATGCAGGGCACGTGGCAGGCTGCAGGTCACGTGGCAGGCTGCAGGGCACGTGGGCGGGTAGGGCGGGACCAAGATGGAAAGGGCTGAAAGCGCATCCCTCCGCCAGTGCTGTGCGGGTGGGGAAAGCTGGCCGAAACGTGCGGGTTTTAAAGTCCTGCCAGCTGGAAAGCCGTGTCTGGCAAAGGAAATGGGGTTTTACCTTTCCTGAAAAGATGCCGCACTTCAGCCAGCTTAAAAAAAACTAGATGCCTTTGAAGCCTGGCTCTTAAATATCAAAGCCCCCCCCCCCAGCCCCAACACCAGTTACAACTGGGAGAAGCTAAACTATCTGT